>JAHREE010000459.1:3106835-3130505 GCA_033628505.1 Tringa tobata | reverse complement strand
TTGGGGCCAGTTGCGCTCGGGGAGGGGGGGTTGTTCTGCTTTGAGTTGCTCAAAGATTAGTACTGTGCTCAGCAAGGACTTTTTGGGGCCCTCACAATATCAGGGGGTGGGGATGACGGTGATGGTGATGCCTTTTCTGAGTGCTTGCAAACCACAGCAAGGCAGGAAATTATAAGCCTCCAATTCAATCTTGCTCACAAACCAGGCTGCTCTGTGTTTGCAGCGCACAACCAGATCCAGGAAATTACTCAGCTAATAAATGTGAGTGTCTCTGGGGTTTCCCATATACACAAAAAAGGGGGAAAGAGAACTTCTCATGTCTTAATGCATTTCTGACAGCCAAACAACAATCTTCATTTTAAATTGTATGAAGGAATAAAATCCTTCATTTTCTTGGATCGTAGTGCTTTCTGGTGTCTTTTACCACCAACAGACTGTTTTTCCTAAGGTTTTTTGTTAAAAAATCACTTGTCTCAAACTTCCACATAGAAAAGGTGCAAATACAGAGCAGTGGGAAGTTCAGAGGGGAAGCTCCGAAGCTCCCCCTCTGAAGTGCTAACTACAGGGTTTGAGATCCCTCACAGCTCACTCAGCTCCAGCCAAACGTGGGGTGGATGAGCTATAAACTTGCACATATGATGCCAGTTTCTTCCAAACACATGCAGGGTTCAAAATCCTTGGGTGTCAGGAGCTGGTTTTACCATATCCACCCACTGCAAATGACAACCTTCAACTAGGTTAAATCTCTAATCATTCCCTGTCAGCAGTGGACCCAACCTAAATTCTCCTGTTTCCAGCACCACTAAAAGGCAACACGAGTGGTGCTGAAACATTTGCTGCCCATGTGTTGTGTGCTGAGATGAAATCACCTTGAGGTTCACTGGACCCAGTTGCAGACATCTAAGAGCTGGGTGCCTAGGCTATGATGGTTACCTAGCAGCCTTCTTGTCGGTGGAAAGAAGGAGCTACAAAGACAGTGATTTTTCCATCTTAGATACCCTAGGTCAGACACTTAAGACAGCATGAATTGCCTTCTGAAGGGGCTTACTTGTCTCCTTTGACCTAGCCAGACAGTTGAGTTGAGGGCAGCTAAGCCTGGGTGACAGTAACCCTGCCTCTCTCTCCTCTCATGCTCTGACAGAAGCAGAGGGTTGGTAAACACTCTCTGTCCCAGAGCAGGATAAACTCTGCCTTTATCATTCCTGACAGCCAGTCACAGTGTGAGCCACTTATTTCTTTCCTCTTCACCCTTTGAGTGGGAAACAGAACCTTCCTTTTCACAACAGCCCTTTGCAGACTGTTATCACATCCTTCTTCAGCCTTTCCTCTGAGCTGAACTCTTCCCATCCTTTCTCGTAGGCTGTGCTTTCTGGACCCCTGTTCACTTCTCCTCTCTGGATTTTTGCTTGTTGATCCTCATCTCATTTGCCTGGTAGCCCTTGCAGCTGGACACAGCATTCCCACTGAGACCTCAGCTTGAGCTTAGCTCTCCTTTGATATTTGGCCTGGAAACCACCTGGGCCAGTGCTGGGGATGCTCAGTTCTGTTGCAGGCTGGCTGGTTAATACTGACGGGACAGAGGTGTAAATAGGACAGCACACTAAAAAAAAAAATGCAGCTCTGCCAAAAGGCAGACTAGTTTTGAGTACTCCAATATAGACTTTCCTGACCCTTCCAGGATTAATATTAGCTATGATTAACATTCCAGCATGAGCCTTTCACATGGTTTTACCACCTATTTTCTACTTTTGCCGTTTGTCCTGACTTAATATACTGAGGACTCACCTGGGAAAGTACACTGTGATACCATGCCTTACTACAATATATCAATCCAATTTCAGTTCTAGCTATTCATTGAATAAGGAGACAATCAAACTGGAGCAAGGGGGGCAGTTATTTGTAGAAAACAAACTAACACGCTGTATTGTATCACAACGCATGGCTAATGATATTTGCCAGCCGTAGCAGTGAACACCTCCTGTTTTGGAAGAAGATAGATTAAGAGGATAATGTGAAAAATAGAAGAAGTGCTCAGATACTTAGGAGAGGTTCATTGTGCTTAATGTCCTTGGAAACATTTATTTTTTTTAACTCTAGGAGTGAAACTCTTTACGATCCATTTGTCCAACTACTGCAGATATACCTTGTTTGTTGTTGTTTTTGATTTGCTTTCCTTATTAAGGAGGCTAACACTGAGGTAATTTTTAAAAGCATTCACATCATCAGTGCCTTGCCCTTTGTTTGAACTGGATCAGGATTGCTAGAGCTGGGCTACTCTGTGTGTCTGCAGGCCACACCTGGGCAGTGGTCCTTGCCAACAGAATTGCTCAAAGCACAAGCTTTTCTTAGGCATGAATCCTACTTTAAATAATCTCCACCGTAAACTACAAGTTTTGTTAAAGCATGTTTTTCCCTGCATCGGGTGCTTTATGAACTATGAGATTTAGCCATAAGATTTACGAGAAATTACTGTGCGGGAAGCTAATGCTCCATGCAAGCTGACGTAGCAGTATGTCAGCCGAGTCAGTGGATAAACCTATATCCTTTTAACCAAGTGCCTCTTCTCTGGTCGAGTCATTCAATAGCGCTAACAGTGCCCCATATTCATCTACATTAGCAGATATTTTTGATTTTATTGTCAGGGGTAACTTCCCACTCTCTTCTCTGGTGCCATCGGAAAGTTATGAAGAATATGTAAACAGAAGCTCTACGGTTATAAAACAGATTGTCACTGCCTGCCCCAGCAAAGGTAAAGGTTTCAGATATTTGTATGTTCTGTCAGACACTTCCAGTAACAGGTACAGGCAGAGATTTGCCGAGAGAAGCACATTTAACATGTTGATACTGCACAGAGCTTAAAATAGGCTCTTAGTCCTTGTCCTGGGTTATACTAAATCAAAATACAGGCAATTTATTTAGAAATGAGAAAGCAAAACTAAACAGAAAACAGTGGAGTACTAAATTGCAAGAGTATACTCTTTGCTTGGTCTTTCTACACTGGGATGTAGCACAATATAAGATAATCTACTTTTCCGGAAAGCCTTTTGTTTAATCTTTTCTTAGCAAATGCTTTCTCTTACTAGCTGGCATGCCGACAACACATTTTTCTGACCAGCACAATACATCCTGCCACATAATCAAAGAGGTCTGCAAAGATGAACAGCCCCAAAAGAGCCTCATACTCATCTGCTGATGGGTAGCCTGACAGTGCTACAGCTTCCTTACTACTTTGCTTTGCTTTCTCTGGTATATCAGGTGTCATCCTCATTGTGGGCCATGGCTCTTCCTTGGCATCTTTCACCCGACCTCTGATAGGACTCCCTGCCAGAGACAGCAGTGACTTTTCCCAGACAGTACGAAAGGTAAGAAGATATTTTTTTTTTTCAGCAGGAAGCTTCCTTTTGGTTTATACTATTTTTAATAAGGAGCTTGCTTACACAGTGAGATGCATGCCAATGCCAATGACATTAGCTTTCTTATTACAAAAGGAATCTCATGTAGTTTTAGCAAAGCACTGGAGGTCGAGAGAAGGATTTTCTCTTGGTGAACAGTATGTGACTAGCAGCTAAGTCTTTGGAGAAGGTTTTCATCCAACTCACCTGGAAAGTCAATGGCAGGTAACACCTGCATACAAGAGGAACATTTGGAAACCTCTCCATCTGGAGCTGGCCTCCTTCCTTTAAAAAGAGGACTAAGAGCTTTCCCTCTGCTCCCCATGGTATTGTGAGCATAACCTGCAGCTACATTCAGTGAGTCACTCTTTAAGAAGCTGTCTGTTTTTCAAGTCACTGTAAGTTCACTTCGGTGCTCAGCTACAAAATGAGGTGGAGAAAGGTTTTTTTGCCAGCTTCACAAGTGGTGCCTGCACTTGAGACTTGGTTGCCAATGTTTTTCGTTTGTTTGCATATTAACACCAGTGGCAGTTTTCTTCACTCCAGTGTTCCTTACCATCTGTCTTGGTGTGACCAACCAGAGAATTCAGTCTTTACATATATTTTTTACTACCACTGCCTGCGTAAGGAGTGAATGTATTTTGATCATAAAATCCAAGTCTGAATGTGGGGTGATGACACAAGTTCAGCTTTTGCCTCACAGGCCTCCAGTCTATTTTCAGCTCATTTCAGAAGTGGAAAAATGTCCTGGTCTCTCCTCACAGTACGTTCTCAGGCTCTGCTCTCTTCAGTAGCAAGCCCTCCTCTTTCATGTTAAAGCAATGACCCTGCTAGTAACTCTGCTGGTAAATTCTTTCCTAGATCCCTTCACTGGGCATGTGTTTCTGCGAAGAGATTAAAGAGGAGAACAAATGGCAGATGGTCAACCCACCGGTGAAGACATTAACTCATGGAGCAAATGCAGCATTCAACTGGAGAAACGGTATTGTGGAAGATTAGAAGGCCGGCTCTGCCTTTGCAGTTGTCAAAAATGAGCCAAAGAAAGGTTATGGTTCAGCACAGTCCAGTGATTCATCCAAACAAATTACAGGTGGTGGGAAATACCCTCTCTGAGTTACCAAATCATAGGAAAACACTTCTGCGTTTGGTGCCTGAGTTTTGTTTTCATTTCAGTGGCTAAGAAGAAGCAACCTAGGAACTGGCGCTCAAATGAGCAATTAACTCTACTGATGGTGAAAAAAGTACCTTTTAACCTTTTCTGATAGTATCAATGTTTAATAAATACAGAACTATAAATTTCACTACTAGAGGCACTAAAGTAGACAATGTTGCATTTTCCAACACCAATATACATCCAGGAAGAATTGCTTTCTTTCATGCTTTTGGATGTTTTCAGACAAGCGGAGAAACTGGGACAGAAAAAAAGTCATCTCCTACCCAGAGACCAGCTCTACCTAAAGCCACTGAGCTTCCTGTTTGCTGCGCCAGTTCTGTGAGAGGAAATACCACACTGACTATTTATTTGCCTATTCTACAAAGTCGTCCACTTTTTATCACAACAGCTCCTCATTCAGTGATTCCTGAGTGATCCATACTGCAAAAAGGACTAAAATGGTTCCTTTTTGAAGAAAACTGAAGGGATTGCTTTACGGTCGCTGGGACTAAGAAAGATGTCCTGCATTACTGTACTGGTGATGAAACTGTGACATGAGAAACCCTGACTGCTGAACACTTCCTGAGATGGCACACCCAAAAGAACAGCTTTGCTTTGTGCTGTTCCATGCCAAATTGTATAAATGAGGACACACCTACTGGGCAGGTCACCCAAAAGGTCTCTGTAGCTCTTCTTTTGGTGATTTGTTCAAGGGAATGTAGCCCTAAAATTTTATGCACAAAAAGTAACATGTCTTTCCATATATTTTTCTTTCCTTTGTAATTTTTCTTTCTAGTTTTCCTCTCAGATAACTACCTCTGGGAAAGCACAAGTGGTTTTCTTTCAAAGAGAGGAAAAGTGGAGGGTTCTCTTTCTCTCTTAGCATGACTAAAAACATTTTCATTTTTACCCTTCATCTCCCTACTCCTTTTTGACGTAGCCCTGCGTACATGTTGTGAGCCATCAATCAGGACATGCAGTAGAGCCCATCCAACATTCAGGCTTTGGGACTGAGGCATCTGACAAGCACCCTTATCTGTGGATGTGTGTCAAGGTCCATTTGGATCCCCTTTTGCCCAGAGTAGTCTATCGCATTCATTCACCATTCAAGTCATAAGACTTCAGAATGTATAACCCATAAATCTTAATATCGTGCACCTATGAGCAAAATAAAATAATTTGTTACCCAGCTGGCAGTGAGAATGCACACCCTTCCACCTCCATCATGGTGTGGACATCCCCTGTATCACACTGGGAGATGCAAAATCCTCAGCAGTCCCGCTGCTGTTGGATCTGCTTTGAAAGTGTTTTGGGTCAGCTGATGTTTTATACCCTCCTGCCTGGAGGTTTGGTCTATACCATTTCCATAAGTTAGTGGATTCAGAGGAAAGTGCCAGACAAAAGACAACGGCTGCAGGAGGAAGCAATTTGCAGGTGGTCATGGCTGCACAATGGCCCTTTATGTCTTCCTGGCCTACCTGCCTCTCAACCTGCCTACCTGGTGGTCTTGCTTTGACCTGATGGTCCCAGACCCAGCATACATCAGGCCTTAGCATGAGCTGCTAGCCAAAATCTAAGCAGGAGTTGAGTGAACAGTCACAGTGTGGAGATTTTGTATCTCAGTCTTGTGCCTGAAAAGAATCATTTTGTCTTTCTGACTCTGATGAAGTTACTTGAACTCTCGCTTTTTCCAGCAATGCTGTAATTTTGAAGTGAAAATCAAATGCCCCAGGTCCAAGATGGGAGCCCTTTAGCTGGCAAGTGGTGCAAGGAAGGGTATAGGACTGCCTCGCTGTTTGAAACCTGAGCGCAGGAGATGGGTGGCTATGGATGCAGCCCCGGAAAAAGCTAAAAACCCCAAGTGACATCACAGCCTCTTCTTGCTCTGGGGAGGCAGGATGCCACTGCGGTGCTGAGGAGACCGTGGCTTGGTTGCTCACCCACATCTCGCCCTGTCACATGCTTGCTGTCAGCTGAGAGGGGCAGGCATGGTGAGAGACAATTTTGCACTGAGCCCTGAAGACAGTGGTGTGACTCCTCTGTGGTCTTTATGGAGGGCTGAGAATCAGAGGTCTAGCTGAGAAAGGGCCATACGATACAAGAAAACCAGCATGTAAGGGAAGAGCCCGCTAATGAGAGAGGGAGTGACATCTCCATGTTACGCTCAGCCATGCTAACAGCAACCAGCAAGGGTCTCCCACCACACTGCTTGCTGCCTCAGGCTGGGCTCAGGTAATGCAGGGTCTTTGGGTGCCCCATTTCCTCACCAAGGAACCCATCCAAGAGACAAGGGAGTAGGAAATGTGGACAAGAAATGGAGTGTGAGTTTCTGGGTCAAGTTTTTGCTAGGGATACAGCCTCTTGATAAGGACCTGGCTCTGTTTTAATTTGTGGTAGGAGCTGTACTTGTTATGGTGCATGCTGTTGTTGTCCTTCACCTCTGAAAAGTTGCCTTTTGCCCCCAGAGAGACAGCTGGAGGACTTCACAGACTGCGTCGTACACCTTAGCCTATCTTCTTTTGATCTTTTAAGTTGCTCCAGCCTCAGGACTGATCCCTTCTCTCTATGTGAGAAGAAATGCAGGCAAGTCATGAGGATTGCCCATCCCTGGAGGTGTTCAAGACCGGGCTGGATGGAGCTTTGAGCAACCTGGTCTAGTGGGAGGGAGGGTTGGAACTTGATGATTGTTAAGGTCCCTTCCAACCTGAGCCATTCTATGATTCTATGCTTCTATGATTCTGTTCTCCAGTGGGGCACGTGTCTATGCAACTGTATTGCATAAGGGGAGGTCTTGTGCTTGGTGGCCCAGGGACAGATGCTGGTTGGGGCAAAACAAAAGGCCGGGTGAGGATAAGCATGGAAGGGAGTGATGGTGGTGGTCCAGGTTCATGCAGAAAGGGAAAATGCCTGCTGTCCAAGTGACACCTCATGAGAGTGGGGCAAGATGGCACACTGCTGGGCCAGGAATGGAGACAGGAGCAGATAAGGACAGGCAGGTGAGACCGGTGATCTCCCCATTACACGATGCACCTGCCTGCAGGGTATGGAGTTGGCACCAACTGACAAGAAAGAGAAAAAGGAAACTTCCTTCAGGAATAGGAGTCTTCAAAGACAGTTAAAAGTCTGGTCACTTTTAAAGTATTATTGGCATAAAATTTCAAGTGCTTTCATGAGAAACTTTCCCCTACCTTTTGAGAAATAAGAGTTTTTTTGCGTTATACTCTTATATTTTAATCTTAGATTGTGCTGCAAATAGCATTTTGGGTTAAGAATCTAGGTCTTCTTCTAAAACACGAAAATTAACCACCAGGCGAAATCTCTCTCTTCACCCAGAATCATTGTCAGGGTGAGTCAGTTGTGAAAAGTAACCTGGGAGAACAGCATCATCTCCTTTCTTTGAACAGCTTCCCTACGCCGCTGCTGCTGTGGGCAACACAGCAATGAAATACTTCTCTCTGCTTTTCACTCCTTTTGGTCTGCAGAGTTAATGTTACTAAAAGCCAGTTTATGGCACTCTAATCCTGTTACTGTCGGTCAAATTTCTATCCAAAACAAGTGCATGCAGGCTGCCCTAGAGGAAGGTGTTGAGAGGGGAGGTGGACACAGCTGGGGGGAGTGCCTCTCTCTCTGGTAGGACCTTTCTTACAGGTTGGGGAGGACACGGGAGAAGGATTCAACCAGCTTACCCAGTCTTGGCATGTAATCAAAAGAGCCAAAAAGCATGAACACTATTTGCAAATTGAAAATTCTTAATAGGCAGATTGCTAAGACATTTGAATCAAAATCCCACTATGCTTTTTTTTTCGATACAGGTGCACTCTGATTAATTTAACTTCAGTGAATGCAATGAAGTAAACCTTAGAGCATGTGGCAAAGAGGTTTTGGGGACTTAAATATTTCTCTTGCAGTGATTCTAATTCAGACTGAATCAGACCTGCAGTGCTGAGCAGGTGAGGACAAATGCTTAGTTGCAAAATACTTTTGTTAACTTATAAATATTTCTCTATTCCTGCCATCCAAATCAATTGAACAGAAAGAACAAGCAGCAGAAATAGCAAGGCATTGAAACTGTATCTCAGTCTTAATAATGAAAGGGCAAGGAGAAGCTCTTCTACTGACAAGGTCCCTGCTTTTGACTTTCCTGTGGGCCCCATGTGAGCACAGGTTCATCTCTAAAGAGCACTTTTTAGGATCAGAGCTGAAATTTATGTACTTTTTTAATGTACAAGGGTTCTTAGTTGTAAAATCCAGTGCTTAGGAGAGAAAGAGAATTCCTAATGTGATGTGTTCATAATATGAAACTAATCACTGAACACAGGTGAAATGAAGAAAATATCCTCAGAAGCTTTGAAGTTCTTTTTGTTATAGGCAAAAGAAATAGGAAACTCTTTTCCACTTTCGATATTTCTTATGCAACTTCAAAAAATAGATGTTACTTTACTCCACTGCAGTTTCCTTTAATTGGATCTATTTCATTACAATGTTATGTACTTTAACGGATGCTTTTAGTAATACTTAGAGAATCTGAATCTTTTGTTTATATCTTAGACACTGAAAATATGTATTCTTTTGATAAAGACCAACAGTGAAGTTAATGTATGGTGACACCTTGTGGGAAAACACAACCTCAGATTTACATGACTAAATAAGACCTGGTGTGATTGAGGGATGGGGAAGAGGTGCAGCATTTTTTGTTTTGTTTTGAGCAAGAATGCTCTTTCCATACACTTTGAAAGGAGTAACAGAAATGTATAATGTTTGCAACTACTTTTAGGCAGAACTGAGTGGAGAGACGCTTGAGCCAAGTTCTTCCAAAAAGCAAGATTAAAAAACTGTTATGAATATTTTGTTCCTGATTTTTCCAAAGCTTTTTCCTTGTGCAAGCATTGATACTGATGCAAGGTGAATGTGCAATTCTGCTGGCTCAGAACAGAAGTTATTTCTGTACACTTTGCACAATTTTAAATCATTAGGCTGGGAGTAAAGCAGTGAGTAGATTTCTGGCTGTCTCCTGAGAGCTTTGTTATTGAAATGTTCTGAAACAAAAGGAAATTTTTTGAAAAGACTGTATGCAGCTGTTTCTTGGGAGTTCAAAAGAATGTGTAGGTCTAATCCTGATCTTTTAGTGCTTTCTTTAATGGGTGATTAAAAATTAAAATATTCATGACTCTTTGAACTTGAGAAGAGCATGAAAGCTTTGAACAAATGAAAAATTGTACTATGGGGACTAGGAAGGATAGTAAATCATTTAATTTTACAGTCCAGTTTTTGTGGAAATCACAAAGGGTCTGGAGAGCACTTCAGGCCTCTTGATTCTAACACCTACTTAGAAGAAAAACTTGGAGGAAAACTGTGCAAAACCTCCAAATGGGATCTCCCTGAGCTTCATGGGTTCTTGGTGAGGATACCCAGGAGGCAGCATCTCCTACCTCTATGGGTGTAAGGAATAAAAATAAAACCATATGGTTAAAAACATTTAACCTAATCCACCTGAAAATGCTCCCTCAATGGAACTAGTTGTGTAATTAAGTGTTTGGAAAACCAGGGCCTAAATCTGTAACATTTTGGTGTTCAGATATTGTTGGGTAGGGTAGGGGGGAGCAAATAGAGATGCTACAAACAGACATAAGCTTTCTAATTCACAGCAGGAATTTCTGTTGCAAATCTGTTTAAGAAAATTCATTAATCCAGTTTTGATAGAACACATTTAAAATAAAATTACCTCATTTCTGCCTTTTAAAGTTCAGTTGTCCCTGAATTTGTCTGATGCTAAGATGATATCGTTTCCCAACTGTTCTGCCAGATTTCTCTTGCCACCTGTGGGCTACAAAGTTGAATAAATAATACACAGAATGGAAAGTGTATGCAATATAACCTATTATCTAGTACCAAGTTATTCAAAAGAAGCCTGCCAAAATATCAGTCTTTATGAAAAATAGCACGCTAGATGTACTTAAGAAATGGGGTTTTGCAGTCCCATAAAGCTTGTGTCAGGACATTGTTAATTTATGACAAACTGTGGTGTTCAGTTTAAAATCATGTGGTACATCACTGTACTTGCGCAGGGTTCAGAAACTGCTCCAGCGCATGAAAGTAACTGTGCCATTTTAAAAAAAACCTCTAAAGAGTCTGTTGTGGAAATAGCTCTGCTGGTGAAAACCTCTGTGTGGGCTGGCAAATGAATGACAAACAATTACTCGCCTTCACAAATGGAGCCAAGCTGTGTATTGCAGGCAGAAGAATAAGGAACACGCATGTCAATCTCTTCTACAGCTTTGTTTCCCACTTTATGTACACAATAAAACTTCAGACTCTGCGATCATCTGTGCTCTTCCAAAGGGCTGAAATCACAGGCGCCTGCATCTGCACTGTAGATTCTCCCATCAGCTGCCCACACGGTGCAGCAGGGCTTCACGTAGAGATCTTTGTGTCTGTATCACACCTGGAGAGATGCTCTCAGCACAGAGAAGCAGATTAGAGATAATCTCTTTGCTGGGCCTACAGGCTGAACAAGGCAGGTCACCAAAGACCTGTTCAAGGGATGTCATCTTTTGGGTTACTGTACTGGGTTTTGGCTGGGATGGAGTTAATTTTTTTCGAGGTATGGTGCTGTGTTTTGGATTTGTGGCCAGAACAGTTTGTATAACAAAGGGATGTTTTAGTTATTGCTGCACAGTGATTAAAAAGCATCAAGACCTTTTCTGCTTCTCACACCACCCCACCAGCGAGTAGGCTGGAGATGCATGAGAAATTGAGGGGGACACAGCTGGGACAGCTGACCTCAACTGACCAAAGGGATATCCCAGACCATATGATGTTGTCCTCAGCAAAAAAAGCTGGAGGAAGAAGGAGGAAGGGAGGGTGGGCAGGCATTTGGAGTGATGACATTTGTCTTTCCAAGTAACCATTATGTATGATGGAGCCTTGTTTTCTTGAAGATGGCTGAACACTTACCAGCAGATGGGAAGCAGTGAATTAATTCCTTGTTTTGCTTTGCTTACTCCCACAGCTTTTGCTTTACTTATTAAACTGTCTTTATCTCAACCCGAGAGTTTTCTCATTTTTATACCTTCCAGTTTTCTCACCCATTCCATTTTGGGAGAGTGAGCTCTAATACTATCTGAAATGGTCTTTCTTCATGACTGAAAAGTGAAGAGGCAGAGGGATAAGAGAGGTTTAGCATACCTTCATGCAACAAATTTTGGCAGGGGTTCCTCCCTCTCCAAGACAGGGTGTACAAACTACTACCAACTAGTTTCCAAATTATCCCTAAGGTATTTCTGGAAAATACAGTAAAATGAAATGTCTCCTCTGACAAAAGCACTGGCGGTTTCCAAAAGGAGCAAGTCATCTTCTTGGGAGCACTTTTTAGCACATTAGAGATTTCCAGATGTTCTTGGCTGTTCTTGATTGTATTCCAGACAGGATGCACTTTTTGCAGGTATACCACTGGAGGTCACTCATGTACTAATGTAATGTACAATACAGTACTAGCTGCTGCAGGGGAGAAAGTAATTTCATATATCACCCAAGAATGAACTCAGATTGATCTGAAGATTACCTTAAAATCTAAATGACTTGGGAAATATGTTGTGCTGCTATTTCTCAAATTTATGGTAGAATATATTAAAACTAGCAAGAAAACTAAGGATTGTTAGTGTTTCATAAAAAGACAAAAAAAATCCCATTGTTAGCAAGGGAAGTTTGCTTTGCTCTAGCTACAGTAATAATGGAAATGCAGCACTTCTCTTCGCCAAAGAAAGGAGAAAGAGGAAAAGATAACCACCTCTGAAAATGCTCACTGAAGTCACAATTGGTATGACAAGAAATTGCAAACAAAATGACATGTAAGATAGGAAGGGAAAGATTGCATGGGAATTTTCTCAATATGACATTTCTGATAGGAGAAAAATTGCAGAAAGAAGCAATAAACTCTACTTACATGACTCATTTTTTTTTTTATCTCTACTTTCTGTTAATCCATTTTTGTCACTACCTTTCAAACTTCTGAGCATACCTCTGCTGAAATTGTGAGTTGTCAAGAAAAGGAACTTGTTAAAATGTTTTCCCGTTTTTCCCCTACACTAAAATTTCAGTATAGATTTCCTGCTCTGAGGTGAAGAATAAAAAAATGCAGGTCTTGTTTCATCAATATCAGTACAACATCTCTTATTCCAGCTGGGCCAAAACCAGTTATTTCAAAAGCAAACTGCTACTGGCTGGCAACTCTCTTCCTCAGGCTCCAGGCCCATCAACATTCATACCAATATTCTCACAGACTGAGAGAGTCAATTAAAGTCAGACAGATACATATGTTAATAATTAAGGTATTGTTTACATATTGTCAGGAAAAAAGATGTTTCAGAGCAGCTTTATTCACCTGCAGAAAAGGAGAAAAGATCTGTCCATGCTTGTACAACACTTTGTGCAGCTCTGCCTTCCTCTGTACTTGTCATTTACTATTTATATAATGTTATTTGATTCTGGTGGCTTCTAGGGGCCTTCTGCAGCTGCTGTCTCCTGCTGGCTGCCTCCTGATTGACAGGTTCTTGATTTAAAAGGAGCTGCACGTTCAGGACTTAGCTGCCTGCTGATGAGGGGGTGCTGCACTGTTTTTTGTCTGCTGTGTAGGGGTGCTTAATCAGCTGCAAGATGGGAATACAGCAACCAGAGCTTTTGGTGGTTTGTGTGGGTGGTGGGGAGAGGCAGAATCTCTCCTGCAAACCGTGTGGGACTGTGCGACACCAGTGTTGATGAGCTAGTAGGTCTGATCTCCAGCACCAATGCAGAAAGTGCCCTTGGCATGTCACTGGTGACAACCTAGACAGGGCTTGGGCAGGGGGATGTTGTGTCCAGATGTCTCACTGGGGCTGTGGGTGATGGGATCCTCCCCTGTGGGCCATGTGTAGTGGTCCAGGTGCTGTCTATCCAAGGACCTGCAGAAGGAGGAGTGCAGATTGTTCACTATTAAGGAGAGTAAATGGGATGTCAGCAGGGTGTCCACAGAGGTGAGAGCCTAAGCCTGAGGTGGAGGGATGTCTAGAGGCTGTGCTGAATGGATTGGTGGATAGGGACTCCCCTGAGGGAGGTTGCTAAAGTTCTTGACTACTGGCAGCATGAGAAATGTTCCTTCTCACTGCTCAGACCTGAATGCAGAGAGTTGCTATTGAGCCCTAATAGCCATGGGAGGGGAACAGATGCTGCCAAGGGAGGCTTCAGAGCCAGCTGTGCCCAGCTGAGCATCAGCAGCAAGTCGTAGCAGTTGGAGATCCCCTTCTGCAGGGAATAAAGGAACCTATCTGCTGACATGGGGAGTTTGCTGTCTGGTAGGCACCCAGATAGTGGGTGTTGTAGAAAGACAGCCAAGGTTCATACAGTTCCCTGATTGTTACCCTTCATTGCTCATTAGTGTGACCATCACAATCAGTGATACTGCTGAGGGACACCTGGAGCAAAACAAGAGTGCTGTAGGATTCTGGGTGGCAAAGGACATGGAAACCCACAGGATGTCCCCCTGATCCTCCATGGGCAGAGGTCAGGTAGGAGGGGACACAATGGTGAGAGGCAGCAACTGGTCACAGGGCTGTTGCCATAGATAGTGCTTTGACTTTCGTTACCGTGGATCCATCTTGGAGGAACAAGGAGATCTAACAAAGTGGGGTAAGACTATCTTTGCCAACAGGCTTGTAAATCTGGTGCGGAGAGATGCAAATTCGACACCTTGGAGGATGTTGATAACAGCTTACACTAAGTGAAAGAATGGAGTTCAGGAGTAGCAAGTAAATGGGACAGGGTGGTAGGAGCAAGCTACCCCTCAGGCAAGGTAAAACAAGACAAAGGGAGCCTACCTTAAGTATATGTATACAAGTGGATCCAGCCTGGCAAACAAAAACAAGGAACTAGAAACTGCTCTGTGTACAGATGCAAACTGTGACATTCTTGGAAAAAATGAAAAATGCTGGGACAGCTCCCACCACAACTGGAGCTCTCCAGTGAATGAATGGCTCATTAGTAAAGACAGAAAGGGAAAATGAGAGGCAGAGTTTTTTTCTATGTGAGGGAGCAGTTTGAATGCATGAAGCTCTTCTATACTATGGACAACATGCTGTTTGAGAGCCTGTGGATCAGTGAGTGTATTAACGGGAACACAGGTGTTGGCAATTTGTTACAGATCAGCTTCCTCACTCTGATGGTTGACAGCCTCCTTTAAACAGTTTAAGGAAGGTCACAAGGCAAACAAGAAGTTTGGGACTGAGCTGAACTGGGGTTGTTTAGCCCTGGAGAAAAGAAGTCTCAGGGGAGAACTTATCGCTCTCTACAACTACCTGAAAGGAGGTTGTAGAGATGTGGGGGTCGGTCTCTTTTCCCAAGTCACAGGTGATAGAACAAGAAGAAATGGCCTCAAGTTGCACCAGGGGAGGTTTAGATTGCTTATTGGGAAAAATTTCTTCACTAGAAGGGTTATCAAACATTGGAACAGGCTTCTCAGGGAAGTGGTTGAGTCACCATCCAATACCATGGAGGTATTTAAAAGACATGCAGATGGGGCATTTAGGGACATGGTTTACTGGTGGAGTTGGCAGTGCTAGGTTAACAGTTGGACTCGATGATCTTAAAGGTCCCTTCCAACCTAAATGGTTCTATGAAAAGAGGAAGACTAATGCTGCCTTTGTCTTTGTCTTCACAAGCAAGAGCCCCAGATCTATGTGTCCAGAGGCAGGGTTCAAGGAAGAGAAGAACTACCAGTAGTGGGAGAAGACTGAGTTTGCTTCTGCAAACTTGTGAGGACACAACAATCCAGAATAATCCTGTACTGGTTTCAAGAATTTACTACCTGCTGCATGGAATAAAGTTGTCATGAGTCTGTATACTCTGAGATCATAAAAATTTCAGAGATACATATTCCAGATGGATCAGTGACAGAAATGTTTATTCAAAGCATCTTAACTGAATAAAAATATTGCAGCGTTACCATAATAAATGATTCACTCTGAAAGCTCGGTTTTTTGGCTGTCTTTGGTTGCATCCAATTACTCTGCTTCCTTTGATTCATCTTCCTTATCTAAACCAGTAGTTTCTGTGGAGGTGAAGGAAAGAGGACAGAGAGATGCATTTTATTATAAAATATTGGAAAGTAATACTTGAAACTAAAACATAATTCTAGGACTATGCTGTCTATCTCAGTCATCTTTCCCATTGCCTTTCACTGCCAATACTTGAATTTAGCTGTTATATGTTGTTTGTCAGCTGCCAGACAGGCTCAGTACACACATATTGACTGCCAGCCAGCCCATATGTAACTCTGGAATAGCCAAAGAATGTCTTCCCTTTAGACAAGTATAATAAGAAACATGGAGCAAAAAAGATGGATGGAATTCCTGTGTGTAAAAAAAATGATGGTAATGGGACAGAGAATACAAGGCTGCAAGAAACCAGATTTTGTTACATCTGTTCTTCACAGTGTGCATATTTTCTTCAAATCATTTCCTCTTACTATAACTTAATCTTGCTAAACATAAAGACAAGGGGAACAATGTGTTGCCTAATTAATTATGGATGTAGACCTATACTGAAAAAAACGTATAAAATCCAACTCTTTGATTCTAGCAATAAAGAGCTGGAAGGAACATCGAGAATATCTGTCACATTCCTGTGTTTTCATGCATTGGAATCTGCATCTATACTGTCTCTGACAGATTCTTGGCTTCATTTGTTCTTTAAAAAAAAAACAACCAAACAAACAAACAAAAAAACGCCCAAAAAACCTACCACAAAAAAACAGTGGGAATACAAGAACTGCTTCATTGTGGTAGGTCAGAAAATTTGTTAAGAATCAAGTTCAGTCAAAAATGGTTATTTGAGTCCCAACGACTTTGAGACAAACCAGGCTCAGTGAACGTTTGCCAATTCCAAAGCAGAGCTATGCAGGAAACCTGCTTAGATTCCTGGTGGATCTGAACCAAGGCCAGGGTTCCCATAAAATATCAGTCCTACACACCAGAGAGGCTAGCTGGCTAGTCTGCCCTGAAGCAGGAGTGCACCTTCAGAGGTGATGGGTAAAAAATGACAACAAATAAAACTATGAAAATTCCAAATTTTCATATGTTTATGAAACCTAAATGTTTAGTGCATATCTCCAGGCATTTTCACATGATTTAATAGTCTTTCTGATCCCTGTGGATAGTGCTTTGCTTTGATTTATTGTAAAATGGATTGATTACAAATGGATAAATTTATCTTATGTTTTCATACATCAGATATGTAAGCTTATAAATGTCAACACTTAATGCATACAAACACAATTGGGTGGAGGTCTATAGGCTAAATATGAGTAAACATAGGTGTATCTTTTTGTTGCTTCTTAGTAATATTGTATTTAAAACAGGCTTCTGAACTGCCTGGAAGAAAACCTGAGGATCCCAATTCCAAATCTCTTCACTTTGTAAACAAAAAAAAATCAGCCAGAGACTGTTCAAACCGTAACGCATAACAACTAAAATTTATTTCTTCGGATTTGTTTTGCCTGCTTTTTAACTTCAGTTGAGAGAATAAGAGTACACAGTTCCATTCACGAGAAAAAAGTGGAGTGCTCAAAACCTAGGGTCTGAAATTTTCTCTCTCTTTTTGTACAAAAAAAAAAGTTTGCAAATGTAATCACGGATAAACTCAGCTTTGCAAGTGCTGTCAACTGTACATCCATAACAGTTAACAGTATGCAGAAGTGTCGCTTCTAATTTGTACTGTTACATTATATGAATTTGACTACTCAAAACCAGTTCACATCTACAGAGGACTGCCCTTATGAAAGGTAGAGATTCCCATGGTCTCTTCAGCTTGATAATGGACCTCTCAGCAGCAGCATACCTTCAGCTGATTGACATACATAATTCCAAACCCTGATTGCTAATTGAAGAATGAGCATGGATGCTCCATTCCTCACCTTGATCCTCCTGATCTTGGTTTTCTTCTTCCTCTCTGTTTCCCTCATCTTCCTCTCCTGCATCCTTTGCTGGGCTAAAACCTTCACTGGATACTTCTTGAAGAGAAGGCTCATCTTCCTCACTGTCAGCAGGCTCATTAGTGACTGAAATATGAGAAATTAGAAATAGCAAAAAATATTAATTTTTACAAATTTGCACTCAGCCATTGTTTTCATGCAGTAGCTTATAACTCTTACTGAAACCTGCAGTCTTTATTCACAGAAGAAATCCCACAAAATTTTCTGTAGCTGTTTACAACCAAGTTTGTATAACAGGCCATGATATAGACTAAAATGATTCACAGGCTTCCCAAGACAGTTATATCTCATTATGCTATGTGAAATAAAACAGAATGAGAGAGAGAGAGAGCAGTTTACAAACAGGCTTGGAAGCTCCCATCTTTTAATATGTGGTAATTATAGGGAAAAAAAAACCCAAAACCAAAAACTGCAAACAAAACCAAACAAACAGAAAACAAAACAAAACAAAACCCACAAAACCCCAAACCTCTCACACCACTTGATACTAAACCTGACAAACACATTTTCAGGAGGTAGTCAAAGCATGGAGTTCCCAGCTGTCCAGAAGAACAAACCTGTAATCAGTGGCATTTTTTCATCATTTTCAGTTACTTCTGCTGCTGCTCCTTCTTTCTCTGCTTCTGCTGCCACTTGGGAGGCTTCTCTGGGAGAAGGTGGTTTTTCTCCAGGAGGAGTCCAGAGTGTTAATTTAGTAATTTCTGATGCTTTCCATTTCGGTACCCCAAAAAAAGAGAGTTCCTCCTCTTCTTCTGCTTCTCCTTTATCCTAGAAGACAACGCATGAAATCCAGCATCACATCTTACAGGTATTAAGAAAGTAACCAAGATGATGGTTCTTTATCTGGGCTCCAAATTGCAATGACATGGCTTTGTAAAGCATTTACAGATGGAGGAACTTCAGCAGTCACGAATCTTGGGAGACAACTACACTTTGGACTTGATGAAGTCAGTTGACTATTATTAATTACCAATGCTTCCTAGCATGCTTTCTTTAAGGGAAAATTTTGTCTCTCCCTTGAACAGAATGGCTGTGAGGGGCCTGCCAACTATCTCTCCTCTTAGATGCCTGTCTACAGTATAACAGCAGCAAATAAGACCTAACGGTGTGCCTGGTAGATGCTACACTGTCTCTCTCACAGAGGAAGGAAATGGAAAAACAGCTCTTTCTGCCTCAATCTTTGCTTAGGGAAGACATTGAAATGGATCTAGGAAGCAGTACGGTACTGCATAAAGCTTACGTTTTTGAAATTTGAAGATTCTTTATTATTTAAAAAATTATTATTATTTTAAAAACCATGCTTTATTTGATCCAAATATCCTGGTTTGAGGTATAAAAGAACTAACTTTTTGTTCAGTAATTTTACTTTTTTAGCTGGGCCTCTTCTAACTAAACTCTGAAATTAACAGCATATCATTCATAAACTGTTCACTCTCAGAGTGATAAGACCTGATTATATCAAGGAATGGTATGCAGAGACGCCCTTGCTTGTACTTACTGCTATAACAACCAAGGTCGGCTAACTTCGTTATTTGCCCCATTGGAGGGTCAGAAGTGGAAAAGGGGTCACACGTGTAGGCAGAATCGGACAAGACAAGTGACCCAAAACTGACCAACAGGATATTCCATCCCATCCACATCATGCTTAGTATAAAAGCTGAGGGATCAAACAGTCAACTCTATTCCTTCAATGGCCGACGTCCGAAGAGGACTCTGTCTGTTCTTCTGCCTTTGATCCTGATCCATGTGCTCCTGACTTCAGAGCTGGAACTTAGTTCCCATCCATCACTGAGTCCAGTTTGGGACTTGCCCAGTGCCTGCTGGTGACATAATCATCATCCTGGGAGCTTGATATGGTTTTTGTATATATTGTATCTATTTCATTGTTTTCTTCATTTTGATTTTAACATTAATTCTTCATTAAAGTAGTTTAGTTCATTCTAAACTCGTAAATCTCCTTATCTCTTCCTCTACTCTCTTTTTTTTGGGCGGCGGAGGGGAAGGGCCATCTGTCAGTCTGGTTTTGGTAAATTTGGCCAAAACTGTGACACCAAATATGACGGAGACTTAGTAATGGAATCATTATCTGTATTACGAGCTAATTTATTTTAATTTTTTAAAATAGGCCTTGCTCTGCAATTACTTCAACTAAAGCAAAAAGGCAAAATTCAATCTTACTTTAGTGACAGCACTGTCCCTTCCTACAGCATTCACATGAGCAGAAATTATTATCCCTGAGTAATGATTTTCAGAAACTGAGTGCTTAACTTTGGATTCTTAAATTCATATTTAAACTCCCACATCAGTGGCCTGATATTCCAAAATCAGCACATCCAACAATTCCCAACTGAACTGAGGATACTAAATACACTTCACTTTGGATACTCATATGAATCTGCTACTTAATTTGAGGATCTCATGCTTTTAGCCAAAAACGCAACACATTCTCCATGTTTTGCAAATCTCTATTACTAAGGATAGGATTTTATTATTATTTATTTTTTTTCCCCTTGTCTGAAGAAAAAAATTACTGCATTGGAGAATTTTCAAAGAGTGTGTAATGGGAACTAACAATGTAAGTAGCAAACTATAAGCTAAAATGTGGCATATTTTCTTGAAACCAAAACAGTAGTATTAAGATATATTCTTACTTATATAGCTACTTTGCACCATATTAATCAGAAACATTTCAAAACATTCATGCATGAAGGAGAAGGAAAAACAGGCCCTGATCAAAACAGGCTCTGATCCCAGCTGCTCCCCACAGTTATTAGGATATTAAGCTCCTAACAGGACCAGGACAACAAGGAGACATACTTCCAAAACACGAATCTGCTGGAAATTACCATTTGTACAAATAGCATCAAGCAATTCAGAAATATAAGATTAAATATTTTTCATTGTTTTCTGGTGTTCAGAACAAAGTGGAATACAGGCTAAATGTATAAATAAATCTACATTCTTCTGTGGTTTGAAACTTCAAATGTTTTGGGAAGGTCCTGATTCTTCTAAGCTTTCAGCAGAAAGGACTCCTGTTTGCAAGTAAGTGCAAAAATCAGACTTTGTACTTGTCAAAGCTTACACAGTAGAGAAGCTAAAGAAAAAAGCAAAATGAAACCTCATTTAGTTCTTAAGAATTAATGAGTGTCTACCCTTTTTTGACAGGTTAGGTCTACTTTAATGTCAGTATCTATAAGGCATTTTATAGATTACTTAACAATAGACTTGATTTACTGGGTTTTCTGATATTCAGTATAATTTACACTATTTCTTTTACCTGCTCTGATTGTATGTATTCACCATGCTGTTCACACCCAATATCAAAGATATATTTGCCACGACCTACAGGCTGCACAAAGATACAAAAAAAAAGTCAGCAAAACTATAAAGTTAGTACATTCTAAGCATATAAATGTAAAATACGCTTTACTACAAAATTCCTGCAATAGTCAATAACACTACAGTTTGAAAGCAAAGTTTCAGAGAAACATGGCATTCTGTCCTGCAGATTAATTTGGTTTCTTCTGTTACACTTATGATACCAGACACACTACAAAAAATCAGGAGCCCAGCTTCTTATTTTCAGTGGAAACAGATTATATTAAGGCAATTCAATGCTAACTGTTCAGATGAATAGAGAGCTTTCCAGCATACTTACATTTCCATTCAAAAACTTGCCCCTAAATCTATGGTTTAGGTAGATAAGTTCAGCTTCTCCTTCCTGGTTTCCATTTACCCAGCCACCAATATATATAGCTCCTGTGTCTTTATAGATATATGTGCCTTGTCCATGCCTAAGGAGAAAATAAAAATTATGCTTTGTATTATGAATAGTAAGAATGTAGAATATTGTTACACTTTAGGTATTACAACTGCATTATTTAAGTAGCTGAAATGACTCAAGTTGGCCTACATTGCCAAGGTCACCCAGTAGCACTTGATTTAGTACAGTCAGCCATACTTTGAAAATAACCTTTGCATTTTAATGCCATTAGGTGACTTGAAACACCACTGCAAGAATGAAACAAACCTATTGTGATTAAACCATTCTCCAGTATAGGTGTCTCCATTTGCATATGTATACACTCCATGGCCATGTCTCTGGTCATTCACCCAGTCTCCTTTAATGAGAAAACAATAAAAACAGAGTGAGATGTGATATATTTCATTGTGTGATACAGTGGTCAGTTTGGAAAGTTATTATACATGAATTTTTAGAGAAGGAAAAGGAAGCTACGACATCATTGTGGTTCCTTACCCCTTCTTACTCTAATCCCTTGTCTTTTTGTCTCTGTCTGTCCCTCACCATGCATATTTATGCATCTGCCTGATGTCCCTTACACTCCAAACACATTTTGTCCGTCATGGTCTATCTCCATTATCTTAAGATGAAGACAAAAAGCCATGTAACATCCTGCTCCTATCTTTACATTTGGTAATTTATTACAGTTTCATTAGATAATGTGACTTCTCCACTCAAATAACAAGGGGGACTACTTTAGTTTGACTTATTTGCTAAAATTGTCCTGTCGGTAAGGGGGCATATTTACTTAAAAGGATGCCAGATTGCGTGTCTTAATTATTCTTCTATTCAAACTTAAAAAAACAAGTTAAAAAAATAAAATCACAGGTGGATATGCTCCCGTAAGGCAAGAACTGGGCTGCTCTTTTTGCTCTCTGCTTCTAGCCCTCACAATGTGAATGTTCTGTCTTGCCTAGTCTAACTGATATTCAGAAGGTTTTGAGTACTATCCTGAAAGAAGGGAAACAATGTGACTTTCAACTTCTTCAAACTTCAGAGGCACCCCAGTCTCTAATCCTCTGATCAGAATTTTTTTTAAGGATGGACCTAATAAAGTTCTAAAATACTTTATTCTGAACAGTCTGTGGTTCTAATCATCATTCAGAAATATGTAATTACACTCTCTTCTACCAAGATTGCACTGATTCGTAAAAGATGTTTAATATTTCTCAGGACTTGGAACACTGCACTTGAAAGGAGGATGTGACAAGCATAAACTGCTACTAAACACCACACTTCTCACAGTAATTGACATAAACCCACACTTCTTAGAGCCCGTAGTCAAAAAAGATTAAAAGGAAAACATTTCATAGAAAATGTATCTCCTTAAAATAATATACTCTTCAGTTCACTACCTCCTTGCATTCCAGACATGGGAGTGGGGAGGGAGGGGAGGAGGGGGTAGCTGGGAGAATGTGTCCTTTCAGTTACAGAAATCCTTGCAACTGGGTTTTACCTTCATATTTTGATCCATCTGGATAAAAAAAAATGCCTTGGCCATGCTTTTTGTTTTGAACATATTTTCCAATGTAGCAAGCACCATTTTTAAATCTGTAGGTCCCCTGAAACATATTGGTATAGATAAAATACTTGTCAGTTCTCAATCTTGTTTCAATATAGTGTCCAAATAACAGAACTGCTGAAACACAGGCACAACCACTGCCTTCTCTCCCTGTCTTACCTGCCCATTTCTAAAACCATATTCATATTCTCCATCGTATGTATCACCATTGGGTAGAAATGCTTTTCCACGTCCATGTCGCTCACCTTCTGGATTGCGTTCACCTTCATACTCCTGATCAAATATAGGAAAAAAAATATTGTTTAAGAGGGCTAGACCTGACTGAATCTAATCTCATTAAACAGAGGAAAACAGGTGTTTGCTCAAAGCTGCTCCCGTTTGGCTTTGAGTCAGGGACTGCAGGGCCACCTGGCCAACAGACTGCTGCTTATGCAGACCCTTTCCTCAGATCCTGGCACGCAGAGCCTTTCCTCCCTTCCTGACACACTTCTGGGAAGTACGGACAACTTGTTTTCACCCGCTGGAGAAAGTCAGGCAGGTCCCAACTGAAGCGGCACAGCCCCACTTCCCAAACCACCGATGAAGCGCCTCGGGAGCCCTCCCAGGCTCGGCACGGCCGGCACACCGTATTTAAGACGCCCTGACCGCTAACATTCACTCTTCCCTTCCCCACGGCGCTCTCCCACCCCCTGCCCGAGGCGCCCGGGGCCGTCCGCCTCTTCCCTCCCCGGGACGGGAGCCCCCGCCGCCGCAGGGGCCGGGATACGGGTCAGGGCTGCCCCC
>JAHREE010000459.1:3050254-3092173 GCA_033628505.1 Tringa tobata | reverse complement strand
GCGCTGCGGGGTGTCGGGCACAAGGTGCCGTTTGAGCTGCCTGTGTGGAGAAGGCCCTTCTGAGCCCTTGAGGGGCACCCCCGTGAGGACACAGAATTAACGTCAGCCCTGCAGGGCAGGCTGTGTGCCCGGCCGGGGCTGGCAGCACCTGGGGTGGTAAAGGCCGGTGACAAACGACTCTTATTTCCCTGAAACAGGGAGGGAGCTGCGTTTCAGCCAGGGCAGCGGGCAGCCTGGAGAAGCGATGCGAAGTTTGTGAAGGTAAAGATGGCTTCAGAGTAAGTCACCGTAATACCGCTGTACCCGTAGTTGCAGGGTGGCAGGGAGGGCAGCGAGAGTTATTTGTTGGCATTGCTTCAGGTGAAGTAGTTGCTGAAAACGAAAGAGCGTTGGGATCAGTTCGAGTGACAGGAGTTTGTCCTTGGGCTTCGTTAGTGAAACGGAAATATAAAGGTTGTATGGGTAAACTACCAGTTATGTGTTGTATCCTGTTAATGTCGTTTCTGAGGAATGGCTTGGTTTTAAAATCCTGTTTGATCTGTACCAGGATGTGGTCTTTATAACCTGTTACCACAGGTTTTATTCCCACAAGTTTCTTTGTTTTTGTGGAGGAAGCTTTATTTGTTTATTAAAAGTGTATGAATGTCAGAGGAGATTATGGATATATGGGGACAGAGGGAAGCTGTTGACAAGTAAATGAGAACTTGGGTCTCTCTGCCTGCAGGAGATGAAATGAAATCAGCCCCTACGAAATAAAGTTAGGGTGCAGTTCTCTAAATGCTGCTCATGGTCCGGTCGTCTTTGGTCAGGCCTTGTGACTCAGGATTTAGGGCCAGGATACGCTGCTAGGGGGTGGTGTGAATATGGTCCGTGCAGCAGGTGCACGGATGTGCAGCCTTGTGTGACCACTTAGCATTGAAACCACCTTTTTGTAAGACGTGTGAAGTCTTTTTCCACTTACACTAACTCTATCTAGTACACCGCTGCACGCTGTTAAATAGTAACCTGCTAAGCAATTACTTTTCTGTGATGACAATTGCCTTGTCCCATTATATTCCAAGGGAACTGTTTAAAGAGGTTTATTACATCAGATTTTTGTTCTTTGCTGGCCTCTCATTTTTTTCCCAGTAGATACTTCTGTCACGTCACCTAAAGTGTGGCCACGTCACCTAAAGTTAAATCATAGTTTCGGTGTTTGGGATAACTGTGAGAGAGGGGAAATAGGATTTGGGATCACCCCAGAACAGATCTATTACTGCTGGAAGAAGAATTCACCCCTACTCTGGGCTGCTTGTGCCCACCTCTTTTTTTCTCTTACCTTTCTTATCTCACTGGAGCTTTCCACAGCTCATTTCAACCCAACACGAAATTACTGATGGCCAGTTGCTGGTTTGAAGTTAAGAGTTCAGCCAACCTAACTAGCTAGCCAGGGCAGTCCCACCTCTAGTCCCTGCTGCGTCGGATTCATCCTGCGTAGCAGCTTGGTGGCCACAGAACAAGTTAGTATTCTCTGTTTTCAGGGCATGTTGTCTGAGGGACCAGCCACCTGAACCATAGCTGTATGACTACGAGGTCTGACACAGAGGGAGGCAGGGACCTGCAGCTGGGAGGGGGGAACGAGGATGTAGGGTTGCACTTTCCCTAACCTCTGCAGCCTCAGAGAGGAGGTGCCTTGGGTGGGAATGATTATGGGGTTTGCTGATTAATTACACAACCAGTTATCTGATTCAGGGCCTGGAGGAGGAGGTAGAACATGCCAAACGAGATTAGCGAGTCAATTCACTTTTAGGGGGAGGAGGTGTCAGGCTGAACCAGGCCGCCGTGCAAAAATTAAAGGTATGACAAAAATGTGTTAGCATGAGGGAGCAGACCCGTGATCTTTTGGAGGGATACTCTGTTACGTGAAGAGGTGGCAGTTTCCATCATCCTTGGGGGAAAAGACTACGTGGACAGTGAAGCTTTCAAGTTGCCAGCAGATACTGTTTGGTGGTGTCATTCGGCCAGCCCAGGAGGAGTAGTTTCGCTTTCTGTAGTAAAATGGGGGAATAAAGATGAGAGGAGAGAGAGGCTCACACCTCTGCCTGCCTGGTGGCAGCCTCTGAAATTCCCGGGTTGAGACGAGCCCTCGGTCTAGGCAGGTGTGTCTTCTCAAAGGAGATTTTGCTTTAGCTCACCTCCCCGGGGTTCACCAGGAGAGCTAGTCCTGTTATCTTACCACCTTCCCTTCCAGGAGCATGGCAGTGGATGGTACTGGGGTTAAGCCCTCTAGCTGAACTACTGAGAGGGCAGGGCTTGTGTTGCAGACCCAGGTGTGTTATTTGGCATCCTGCTGGGGTGGCTCTGCTGTTAGCACACAGGGAGGCTTGGCTTGCACGCCTGAGTTGCTGTCACACCTTTTGCCTACAGTGCCTGTTGTCACCTTACTCACCAGCTGGCTCAGATTTGCTTGGGAAGTAACAGTGCAGCTAAGTCCCTCTCGCAGTGCCTGTGATAAAGGGTACTGTGCATCTTCTTCTGTTGGGGGGCTCTGGCCTGAGCTTGAAGAATCAGGAGCAACTCTAAAAGATTTTAAACAAAACTGAATTGATGCTGCAACAGGCTCGCTTTTCCCTGTGTGTCATGCACGTGCGTGAGCCTGCCTTCTCCCTTGTGCTGGATGAGCTGCTGCAGGGAGCTCAAGTGGTGAAAAAACTTTTTTTTTTCTTTTTCTTTCCAAAATTTCTAACGCTGTGGTGCTTTGTGGAGCACTGATACTAAGACAGGGAAATGAGGCTGGAAGAGGGAGTGCTGGTCAAGCCCTGCTGGCAACATTATTTAGCTGCACCCAGTCTCAAACTGAAGTCTCTGTTCTGGGCTGAAAACACTACAGTCATTTTTGAACAAATTTCAACCTCATTAAATGTTTCTGATGTGTTAAATTAGATCTTTGTACAGTGGGGAATTGCCTATTTGTAGTCTTTCTGGAACAAAAGCAGTGTTTTCATGTCAGATGGTTTTGGATCATGTTCTAAGTGCATCTTTTCCTTGTGTCCCTGCCTGCTTTATACTGTCCTGACTTCTCAAACTAGATTATATGTGATAAAATTCAGAAAAAGCTGCAATTTACATTGGCTTAAAGTTCTCCGTTACATTTTTGATGTCTAAAAGGGTAGTTACGGTAATTACTTGTTTCTGAATTGCTGATTCAAGTGTAATGATTAGGGAATGTTATAATGATAAGAATATTTACTTATCAGCTTCTCTTATTTGAAGATCAGCAAGAAGCAAAAGCAGTGTGAAGAATTTGCCTCATTGTGACTGAAGGTATGTGAAGAAAACTTACAGGGAGATCAACTCCGCAGCGTATCTTCCACGTTTGTTAGCAGCCTACCATCACACTGCTTTGGGAGGATCTTTGTTACGCATTCTGAAGAACGGATAACGTTGTCACAAGTACATAATTGTGTCACCTAAAACTTCATACCAGCCGTAGAGTAGATGGCTCAGCTTCCCCCTGGGATTCACTTCATCACTTCATTTTCACGAGATCAGTGGTAAGTCTTGGTATGGTGCTGATCTTTGCTTGGGACAATGGGAATTTTTATCTGGGAGAGATGATAGTGTTGCCTTGTTCTATTTTTGCTTTTTCGTTGCTTAATATATACAGCAACAAAATACAGTCAGTAGTACAAAAAAATAAATATTACTGACATTAGGGGAACCCAGACACACCCTCATTAGTCAAGTGTTATAGAGAATAAAGCCTTTTCTTCACAAGGTGTATATTTGAAGTGTGAATTTCAGCTTTTTATTTTCAAACTCTTTGGTGGAAGGAGTGCTCAACATTAGCTTTCTTTTCTTAACCAGAAGCGTATATTCTCCCTCACAATTTGATGTGTGATATAGACTTGTAGAATTATAGTTTTAATTCTTGCTAATGCAATATTAGAACAAACCAACCAAAAAAAAACAAACCACAAAACCTTTTTCCTTTTGGAAAACTAATCCTGGAAGTCGGATGACATCAGTTCTTGTGCTTTCTGAGATAGAATACTGAGTCAATTGCGTATAAATGAAAGACCAAACACTTCCATGTGAACAATTTTATCCCATGCTTTCTCTAATATAGCAGCAAGGACAAAGTCATTTCAGTTTTATCACTTTTGAGGATGCCTTCAGTTATGGGGGTGAATAACTCCACTAACGGTTTAAGTTGCTGTTTTTTTAATGTTTCTGTGAATATGCCAAAACTATAAACTAAGACCCTTGTTATTTAAAAGTTTGTAAGGCAGAAAATGGTTGAAAAAGGTTAATTAAAATTTTGAGACAATAGTAGGCTGTGTGATATCAGACCTTCGTATGTATATAAGTACTTTTATTTAGAGATGTTAATTTTAAGATCAAGGCTAGAAGGAGCCAGTAAATACACTCTGATCTCTGTTTGTTGTTAAAACCACAAATCCACAAAACACTCTCCTTCTTAAACAACTGAAACATGTGCTACAGGTAGAGAATAGAATAGATCGGATTATCTTTGTTTAACCCTTGCAGTGACAGGGAGTTTGAGTTGCCCTTTTAATTCAGATGAACTGCAGAGAAAGACCCAAGGATTCCAGTGAGGTACAAATGAAAATTCCTGCCCAATCCCAAAGCTGCTTAATTATGTTCATGTACTCCAGCTGACAGTACACACAGTCAGTGTCAGTCTCTCAGTCCACCTCCAGAAGCGGCTCATTTCCTTTGTTACAGAGGAAGGCAAAAATAAAGCAAAATCCTAAAAGCAGTAAGGAAAGAAAGAAGTAATAACCCACAGCAGCCCAACTGACAATTTAAAGACCCATCATTTACATCCTCTTCATACCAGAAAACCGGATGAGACAGTGAAATCTGATTATCAGTATGTTTAATGTTGAACTGCCTTTTACTAGCCCCCAGGGGAGGGTTGTAAAGAAGGCATATCAGCTCTGTGGACTCCAGAGCGCTGCCATGTGATCCTGCCCGTACCTGCGTGCTACCAGGCTCCCTCTCAAAGCCAGAGCAGAGCAGATGTTGTAAAGCAGCATAAGGTTGTAAAGCAGCTAGGGTGCTTCTTCAGGCTGTTGGAGAACAGCAAAAAAAGCTGTCTTCCACTATTGCGAGATTAACAATGACTTTTGTAATGTTTTTATGTAACTTAGTGCTAAAAGTAAATCTGAATAAAATAAATTTCAAATACTCTTTTTCTTTATATTGTAGGTATAGAGCCTTCATTTTCTCTCTCACTTTCTTGTTGTACGCCAGCTTCCATTTATCAAGGAAACCTATTAGTATAGTTAAGGTAAGCAAGGTTGCGTCCTTGGTTAAACATCCTTCTACTCCTGTCAAACACGGAAGTAGTTGTATTTTTCAGTATTTCCTTTTGTGAAAGGCGGTGTTAAACTTTAACTTGGAATGGTTTATAAGATGAAAAACTGATAAAGCTAGTACGCAGTCACCTTTACTTGATAAACTTCAGTGAGACCACACCTAGCATATTGCATATACGTCTAATCTTTGGGTTTAAGACTTGAAACAGCAATGCCTACGCTTAATTCACGTGAATTAATCTAATTATAGATATTTAAGAGTTTACAGGTTTGCATTCGTATGTTTGAAAAAAGTTGCTCATACCTGATGAGTCAAAGACTGTTCCAAGTACTGTTAAGCATCATAGTCGTAGTTGTCTATACACTTGGGACTCTCTTCCCAGTGAAGCTGGTGGCAAAATATCTAATTCTGGTTTATTAGTTTATAATCTTCGAGCTGTATAACTTGCCAAACACAAATCACATCCCCCAGGTCTGTATTGTATATAACGGATGAGTAACAGTGAGCAAAGTAGCTTGATGTTAGTGAAGAATTTTGAAATTCTGCATTATCAGAAACATGTTTTCCCTGTAATATATTGTTTCTAACCACATAATTACTCTTTCATTTGATGGTGGCCTCACCCAGCAAAATACCAAATGGTTAATAACAGCTAACAATTTTACTGATTTCAGTGGGTTTGACAGGGATTCAGATAGAGCTAGAATTCTTAAGTTTGTTGCTGTATGGGGATTAACAGTCACAAGTGTATTTTCCATTTTCAAATTTCCATTCTGTATCAGGGAGAGCTGCATAAGCATTGCGCTGCTTCGCATGAAGTTGAACTCAACTCCTACAAAGAATATGCTGCCCAGATTCAGCCTGTCAAAAAAACATCTAATGTATCTCAGTGCGGTTGGGAACCATTTGGTAAGGGTTGTTTTCTTGAGTTTGTTTTTTTTCTTTCATAATAATGAGCTGATATTCATAATTAGGATATTTGCCTGTCTTGCTATTTCTTCTTCATGCGTGGAGGGATTCAGCAGGTGTGTACGGGAAGGGTGTTTTGCTTTCCATGTTCTCATTGATTTTTTCCAAAGAAAGTTAAGTTGTGACTTACCTTATGATATCTTTTCTACGTAAAGTCACTTAAACAACTGACATTATTTTACCTGTTTATAACTATGAGATGGTTTCAGTAGATCAGTTTTCAGTCAGAAAATGGGATTTGTCTTTAGAATGTCTATTAAGGAAAAGAAGGGTGAAGAATAAAATCATTATAATTTTCTGCTGGTTTAATTCAAGGTCCAGCAATCATTTAAATGAAATTAGTTGGTGTTTATCTAAATTGGAATTTTTCAGAGTCCTTATCTGCCAGAAAGAATATTTTTCTTCCCATTTCAGTGTAGAAAAATTAAGGACTTTATTGCAGAATAGAGTTTACAACTTACTGAATAGCTTATGAACCTGGTCTTTCACTTCAGTATTTGCCTACTAACAATTAAACTTGAATTTAATTGTATTTGAATTTAATAGAGATCTTGAATGATTCCTTGACACTTTTATCACTACCAAGAACGTTAGTGAAGTAGAATGGTCCATTCTGTCAATGTGCTGGTCCACTCCAGTCTATCTAGCCATCTGTTCTAATTCTTCTTTAATTAGCAATTAAAAAAATATCCTACTCTGTTCAAAGATAATTAAAGATCTGAGCTCTGGATTTTCTGTGTACAAAATTCTGTGTATTAACCGCCTGGGGCAAGATAAATCAGTCTATTGAAATTACTTGGTCCCATGGGTTTCCGAATGTATTGGGATACAGTTAAACTTGGTTGTTGTGTCTTGTCCCTGGACGAGGGGAGGCTGAGGTTCCTTGTCTGAAATACTAGTTAGCTTTCTTAATGGAGGCTTTCGAGGTCCAGTGTCCTCCTTTTTCCATGAACACACCAGTTATTGCAAAGCTACCCCTTTGGGGTGGCACTCCAGGCTTGTTCTTTCAGCTCTGTTTTTCAGGCAGCATAGCTGGCAAGCTGGGAGTAACACTGACAGAAGGAATGCTTGAATAACTGTGACTTTATTCCCAAAGTCAATGGGAATTGTGGCGCCTTGCAAATACACAAACTAACTGTCTTGTTATGAGCTCAGGTCTCTTGAGACTAGTCTTGGTGTTTCTGTCCGGGTGGAGTCCCTCCTGCTCCCTCCATCCTGCCGACAAGTCCCATTTAGTTGAGATTCTGCTCGTTTGCAGTACAGAGCAGAACCCTGTGTTGTTTTTTTTATAAACAGGACTTCTGTATCTGTGCCTTATGAGTAGTTGGAAAATGAAATGCAAAAGGCTTTAAACATTTAAAAATATATATATTAAGCCGATTCCTTAAAAGCCTGTATGATGATGGGTTATTTTAGCCCTTTTGGCTGTAAAAGCTCACTCATTTGCAACACATCTTTCCACTTTTAATAAAGTCTGTAAAAGTTTGTTTTTTCTTTTTGTCTAAGGACCTATAAGAAAAGGGCCCCTTGTTAATAGCTAATGTTTCTTCTCTTCCAAAATGCTGTTTTGAATAAAGTAGAATTAAGTATGGGCCCACCAGTATTTTCCTAATATGCTACAGACAAAACAATTAGTTGTAGAGACGTGTTGGTGTTGTTTTCTTTTGTTAAATAAAATGTGTTTTGCAAAATGGATACTTGAGTCTAAAAGTGCCCTTTGAAAATTAAAAGTCAGTGCATGTCCACTACCAATTTTTCTTGTAATTTGTAAAACTACAATGGTTGGGAAGTTACTGTTACATTTAAACTGATAATTTGTTTTGATAATTATTTTTAGATAAGAACAACTACAAACAGTTACTGGGAGCATTGGATTACTCATTTCTGTGTGCGTATGCAATTGGAATGTATTTAAGGTAAATATCACTTTCTTGGAAACCTGCTTCATCCTTTACTGTCCTTAACAGTACGAGGCTGTACTACTTCTGAGATATTGTCCTTTCCTGCTCTAAAGCTTCCGCAGAAGAGAGCAAGAGCTTGGATGTAATTATCCCGCCTCTTTACTAGTTGCTGTGGAAGAAAATGCCTCATCCCAAGTCCCCCCCAGTGGTATCGTAACTGTTGGTACACAGGAAGCTTCCCTAGCCTTCCCTGCTCTGACTGCCTTGTGCAGGAATGCCTTCCAGCTCGCAGGCTAGCCAGTTGTTCCTTCATAGGCAATATGAAGGAATAGATGCTGGAATATATATTGTCAAACCTTATCTGTCTCCAGCTTGCACATGTAGACTAAGCTGATTGTCCTGGCTTTCTCTGTACTTGAAGGACAGAAGCAGGCATCTCCTAAAAATAATACTGAACACATCTTAAGATGGGCAGTATTAGCTGCCGTTTGGAGATGCATCTTCTCATTGACTGAAAATGAAACCTTCGTAACTAGAACCATCAGCCAGGGAGACAAGTCTCACTTTAAATGGCTGGAGACGTGTTCCACCTTACAGGTCACTTGGAAAGTGAATCACTTCAAGTAAATCCCCTCAGCTTCAGGGGAGCATCTCCCCAGAAGATGATTGTGCAGATGTCAGCTCTTGGCAATTAGTGAACGTGAAATGTTTGTTGGTTTTTCCCATCAAGTGCTAAAAATTGCTTGTGTGCTGCTGTGAAGAAAAACAGCAGTTACCAGTAAAGTTTCTCCTCAACCAGAATTAAACAACAGAAAAATATTCTTTATTTGTGAAGGCTTGGGGAATGATCTGATTTTTAATTATCACCTTTCTTTTTATTTCCTTCCATATTCCAAGTGGAATAATAGGAGAACGGCTGCCTATCCGGTACTATCTGACAGTTGGGATGCTCGCTAGCGGACTCTTCACTGCAATGTTTGGATTTGGTTATTTCTATAATATACATAATCTGTGGTTTTACATAATGGCCCAGGTAGGCACGATGTTACTTGGATACTTGAGTTTCCATGGTGCTGTTTAGTGTTGTATTGGGTTTTTTTTTTTTCAGTTGCAAACAGTGATTAGTGGTTGGATGGGAGGATGTAAATGCTGGCGTATGTTGTCATTGATGAGAGACAGAAATGATAGAGTGGATAGCCCCAGGTTTTATTTTTGAAAAATGTTTTGGTCTTTTGTTGTGTTTTTTTTTTTAGTGGAAGAAATCTTTGAAAACAAATTAAAGCGTTTCAGTCTGTGTCAAATCAGTGATCAAATCTTTGCAAGCTTCAATGTGGGCGAGTTTTAAAACAAACGTATTTACTTTTGTCAGCCTGCCAAGACCTGAGTGACGCATCCTGGCTTTCTCTGCAGGAAAATTACATTTATGCTGCTAATGATGAACAGTCTCCCACGTTGGTGTGGCTGAGAACAGGCAGCTTCTGTAACGAGATTCATTGTGTGGGATTTTTCAGAGCACTTGTAGATCTAATCAGGCCATCACAAGAATATTTGCCATTGACCTGACATGGAATTTAGGCCAGGACCAGGATATGGTTAGCACTTCCGAGTCATTTTTGGACACGCCTGCGCCTTGCGCTGCTGCTGTCTTTGTGTTATTGCAGTAACACTTTCACCACTGGCACCTGTGCATGGCATCGTGCAACACGGCATGCAGCGATACTAACTTGGGCACTGCAAGCTCTTATAACCGTTTCACCAAGTCATCCCTTTAACCATGTCACTGCCCCAGCCCTCTTGGCTTACGTGGTTTCCAAGACAGGAGCTGGCTCCTTTAGGCTTAAAGTGGCTGTCTCTACCAGTCAGCTTACCAATCCTGTAATACCAAGGATAGTCTTGCACCACCAGCCTCATTGGGTTTCGTTGGGTAAAGTGAGGTTGTTTCGTTGCATGTTCAAATGCTCATTGTACCTGTGAGTTATTGCACTGTGGTCTTTGTGTTAATGTGTAATTCTAGATAGGGAGATTTTTAGGAGGTGAGACAAGTTAGGGTTATGATCTATGCAACATGGAGGCTGAAATAGTTCTTACTTCAGCCTGAATGTAGTAAGTTAAGTTTCTTCTCTCAGTTTATTTACAAGTGTCTGTTAAGCGTTTTAAAGTTAATGTTCAAAATTATCCGATCTCCCCTGAAGTTTTCTTTTCTTCTTTTCCACTTTTATTGCAAACACGCTTTGCTTTATGTTCAATTTGAGATAAGTAGCAGTATGTTGCTGTTTGAGTGTGGGGAATTTATTTCACTGCTCAGTTCGGTGCAATGTGACTTCTGGTAAGCCTGTGATTGAATTACAATTCTTTTGTGGTTTAAATCATAAAATAATTGGAGAGATGTAGGTAGAGGGAAGAATCTCTGGAAAGCATTGTAACTTGTTTATTGTAGGAAAAGAATGCTTTCAAAACCCCCCACTAAATTGCTACATTCAAAGCATTTGTCTAGGCTTCCTTTTCCCAGTGCAGCACTCGGCAGGAATTGTGTAGGAACCTGACTTATTATAGGGTATGTTTATTTATTATTATTTTTATATACTTTCAGATAGCTAATGGGTTGGTGCAAACTACTGGCTGGCCGAGTGTCGTTACATGTATTGGCAACTGGTTTGGAAAAGGAAGGTAAATAATATATAATCCAAAGTTTTGGATGTACAAATCAACACATTCTGGGCTGTAATATTATAGTCAATTTCAATATCTTTCTTTTGCTTCGGGTGTTTTTTGGGGATAAAGCAGGCGGTTAGGTAAATCCTTGACAGGAGTTTTGTTTAGGTGATTAGTTTGTATATCTGTTTGAAATATTCTCTCTCATGTCAAAACAGTGTTCTGTGGTAGCTCTTTAGTCTGATGTTTAATTTTTCAGATGAAATATTTCAGAATTGAATTAAGAATAATTCCTGCGAATATTAACAGTCTAAACCCACTTCTGACATTTTAACGTGGAATTTCCCATGTATTAATTTGTATTTCAAAACAGTTGTCAGGCTGTAACTCTAAAAGTATCTTTTTGTCTAATGGCTTTCTAACACACTTACGGAAACTTGAAAATTTATTTTAAAAGAGAAAATATGTATGGCAACTGATTTAACCTTTCTTTTTGTCACTTTCTTTAAATCATCATTTTGTTTTTTCTCCTTAATCCTGCATAGAGATCACTCATTATGTCTATTGTCATACCGTACAGGAGTTTTCCATAAATTTTGCATGCTAAATCCATTGGCTCTGATAATGGTTGATACAGGTAGTAATGCTACTGTAGTGGCATCGATTGTAGATACGTACCATTGAGTGAACATTATTGTCAGTCACTTCAAGAGAAAGACATATGGAAATAGAGTATATGCTTTCTATATAAAATTACAGGCTAGGTAGGAAGATGTAGGTTCACACTAGTTTTTTGTAGTCCCTACAGCCTTTTTGGTGAATGTTAAAAAATGTAGAGAACGATAACCCTCAGTCATACAATACTGAATAAAACTGGTGAGTCTGTGCAAAACGAACATGTCTATTCAGATTTTGCTTTGTGCCAAAGCAACAGTCTTTACTTTTAGGAGGCCGCATAGTGGACTGGTGGATAAGGCTCTGGTTTGAATGGCAGTGATCTGGTTCTTGTTTTCATTTTGGTACAAATTCCGTGAAATGTGAGCAGACCTCTTAGATCTTGTCTTTGACCAAAGGAAAAGATTTGATTTAGTTCAAATTAGGTTGCTCCAGGTAAACTCCTGCTGAGAGCGAGGCAGTTTTTCCTTGCTTTACGAGGGGAAAACGCACCCACTAACTGTCATGACTTCAGTAGGATTTCTGTGGTTTGCGTTAGCTCGGCTGGAGCCTATTCTACAGCAGCTCTAATCTGCATTTCCAGGCAGACAGCAGTTTGATGTGTCTGTTAGCCAAGCTTGCACAGGTGTTATCTTCTGCTAGTGCCTAGCAAGTCCAGAATGTGATCAAAAACTACTGAATTTGCTCTGCCTATCCAGTACAGATACCCTTATTGTGCAAAAGAAAACTAACATCTCCTGAAAGCATCAGGTTATCGGTGCAATGTGTTTCCAGGAGGACTTTCATTCCCAGAAGCATCAAACTTAGCGTGCGTATGCTACGTAACATCTGCATACTTGTTTCTATCAAAGAAACGCTATCCAGAAATACACAAGCCCTAAATGCCATTAAATGCAGGATGAGTTCTGTCATGCACAGAGGAGTATTTAGAACACTTCTATTAATATTTAGGTGCCTTGAAATTGCCAGATGAAAGACTGTAGCATAAGGAAGTGGTCAGTTAAAGAACAGTAAGGTTGCAAATATTTAACTGACACCACAGATGAACAGTCATTTTTGATCCACTCTTCTCGAGATAGTAATGCTTATTGTTGGGATAATAAGAAATGCTTGTGGTTTTTTTTTTTAAATGCAGGAGGGGTTTGATCATGGGAATCTGGAATTCACACACTTCAGTGGGAAATATCTTGGGATCCTTAATTGCTGCTTATTGGGTGTCTACGTGTTGGGGTCTCTCCTTCGTGATGCCTGGTGTTATCATTGCTGTGATGGGAATTGTTTGTTTCCTGTTTCTTATTGAACGTAAGTGCTTTAATGGGATAAAACTGTGGAGGGCTCATTATGGTTGAAGAACACCAACTGTTTAAGATAAATCGTCCAGTGCAAAGTATATTCTTTGAGCTATGCTAAAACTTAAAGAACTTCTAGGAAGTTCTAGAACATTAGATGGAGAAGAACCTCTGTGCATCTAAAGTGTTAATATGCTCAGTACATGCTGAGCTGGTATGCTGGTATACCTCAGAGAGTAAGACTTCAGAATTCAGTCTACTGCCCTGTCATTACTTCCATGTCTTTATAAATTGTTCAAGTGTATCTTAGCAGAGTGTTCCCACCTGGCTGCAATGTGTATCCTGTGCTACCATTCAATCCATGCCATCCCTATTCTGTGCTATGAAACACAGAAATCAGCTGGTAGAGCAAGTTTTTATCACTTTTAGTTAGAAATTAAAAAGAAATGTCCCATCTTATCCCTACGTAGACTCAGAGATATTAGTATGAATACTTATTTTCCTGTAACTGTTCTATCTCAGGAAGTAAAAAGTTCTGCAGATATAACTAGAATGCTGTAATGAGCTGGACTGCCAGAATAGCATTTAATGTGGTTGTAGGATGGGAAGGGTACCATGGAGCACCCTTTTCTTTTTCCCTCAAGCTACAGCTACATATTTTTAGCAGACCTACTTCTGTGTTACCCGTACTGTTGTTTATTGTCCATAAATTACACTACTGGTGTTTTAAGAGCTATTCATTATGATTGTTTTCACTAGTAACTATGTGTGGTATTGTATTTCAGATCCTAAAGATGTAAGTTGCTCCTGCACACCATCCAGTGTAAGTGAATGCTTTTTCTATTTTGATTTTTGCCTCCTAATACACCTGTATTATGATAGTTCTGGAAATCGGATAAACTGCATGCCTTTTTTGTGCCAAGCTGTTATAACTGACCCTATACTTGAGGGAATGATTGGGCTCTGGGTTTCACTGGTAAACCAGTAGCTTACTTTCTGTCAAAGCAATGTGAATCAAGAGGTGAATGTGTTTGTTTTAACTTAAGTTTTGGAATGGATGATCCTACTACAGTAAAGGAAGAAAAAACTGCTCATCTCTTTTTTGTTTGTTTGTTTTTGTTTTTGAGGTCTCTTGCTTTCCTCCAGTCTTCCCAGCCATCTCCAGAGCATTTTGACCTGTTCTGCTGTTCTTGCCTTCTTTTCTTAGGTATGGCATAGTGAGATAGTTGCCAGCCGTATCCCATGAAGGGTTTCGCTGTTTGAAAACCCTGTATTAGGCATTGCAGAAAGTAAAGAGCAATCCTTTTTGCTGACATAGCATCAATGAACCATGCATCTGTGAGCTTGGGGACGGAAGGTGGGATGTTCCCTTGGAGAGAGGGAATGACAGTAGGAGCATGTCTCTCAGTAAAAGAGGAAGCAAGGAATGGTTATGAAGCTGAAGTGAAGAAATTGGAGCAATTAGTCAGTCTGACAGAGAGTGTAGTCATGATATAATATGGCCTTTCTTTAACCAAAACTAGCATTAATGAAGAGATGTGAAAAGGAGAGAGAAATAATCTGTGCTTAGTGGTATGGGTCATGTGACAAATCAATGCTTTAGTTTTTGTAGCATCACAGAATAATTTAGGTTGGAAGGGATCAGGCCTCTGGACGTTGTATGGTCCTACACTCTGCTCATAGTAGGTCTAAATTTGACACAGGATCAAATTGCTGCTGTCATATTTTGAAATCCTCAAGGATGGAGATAGTGTTTATATGTAGATGACTTTTTTTTTAACATACAGTGAGTTTTTAGACTGCATCAATCACAAGTTTTACTGGCGTCGAGGTAGTGGATCTTGCTATTTATGAGAGCTTATACTTCAAGGGCTTAAATTTTGGCAGCTTGACAAAACTGCAAATATACTATCACCCACACAAACTGTGGAATGGATACTGCCTGGATCACAAGGGAAAAGGCAACTCTCTTGACACAAAAGTGTGAAAATCCAGCATCAGAGATTGACCACTCAAGGCATTGTTGAAGCAGGATTGAAGAGTGCATGTGTGCAAATAGCTAAACTTTCTTTGGGTTGCTGAGCATTGTGTGTATACTTCCTTTTGCCATTATGGCAGCAAAACACACAACTTTTGATTGTTTCTAAAATGAAATCTGTAAGTATTAGTATAAGGTTGTTCAAAACGTTACTTGAAAATTGGGTTGAAAGTGGTTCAGTTCTGCTACCGAGATGTTTGCCCAGTGCTTTTGAACCAAAAGTTCATAAGGCATTTTATGTACTCAAAATTAAGTAATGTAGAAAGCCAGGTCAATGGCAAAAAGATAGAAAGCTTTAGCTACTACATGAGGAGGTGATTCCTTCCTTTCTTGCCTGGTGTAGCTCTGACCCAAGAGGAGGGAGGCAGTCTGAACAAAACAAAAGAAAAGTAACAAGCAAGGAAAGGGAACAAGAAAGAGAGCATTAGGAAGACCAGCTGTGTATAACTTCTTCTAATAGACTGTCATTTGTAGCCCGGTTTTGTTCAGGGGTGTGTTTGCAAGTTCATCTCTATTTCACGTTGCTTAAGACTCTGGTATGTGTTTATCTCTATCAAAAACCTAGAGCAGGGTGTTGCTCCAGGCTCTTTCTCCTTTGGCTCCCAGGAACCTGTGGGCAATCAGGTCTGCCACATTTGCAACTAGTTCTCTGGAAGAATAGTAGGGGGAGACTGGCAAAGAAGGTCTTAAGGTTTCCCATCTGTGAGGGCAAATCAAGGCTGTTAGGGAAGGCATTGGAGGGAAGGTCCCAAGGGAATCCCACATTTTCCAGTGTTAGGGGATTGCACCCGGAGATTGTCTGCACACGCAGGTATATGTGAACTATACCTTTCAGCTGCAAGTCTCACAGGTAGGTTGTACAGGGATCACGGATTGTCATGGAATTGTCAGAGTTGGAAGGGACCTCTAGAGATCATCTAGTCCAACTCCCTTGCTAAAGCAGGGGATGATTGCTGGTTTTTTACCACCCTCCCCAGTAGTTTCAGGTAGATGGCTTTTATGTTTTAAATGCTCTCTTCTTGAGTAGTAACTGAAAGCAACTTTTCTAGCCTGTGTTATCTCCTCTTTACCAGTTAATGGGCTTTTTCTCCTCATGTGAAGTATTCTTGATAAAGCTTCTGAACACTTTTAATGGTCTGTGGAACTCCTATTCTTAGTTCGTTATTGTGAGGTAAGGTGTGCTCACAATGCACTCTATTTTTCATTTAATTCTTTTTCATTTCTTAAAGGTAACTTCTGTCAAGTATGAGAATATTTTAAGTGACTCTTGGGGACTTCTAACAGGAGGCATTTTTTTTCTTTAGCTTTTATGTAGTGCAGAAATGCTCTCATGAACACTTCAACTGCTGTTTGTAATACCTAGAGCATAATGTTTACAGAATTTGCTGTTAAGCTTTCTGGAAGTAGATGCTTCTTATTTGTTTTAAATACACTTCCACTGGAAAGCATAACTAATAACTCACATGCAATATCCACTTGCTGTGATGTTTTTAACAAAAATTTAGTATTTTAGGAGCTTTCCCCCCCACCTTCCATTCACCACCCTTTCACCCAGTCCTGGAAAGGGGCTAGCATTTGACCTAATCTCTAGGACACCTGCAAGATCACTGCTCCAGCTGCAGTGTCATTGTGTAAGGATGCATTTGACCTCTGTTTCCCTGGAAACCTTGCTCTCCAGAGCAAAGGGCATCACTTCTGCCTTCCCTGTTCTGTATATTCACATCTGCAGATCTTGCAGGAGGTTTATAAAAGTGCTTCCCCACCTGCGTTGGATGCTTCTCAGCTTAAGATTTGCCATATGTATTTGCTGTATGTCGCTTGAATTGCTCAAATACCTCTCTTCAGATCTGTGTGGTCTGCAAAGTACAATGGATTCTAAATCCTTAGTGAATAGGGCTCAGACCTTCTGTTCGCTGTGGGTAGGGTGGTTTTAGAAGTAAGGAAATTTGTAAGGTAAGAGCAGAAGTTTAAGGAGATCTCCAAATGCAGATGTGGCAGTGACCATGTCCGATTGTAAAGAGAACAATGATTGCTAATTAAAGGAAGGCTCATCTAATAAAACAGACTGTGTTATTACTGGGAACACAAAAATTCAGCAGTCTTGTAAAAGGTGGAGAATTTGCTGGCAGGCATAAAACACTAGCTGTCCTTTTTTGCTCGGTTGTTGCAGTGACAACCTGACAACTTGTGTGCTTTTGCAGGTAGTTAGAAATGTTTTTCTAAGAAATTAAAGAAACATAAACGCTTGATTTCCTCATAAAGCTGTAGTAGGTCACTTTGGACAGATGTCTTGGTTAGGTGCAGGCAGCTCTGCCACCTGCTGCCAAAAGCCAAACCTCATTGTGGAAAAGTGAGGCTGGTTAAATTTAAGCACAGCTGAAATAAACGTTCAACGTGAGGGAAGGACTTAGGGTAGATTAATACTAAGATTTATAGATCAGATTCATCTCTGTGTGGTATCGCTATTTTGGAATAATTTGGTCTACTGTTTATTTGCAGCATGACTGTGAGCCAAATATTTCTACACAGTTTGTAGTGGTGAGTAATCAGATTTCACTGAGTTGTCCAGAAGCACAGGCGGCGAGCCAGCCCCAGAGCCTTGGATGCATGGTTCTTGTTCTTCATTCACCAATTTCTTGGGCTGTGTTTCGTTTGCTTGTATTCATCTTGGCTCTGATTTATAAATCTGAAATTTGTTTCAAAACAAATATTTGAGTACAATAAAATGCTTTTAAGTGCTAGCACTGGAGGCTTAATCTATGACTTTCCAAAAGGCTATACGTGTGACAAATGCAAGCGAGAAGTCAGTGTGCTTTATTAAGCATTGGTATACTAATGAATGTTAAAGAGTAGATTTACAGGCATTTGTGAAATATGATGATTTATAACTGGTCTTAGTGCTTCTCATCTTTTCTCCCTGTACCATTTTTTTTTTTTCCCTAGGTAAACATGTTAATTGCATCATGTTCATACAGAGCTGTCTTTATGTTCTAGGAACTTTCTTTAACCTGACTTTGCATTTCCAGGAAACTTAGTTCTCTTAAGCTCCTATGGCTAAGTGCGTCTGCATTTAAAAGATACCAGACTGCAATTTTTATCTTCTGAAAAGGAGAAAGAAGTCTAAGTATTAAATGTGCAGCCTCTCAGTCTAGTCCTGTTCCCAAAAAATTCCTCCTTACGACAGTAAATCTTATTTTTGATAGTCAAATGAAAAAAATCTCTTTTTTTTCTGCCAAGCTGCTGAATAAATGTGTATATGACTTGTCTCTAGATAATGGATTTTCTTCCCCACAGATTATTGTAAATCACTTTTTTGACAAGAGCCTAATTTTCTGTAAGATCAAATTTAAAAATCTATTTTATCAGACGCTGTGGTTTTGGGTGTTGTTTGTTTATTTTGGGAAATAGTTGCCCAAGATATGTCTGAGCCCTGCATTGAACAGCAGAAATACTTTAGTTTATCCTCAAATTTTTTTGCCTTTTTAGAAGGATTTAGTTGATGAATGGCAGTTTGTCTAAAGAATACTGCAGTACATATCCTTGCATTTTTGTTGGGAAGAGTTGCCTAGTGATTCATTTTGAATTAAAATGTTCAGTGTTTTTATTATTTGTGGTGGTGGGTTTGGGGTTTTTATTTGGGGCAGAATTCGGGGGTTTTGTTTTATTTTGCTTTTTTTAACGTGGCACCCAGAATGTGATTAGACACTTAAACAAACATCTTATCCCTGAGGAATGCATAGTGCCTCTTGTGGCACTAGCAATAGGTGGTCAGTACCCAACTGCAAACCTAAATTGATGCTGTATTTGGTGGACAAACATTAATGTCCTTGGCAAATCTTTTTAGACCAAGGATCTCAGAATTATGTTTTCTGATGAATACAATTTTATTGTGAACTGATATACTAATGCGCTTGTTAATAAGTAAGTATAAAAAGCAAGTCCATCTGGGGCCCAAAGATACAGCTTGTTGCCTCGATTTCTGTACTGAGCATGCTGGGGTGCTCAGACTCTTCATTATCCTTCCTGCCCACAAAAGCACAGTCCATTTCTGGGTTAGAAGAATGGAGTCAGCATAAGCTAAAGGGATAAACTTTTATTTTAAAGGGACAGGGAAGTGAAGAAGCAAGGTTTTCCTGAAACAAACCAACTTCTCTGTTGCTACTAGGATCATCATCTTATACGAAAAAATTAAGTTTGCGATGTCAGTGAAAGTTCAGTAGAGGAAAAAGCAGATAAAGATGTTAAGAATAGTGCGACTGTGCTCTGAATTCAGTATGTTGTTTCTGTATAAAACCAGAATGAAGTTAGCCTTCAAATAAATTTGTGATTGCATTTTATGTACCTTGCCATAGGTCTGCAAAAGAACTTTAAAAACCCAAAATACCCAGTCATTAAATGAAAGATGCTTCATTTTGGGTTATGTTTATGTTACAATGCACAGAGGCTTTTGTTGCAGAGAAATGATTAGCTCTAATGCAGCCCTTAAAAAGCAAGCAACAAATGTATGGTGGTTTTTTTTGTTTTTGTTCGTGTTTTTTCAGAGTTCTAAAAACACCTTGAATGGTGCGTGTCGATTCAGAGTTCAGATGCCAAACTTAACTGCTAAGGAAACCAGCAAACCTCAGGTAAAATCTAACATCTTGTTGTAAAATAGTATAGAAGACTTCCTAAAGCTCACATGGAATATTCCAGTAGATTTATTATTGGTAAAGATTGCTTTTCATTTTATTATACTGAAATCTACTTCCATCTTCATACAAAAATGTAACTTCATACAAGGGAACTGAGCATTATCTAACATAAGTACTGCAAACTAAGCTGAGTAAGACAGCATGCTTACTCAGTCGGTCTTAACTTGTGGTCTTCATATAATTCCAGCAAAAGTACTGCACTGCAAAATATTTGAAAGATAGCCATTTGAAATCTTTGAAGTCCTTTGTAGTGTAACAGAAGTACTTAGTTACAATATTACACATGGAGACAGAGTTCTAAACATGAGAAATTAAAACTTGTGACCATAAGTGCTGGTAATTCTCACTGGAAACTGAATTCTGCATTTGCCTATTTGTCAGCAGAAAGACATTTTATCTTGTCATGGACATTAACTGAAAATTTCCATTTGAAATTTTCTATTTGTATTCAGTACACTTGGCACAGCATATCCTGAGAGGGTAACTTTTTTTTAACTTGTTTCAGACTTTTACAGGAAAACAGAAACTTCCTGTTCCTTTCATCCTTTACCCACAAAACAATGATCAGCATTCACGGGGTATAATAATCAGTGTTGATGAAAAGGTTTTGAAATTTTTATTAAGGAAACCCTTTACTCAGAATTTTGATCAGTCCGGCTTAAACCCTCTCTGTACTGAGTTTATTCATAGTCATTTTGAGCTGCCCAAGAACAGTTTCCAGCCTGGAAACCATTTGTCAATATTATTTTACAACCAGCTGGAGGATAAGGGGAGAAGATCTAACGACATTGGTAGATGTCTTTAGACGAGTCATGAAGACAATTAAAATATAGTCAGGAAATCAGTAGACAAAGATTTCTCTTGTAACTCTGTTAGTACCTCTATTTGGCACCCTGGCTATCAAGCCTGTACAGAGAGTCTGCATAGCAAGTGGGCACAAAAGACATATCCCCCCCTCCTCTCACACTGACTACTGCTCCCTTGTGAGCAGGACAGAGAGACAACACAGACAGCAAGGCATGAGGGCACTTGCTGGCAATCCTGTTAATATTCCCCCTTTTTTTTTTTTTTTCCTTCTTGCCAGCTAGGCCTTGTCTTTAGAATATGGAGTACTAACGCGTCTTTAATAAAAAAAAATCAAAAAATCCTTGTTTGTCACTGTTTGGGACCCCCTGATTTTCTCCCAGTGACAAAAGGTAATCTTACTCTTGTCAAAGTGGAGTTGAACATCTTTCCTTTCTACAGTGGTTGTGTTACAGTTATGCTGAGCTGATTATCGCAGTCAACTTTTGTGCCTGCACAAACAACAGATGTTTTGGATTTATGAGCTGGTCTCCTCCAAACTCACTGGAATGGCAGCTTTAACTGATTTTTCATTGACCTCTTCAATTACTGTAAAAAGAAAGCAAATATTCAGGATATGCAGTGATTGAAAGCAGAATGTGTTTTTGGCTGCGTGACCTGAATACCTCTGTGTGTTCATTACTGCTTATATGAGGTTGGACTCTTAAAAATTGCAGAAAATCGAAGGATAATGAATCCTTCCCCAGAGATCAAGAGTCTGCCATATGCCTAATCACACTCTATGACTTGCTGACAAGGCTGCACAATGTTATCTTTGCCAAGCACAAACCGCTTGCTTTATTTATCATTTGGCTATGTGCAGTATAAAAATCCCATATTGTAGATAAAAGTTTCCAGCGTGAGTTGCTAAATAAGTTATTCTGACTTTGGTCACTTCCACTTCAATATTTAACCCTCTCTTCTTAAGTAGGCTTAGAGCTACCTGTCTGAGAAATGAGCAGCATTACCTGGGACAATCCTGATTAGGTTTGCTGTGCAAATTGTGTAAGAGATATTCGCTTCAGAAACTGTCTAGACCTGTCTTCCATTGAATCCAGTGGGGAGCTTGACTGCATAAACATCCCTTTTATTTTTTTCCACCCGTTTTTCATCCATGTTTTTTATTGTTAGTAGCTGATATGGTTCGAATTGCTACTGTTAAAATAGTTCAAGCTTTGAAGTTGCTTCAGTAATGCAGAGGATAAGTACTGATGAGGATGCAGTGACTCATGTGCCATAGCGTGGGTTTACAGTGCTGTGTTAGAGGTCTCTAGGTGTTTCCCCTGTCTAGTTCCTGCTTCACCTGAGTGCACAGTCTCCCATAAATGTTGCACCCGATCTACCAACTGTGTACAGATGTTATGGATGCTGTATGATAGCTTCTAAAATTATACTGAGTACCTGGGCTCAGGTGCCCAGATGGACCCCAAGGGTTTTCGCCTAAATGGAGTTCTTTAAAAACAGAATTTACTTAGAATCACCGAGTGTTAAATAGCAGGATTGAATTTGAATTTTTCCAGCACTTAATATTTCTTTTTTCTTTCTTCCTCTGTCATCTTGCCGAATATTAATCTGAAAGCTTTCATCTTCGTACTAACTATGGGAAATAAAATGATGTGCTGTTTGATCTTTACCAACCTATAGCCAAATATATATTTGAGGCTCAATTCTTTATTAAAGCTTTATTCAAATGCACAAGAACTGGAAGAAAGAAACAGTATGTAGAGTACATCCATAGCTAGTAAGAGTACACATCTAGGTAAGCTTCTCAGCGAGCAGGTGAAAGTGAGTATAGCTACTGGTAAATGCCAGGCTTTTATAATTTGTGGATTGCAATGCTCAAATGAAACAGACATGAAAAGATAAGTGATTGCTTAACATAAAGCACTAGGTATCCATCATTCGATTGGAAAGATGGCCTGCATTTAAATTGGTGAATAAGATGATGTTACAGAGTCTTAAAAATGGGCTTAATATTTGTACAGGAGGAAGATAGTAGCATGCTTTTGTACAGAAATGCATCGTAGTACTCAGTACTCATTGTTCCTTTCTTTTTCATATGGTGTTGCTGGGGGAAATTGCAGGATCCAGAGATGCAGCACTTGCTTATTGACAGTGAAAATTGCAGTGTGTCACTGAGCTCCAGCCCTGCGGCTACTGAGGAAGGTAGACACAGGACATCAGCTATCAGCTTCCTTGGGGCCTTGCGAATACCTGTGAGTACACGTCCTGCTCTTGCCAGTTCCCGTAAGAGTAGGTTTTTTTCTCAGAATCCATATTACTGTAAAGTTCTAGATGGAGTGCTAGATGACAGTAACTTTGCATCACAAGCTTTCATTGGCATGTCTGGTGTATATAGGCTAAAGCATATCCTAGTACACAGGATAAGGCGTGCCCTTCTCAAAAAAGAAGTGAAGAATCAATGCAAGAGTACTCTTTTCCGCAGTAAGCAGATGGCCTAAGCTCATTGGTAGCATGTTAGAAGTTACAAGCACCTAGGCTTCAATGCTCGTGTAAATGGCTTGCTTTTTTTTTTCCCTCCTCATTGTGAGTAATGCTAGAGCAGCATATCATGTAATAGTTTACTGGTCTTACTTAATGACACATGGCTATTAAGAATGGAATAGCAAGCTGAGTCTGTAAGCACTTCTCTGTGCCAGAAGTTCCTTCCATGGCTTCCCTTTTACACACTTGAAAATTGTTTTTAAAAGCTTTAATTTTAAAATGTTTTGTGTGGTTTATATTGAGAAGTTTGAAATGGCCCAAATATTTGAACTGCTTGTAAAAGCAAAGAAAGGAAGTTTCTTTTGGGTCAGGGACAGTCGGCCTTGATTGTCCTTTCAACTTGAAGTCTAGCAGCTTTAATGGGATGCACAAGTAGCATTACCTACAAATTGCTTTGGGCCAGGTATGAAGGTAAGGAAGGAAATTCCCAACACTGTATTCCTGCATCCTCTCGTTCTGTTCAGTTTGATCCTTAGTCTCAACTGTTTTTCCTGTGGCAAAGTGGAAATAATGGGTAGAAAAATTTCTGCTGCTGACACTTGTGATCTCTGCAACTACAGTATTTTTCCTGCCTGTTGTTGGGAAGGGTCACAGCTGTATGTGAAGTAGAGCCAGCTGTGTATGTGTGTTGTCTGTGCAGATAACTGCAGTACTCCATACCAGGGACTTAAGAAATCCTGTCTCTAACAAAAAGATGTCAGATGGTGAGGGGAAGGAAGGTAGGTTAATATGGCAGTTTAGCTGCAGCTCTCTGCAGTAAGCATACTTTTCATATACCCAGCAGGAAAGAGGATGGAGCAAATTAGTGTTTTAAGCAGATGTATGCCCTGTCTGTAATGTACTTTTACCACGTATCAATTTGAACTGTGTCATACTGGTTAACTGGCTGTTTGTAAAGTGTTAAACAATAAGGGAGAGATTGTAAACCCAACTGAAGGATTGATCTAAAAAACACAAAAACGTGCCCATTTCTCTGGAATACACTCCAAACCTGCTATAATGCCATATAAAAAACCTCTTTATATGAGGAAAATAAGTGATACAGGTGTACCAAACAGTATCAAATCCTTCCTGTTCATTTTAATGTTCTCTCTTCAGTCAATTTAGTACAATTACAGGAAGAGAAAACATAAGTAAAATACCAGTCTTCTCTGGTTGTCAGCTTTGTGCTGTCAGCAAAAGAATGCTTTGTGGGAATTCTTAATAGAAAAAGAAAAGCCAAAGTGCTTCTTAGAAACCATTTTCATAATGGTCTTTGAAAGCAAATAGCAGCCTCTGTGAAGACACTAACTTCCTATTTCCTTTATTCTCTTAGGGAGTCATAGAGTTCTCCCTTTGTCTTCTGTTTGCGAAACTGGTGAGCTATACTTTCCTCTTCTGGCTTCCCCTCTATATCACAAATGTAGGTAAGTATCACAGTAAGGGGATAGAGAATTACGACTTCAAAGTGTCTGGAAATAATAGCTTGAAAATAAATAAGAGAATAAACATTACTGCTTCTGAAATAGGGTACCTTTGCCATAGAAGCAGGAGAGTTTGAAGTCACCAATTGACATATTTCTCAGTTTTATGAATTCTGTATTATGTGAGGGCATTTTCAAAGCAAACAAGGAAAAAGAATCTGTCTTATCTTCAACAATTCCAAGCATCAGTGCTGTGGCTTTGGCTCTTGAAAACCAATTAAAAAAGTTTACTTTCTAATAATATTTTTAAATGATCCAAGTGCCCTGTTAAAACACGTGCCAAAAATCTAAACGGGCTTCTTTATCTGTTCAGTTCTGCTGGGGTTTTTTTGTGCTGTATAGTACGAGGAAGGAGTTCTTAGCCAGAGAAATTCATGTTCTTGTGAGTCATGATGTGACCTTTAAACCCTCGGTTAACAAAAACGTTGTCCTGGACAAGTATGGTGGTAACAACCAGCAGGGAGAGATATATTGAACACCCTGTAAAATACCTAAAGCTGCAAATCCTATAGCTAGATGCCATTGTGTGTGGACTCTACATAACCAGTGCTCCTGCAGGACTGGGTACCTTGAAAGCAGTGGGCTTTTAATAGAAAGGCTAATGATATTTATCACAGTATTGCCATCTGTGCTGTGGCAGATGTTGGTGAGGTTATGGTAGTGCCACTGCTGTTTTGGCAGAAACTGCTCTTTCAAATGTATTTTAGAGGCTTAAAAAAAAAAATACCAAAGGATTTAGAAATTCAGCTGCTTTTGAAACTTCACTCTGAACACAGTGGGACTTGGATGCCAAACTTCCTGTTGTACTTTTGGAAGTATTACCCCATAGTGTGACTATATTAGACACCCCAGTGACTACATTAGACTAAATATAAGTGTGTGCAAATAGCGGTCTGCACTGCCCATGGCAAACAGGGGAGTTGAGGAAATCACTGTCTCTTCATAGTCCCCATAAACTGCATGTTGCTTGTTGTGCCAAGCAGGGTGGCCAGACATAATTTAATGATGAGTGTTACTGGTCATGTGATGGAGGTCTCAAGGATGAGGCTCTGTAAGTGATCCAGAGTTAGGCTGATCATGCTTTTAGAGCACAGAGCCTCACTGAGGAGCATTGGTTAACTGCTTATGATTCCGTGGCTATTCACAAATGGCAATATTGTTATTCTGAACTTTCACAATCAACGGCTCTATTGTTTGGACTGTATCTATAGTTAAAGCGGTAAAGTGTCCTGCCATGGGTGTAATTGCATTCAAAAGACTGTATCCTTGAATAGCCAGTTCTAATACATTCTTATTTGTCAAATACAATGACACCTTATGGTAGCTTATTCCTGTGGACAAACAATGCTCTGTAAGATACCTTTAGCGTAGCATGACAAGACTGCGTTGGGCATACTACATTTTATAGTCTGGAAATGAGACGAATGTTTTACTTCTGTCACTAGAACATCTTGATGCCAAAAGAGCTGGGGACCTTTCTACACTGTTTGATGTGGGTGGAATCTTTGGTAAGTTCTAATGTTAATATTTCATCCTTAACCAGGATCTAGATTAGCTCATTTCCCCTGGTTGCAGTGCAACAGAACACTCGAGAGCCAAGTTTATCGTTGCACGTGAGGAGCTGAGACCAGTGAGTAGCTGGGCACAGCTGGGTTCTAGAGTGCCAGCAGTGGGGCCACCTGACACCTGGCAAAAAGGCTTTATGCATTCAAAAGCAGCAGAACAATGATTTCTAAATATCTCTTCCATCTCTATTCCGCCCCCACCCCTGTCATCTTGGATGTTCGGTTAGAAGAAACAATGAGGAAGATCAGCTGTCTGCTTCTGTTATCTTCCAAGTCAAAAACCGGTCGGGTTAATAAGGATATTGCTAAGTGCAAATTATGTTGTCAGTCCCATGCTTTGTGTTGCTGTGTGTAACTGTAGGTTAAAAGTTATATTGTGTTGTTTTAATCTGGGTTGGGTTTCCTTAAGTATAACTGATGTCTTCTGTATAAAACATGGACAATGCTTTTTTCACATACCTCTTTCTTCCTTCAGGTGGAATTTTGGCAGGCCTGATTTCAGACAGGCTGGAGAAGAGGGCATCAACCTGTGGCATGATGTTGTTGCTTGCAGCACCCACAGTAAGAGTTTGTCCCTCTCACACAGCTGTGGCTGAGACTTTGACAGCATTCTTTGGGAAGTCTTGCAGACGCCGTCTTCTAACTTGGATTTAAAGAGTTTGGACCAAGTTAAAAGCTGGCACAAAAAGCTGACCATGGGAGGAAGTATAGACGCCGGGGCTGTCTTTACTAAACAAGCAAACAGATCTAATGTATTGCTTGTTGTAGCATTATAGAGAAAGTTTAACACTCTCTTGTAAAATTTGATGTTCAGTTCTTAGCCAGAACTTCAACTGCTCAAAGGCTAAAAATTCTGTGATATAACTGTTGGAAAACTGGCAGTTAGACAGGAGAGATGCATTTTTCTTTCGTGAACTGTGCTTTCTGTTAAGTGATTCTTTTGTGAACTGTGCTGTGTTAAAGCTGGGTTTTATTTGACGGTTTAAAATTGAGTGGTGTCATAACACAGCCTTTTTTTCTAAAAGGACATATTGGGGAATATCCCTTACTGCCATCTTCTGTCCAATCAAAGAACCATCCTGCTGTGGTCTAAAATGTTTTAGTAAAACCTGGAACTAGCTTTCACGTAATACCCACTAAGATACTTTGTAGTTAACATGGGGAAAATGGAGAACCTAGGATTAGTCCATAAGTTGGTATTAAGTGAGTTTGGTTTTTTGTCTTTACAGTTGTACATGTTCTCTGCAGTCAGTAAAATGGGCCTTGAGGCTACTGTAGGTGAGTATTTTAAAATTATTTTCTGCTTGGCTTTCTGTGAAGTTTTCAGTGATGATCCTTTGGTGCTCTTTCCTTTTTTTTTTTTTTTTTTTTTTTCTTTTATCTTTTCCCTGAGAGGAGGAAATCTGGAATCAAATTCCCTAGACTTTGCCTTGCAGGTTTTTTATGGGGTAAGGAAAGGGGCTAGGAAATAAGTAAGGGGTTGCATGAGAAGAGTAATTCCACTTAACATCGTTAGTCATCTTTTCTGGAACTTGTTGTATTACCACAGGCTTTACTATATTCCATACACCCAATGTCAGAGGTGTTTAAAAGTTACTTGTAGCACTTTTGACAGCAACATTAACTTTACTTATATAGACTGAATTCATTTTCTAGTGAATTTCTAGCCGTTACCTCAAAGCAGAAGTTGAAGCACAAGATAGTGTCTCACCTACCTAAAGGCCTTGTTAAGTTTTAGGGCCCTCCGGTTCTTGGTGCTGTACAAGCAGAGAAGAAGCTAATGAGTGGCTCCCTGTGAGTGTCCTCTGCTCTTTTAGACAGTTGGGTCAAACTTTCCCCTTTCTCTGGCGTATCAGGATCAGTAAAGGCCCTGGGAAGTGCCTTTTGACTCAGCTCTGTCTCCTGTTATATTTGAGAATTCACACCATGGAGTAAGCATTGCGGGGAGATACGAATGTATGTTGCTTTTCCTCCTTTCCCAATTCTGTAATGGGGTGAGGGGATTCAAGGAAGGATTAAAGCATTTGAGAACCACGAGCTATGATGTCTCCTGTTATTATGGTTAACAGTCCTTCAGGCAACTCAAATTTCCTGTTTATGTCCAACTTCCAACAGTGATGCTGCTTATCAGTGGTGCCCTGGTGAATGGCCCTTACGCGCTGATCACCACTGCTGTCTCTGCCGACTTGGTAAGTTTGGCTTCCCCTCTGCTTCCAGTGTAGCAGCTTTGGCCTCCAGAGAGAGCCCTTTGACTTCTGCAGGGTTGTCGGTGAATGAGCTGCATTGTCCCAAGGCAAAGGGATAAGGAGCTGGATAGGCATTGCTGAACTCGGCCATTGAGATTGTTTTGGAGATTGTGCATTAGTATGAATGACTGTCATGCTTGTGAGAGACTTCTAAATTATTCTTGCCTGGTCAAAAGACAGTCCAAATCTTGTAGGTGACAGCCCAAAATGAATGTGAAGGTTGCATGCAAGGGCAAGTCTCTGTACAGGTGCTTTCTCCCCTTTTACACTTTGCATCTTTAAATTGGGGTCAGGCTGTGTCTGTTTGAGAGATGAGCTGGAGAGTGAATTCCTATCAGTGTGGAAAGCTATACCTGACACATACCCTTACTTTTGTCCATGCTACCCTCTGCCCTTTCTTGTACTGTTATTCTGGTTGCCAGCACTTACAGCTGGATCAGGTCAGTCAGACATAAATGCTGTGTGAAAACATTGACCTTGGCACCTTTCATTAGCTTGACTTTGAAAGGTTGCTTTCAAAGATGCTGGTTCCTTAAGGCAGAAGTCCTTAAGTTCCAGAGGCAAAAGTCCTCTAACAGAAAGCTCTCTAAATATCAGAAGAGGAGAGGGATAGAAATCTCCAGACTTCCTCTGGAGCCCTGTCCTCGGCCTGGAGATCTTGGCAATACAAAGGTAGCCACTATGGATTGCCTGTTTTAGCCTTAGCTTTGTTGAAGGGGCTTCTAGCTAGAAAGTGGGGCCTGACATTGCAAGATCTCTACCTAGCGCTTGGGAAGAGAGTTGAAACTGCCAGCCAGTTCCTCAGATGTCAGCAGTCAAACACCTGACACGAGGAAATATAAATCAGCGATTACCTGACTGTATTCTCTTCAGTGTACTGGAGATAAAGGATTGTCTCTTATTAGCAGTTCTCTGAACTATCCCCTTTCTCTGGCTTTCTAAGTCACTCCCTTTATCAGTTGTTCTCTTCTGAAAACATGGCTGGTAAAATTGGAGCTGAACAGCTTCTCTTGGCTCAAGAATTCTCTGAATTGGCATTTCAGTATATATCCATAGTTCTGGTACTCTAGTATTCCTGTCACAACAGTGATCTTTGTTGTTGTTCCACAGAACTTTGCTGTATTAGCAGGGGAGAAGATGGCTGTGGAAACAGCCTGGCAGCATGTTTCACTTGCAGCTCAAGTGCTGTCCTTGTTGCTTGAATCCACAGAGCAGAAGGCTTCTTGGTTCCTGTGTTTTAGATAACATGACTTAATCAAGGAGAACGCTGTAGGCAACAGGTTGATGGAATAGAAGGCTTTCTTAAGTAGTGATAAAAGGGTTTGAGCTAGGACATTTAAGGCAACTTCACTATATACATCTAATGTGGAGGGGTGTGAGCTAGATGCCACTGTAGGGACTTTTTCTCAGTTCAGCTCAGATGGTTCTAAGCAGCCTTTGTCACTTCAGGGTACCCATAAAAGCCTGAAAGGAAATGCAAGAGCCTTGTCCACAGTGACAGCGATCATCGATGGAACAGGATCTGTAGGTAAGCCAGAGCTGTAAGGTAACCTGCCTTAGTTGTGGTTGATTAAAACAAAGGATCTTTGAGAAACTAAGCTCTCCCCAGTTCACATTTTGCTAGGACTCCATATGGCTTTGGGAATGGGGAGTAGAACAAACAGCCTTAAACCTCTCTAGTGGTCCCACACTTGAGGAGGGAGGGAGGAAGAAAGAGGGAAGTAGGCTGGTACTGGGCACAGACAGCAAAAATAGATGCCGTTGGGCTTTTACTGAGACCAGTGATATTTTATTCATGCCCTCTGCACTGGTATGTGGAAGGAAAAATCAAGTAGGATTCAGTTTAATACTGGGTCGGCATTTTGTTGAACCAAAGGCAGACGTTTCTCAAACTTCTAGCCTTCCAGCTTCCCCTGTGTTAGGTTTCCCAGTGGCTTGTGGCTGTACCAGTAATGTTTTGCACTTTCTGGGACCTTTTCATACATAAGGTAATACTGAATTAACTTGGTGGAGAAATTGATGTTCTAGCTCAGAATAACTATCAGCATAGTAAGTCTTACATTGCATCATCCTGACAATATCAATATTATATTTTAGGTGCAGCTTTGGGGCCTCTCTTAGCTGGTCTTATTTCCCCATCTGGTTGGAACAACGTGTTTTACATGCTCATAGTGGCAGATGCATGTGCCTTGCTAGTAAGTTTCCATGTATTTCCTTTGTGCTAAAGTATCTTAAAATGCAAATTTTCCTTCTGCAGTTTCAATACTCCGTCTTTATAAGAAACTTCCAATTGTGTAGGAAATTCTCAATTAAAGAGCAGATTTGCTCATTTTGAAATTCTCATCTAATTTTAATCAAAAGTGCAGATAAGTTCTGATGCGTTTCGATTCCTGAGCAAATGCACATCTGTTAATTGCTGGCTGAGCAGATTACAGCAGGCATAATTGTAAGTAAACCTTCAGATGTAGACCTAGAAGATGCCTCAGATTCCACTCACAGAAGAATTACTTCTGTTTTCTTTAAAGCCAGTTTAGCAAAGCAGTAACAATTGGGTTTTTTGGGGTTTTTTACACTGCTGTATTACAAAATCACCATGATAATGAAGCTGTTGAAAGTTAACACATCACATTCTCCAGATGGGCCCTAAAACTGCTGTACTAGGTTAGATGAAGAACTGGCATCCTAACTTTTGACAGTAACCAGGAGCAGATGTTTAGGGGAAAGGAGTGCAACGCACACGTGGTGGCTTGGTACAAAGCACATCCATTTTCCTTTTTTCTCCTGTTTGAGATCCTGTCTAGGAAGATCTGAAAAGGGGTTTGGGGTGGTTTTTTCCACTTCTGACTTGCCCTGCTTTGCTTTTAAAGACCAAAGAAGACATGAGATGAGGCAAGGCGAGTCTTGCTGTACCTTTGAAGTCAGTCCTGCTGCACCCACCTGTAGGTTATGTTTTTGCGTTTGCCACAGATTTCCCTTGCAGGCATCTGTACCAGCCTTGTTCTCCAGCAGAGCAGAATGCTGCTGTGACTACTTCAGAGGTGTCCTAAATGTCACCTGTTTATCCTCTGCTTTTGAAGTCCTGGGTAGGAGTGCTCATAAAAGGGCAGGGTGACTGTGGAACACTTCAGAAACGCTCCTTCCTCTGTACTGGCTGTGCTCGGGCAAAACCCTGCGCCTGCACAGTATTGCTCTGAGCTCTCTGCTCCTGCAGAGGAGCTAATGCTGAGTGTGTCAGACCACTTTTTCCTGATAGAAGAAAAGCAGAAAGTCTTGCTTTGAGTTACGATTGAGATTTTTATTTTTTTTTATAAATTGAAGTTAAACCCAAAATATTATTTTTTTCTACATTTAAGATCTGAAATCCCTGGAAATTAAGTAAATAAACTAAGTTAATAGCTGAAGTTTGTTCCCACTGGTCGTCAGCAGCTCTGTGAATCCTTATTTGTGCTGTTTTCAGTATGATATATTTCCTACTGCAGGGTATGGTTTGGGAGATTGTTGTAGTTTCCCAAATAGATTTAAATCTCTGGTTTTTTTTTTCATTTATAGTTATTTATTAAAACCAAATGAAAAAATCCCGTGTTTCTTTGCAGCATCAGTTAAATTGCCTTCGTAAAGCTCTGCTTTTGAGACAGTTGACTCTGCTGTTGTATTAAATCCTGGGTTTTGTAACTCTTGTTCTGCTTTTCCTGTTCTTTGCAGTACAGCTATATGCCTGTGTTTAACTGTTATTTCTTCAAAGATATCTGGAGGGGCTTTAGCCTCCTGTGTGGTATTCAATTCTGTCATGCTTCGCCACTTGCATACCTTTGAAATGTTAGGTTTAACTTCTACAAACACCAATACTTATAATAGTGAAGAAACTTCCATTTATAACAGTGACATTCTGAGGATAAGGAGACTTGTAACAGTGAGGAACCCTGGAGGTTCTAATTCCACCTTTAATGTATGTGGGAATCACCAAATTTTATTTGTAAAGTCACTTTCTTAGGTACTATCCTAGTACACCTTTTAAAGTGCACTTTACATTCCTGATCCTGCACACATGAGTAAACATGACTGACTTCATTCATCTTGACTAATTGTGCAATTAAACCTTTTCACACACTCACAGCTGTTTTTCAGAGTATTACCTAAAATACTTTTGTGCTCCGAAATTTCTATGCCATGTCTTCTTGAAGTCTTGGGTTCCCTCTGCTGGTTTCTTTACACATCTGCTGGTAAACTACCTTCAGAAAGCCATTCTGGTTTTTACAAATTGATCTCTCAGTTGCAAAAGGAAGTTATTTTCTTCTTGCCTAGTCATTGTGAAAACTCCTCTTCCAAACACTGAGTGAGAATTTGTAAATCTTTTCTCTTTTTTTATTTTTTATTTTTTTAACTGAATTCAGCACTACAGGGTGATGTTTCAAATGAGGAGCTCTTTAAAGAACAGTTTACGTCTTATCCTGAAAATGAGTTTATTTGTGTATCTGTGTAGATATTGTGTGTATCTGTGTAGATATTAACAAGGATTCTGTGACTGTTTTTACAGTTCTTACTCCGTCTTATTCAGAAGGAACTTCGGTGTAACGCACATCGTACCCTGTAAGTGTTCTGCATGGCTATTGCTCTTAAATAACAGTTAAAAACATGTTGCCAAGCTTTTGCCCTGTAATACCTCGATGTAGACTGAACGTGTTAACATTTCTGGATGTCCATTTCTGTCTCTTTTAATTTTGCTTCAAAAGAGTAATCTTGTTTTACTTTTCACATCATGGATACTATTTTTTTTTTAAAAACATCTTATTTTGAAAAGCATCTGCAAACAGGTTTCTCTGTCATGATCTCTAAGTTATTTTTTTTCCCAAGTATGTAATCTTTGTGGTTTTTCATTGTAGAGCATCCACATGGGGATAAGAAGCTTGTTCTGTGTTTGTTTAATAGCTTCAAATGTAACTTTCTCCAAAAGGTTCCCTTAAAGGAAAGGGTGACTCTCACTTCACAGTATTTTGAGTTGAGAAAAAATAATCCCCTGAATTAATGGAGTTACGGTTGCATAATCAAAATCTAAATTGGGCCCCTCGGTTGTAGTTTTGGAGAAGTAAAATGGACAGAGAATAGAAAAATGCATAGCAAGGGATAGATCCTGCATTTTTGAGTTAGTGACTGTTGTGCCTCACACCTCAACTTCTCCTGCCTGATTGCTGTTCTTTCCCAGGTTTAAAGAACACTGAGCTAAGAGACCAGATTTGGAATAACGACTGCGTAACTGATCAGAGCTCTTCCCTGAAAAAAAAAGTCATGGAATGCATTATTCTATATTTAAGAGATTCTGTTTGGTGAAGAACTTTGCACGTTTACTGGAAGCAATGTGAGAAATGCAACTGGTAAATCCCTGAAGCTCTTATTTTTGCACATGAATAAGTACCTCAGGATGGCAACTATTCATCAGATGAAGAGACAGGAACTGTGGGAAGGTTTTAGCAGCGCGCCTCAACTGAGCCAAAGAGAAATACCAAGTGCCTTTTTATTTCTTTTGATAGGATGTTTTTAATTAAAATGCCGAACTGTGTGTTTTCCAAAACCAAGTCAAAACTAGAGCAGAAGGAAATTGAAATAATAAGAGACAGTCTAGCAGTGAAATGTCCCAATGTCAGTGGGCACAGTACGTATCCCTTATGTCATCTTGCGCACATCGAGGGCATCACTTTATAGAGGACAAAACTGTTTTATTCAGATGCGCTGCTATTAGTATTTGGAAGCTGCTCAGACAATAATAACCTCACCATATTATTAGTTTTTAACTACCGCGCTACTTCTAATCCCAAGGACAACGTCCAGCCTTTTGGTAGGTAATGAAATGGAATTTACTGTTGCGGTGTACTGCGGTTAGCAGTTTTCACAGACTCTCTGGATGAATGTTAGTCCTCAGTTAGGACTGTGCGAAAAAAAGTGTCCTGGGCAACAAAAAGTAGATCGAGGCAGAATTCCCAGAGGGGTGGCTCAAATGATTTTCAGGGAATTAAAACTGGTCGTGCAAACGTCACGTTATTGCTATGCTGCTCCTCTAGGCTGGGTTGAAAGGAGAGGTTGTTCCTTTGGGGTTGGTAGAGAGCTGTGGGCTGTCATACTTGAGCACTACAGGGTTGACCAGACGAGCTGCTTTAGCGCCCGCTGCCACAGTTGTCTCTGTGGGATGCACCCTGGTCTCAGTGCTGGGGTGTGCATGTGAAAGTCACGGTCAGATCAGGGCCTTAACAACCAGAAGTCTTTCAAGTGGCTAATTCAATTGGCAGTGAATTTCAGATTCAGAGCCGAAATATGTTTATATCAGAGAAGAAAAATGATCTAGGTGGTAGGTTGTAAGAGAACATTTCAGTAACTGTTGTTACCTAGCAAATAGACAGTTTAATGTCTTCAAAACATATCGTTTCTTTGTACAGCTGTCTCCTTTGCAAAACAGATGTTTCTGTGATACCTTTTTTTCAAAGATGTACAAAGATGAAAGGAAATTTTTTTGTATGAGGTGTTTATACTTAGATCATAAAAGCTAGATAATTTAAACTGTGTATTATTCTTAACTGTATTTATTAAAGCTCTAGGCATATGTCTTGTTCTGAACTGTTCTCCCAAGTTTTGTGAAACAATGCAGTAGTCTTTACACTTGATTAACAAAACAGCACTCTTTAAAATAGTCCTGCAAAACATGGAGAAATGTTCTCCATCAGCTGCTGGTGTTGTCCATGTGCTGGCACAACACTTCATTTCTGGGACTGTTTTGTAATTCTTCAGTCTTTGATCAGTTATTTTACCGATTTGATTCAGCACGTGCTTTTTGCTTGACTTGAACAGCAGAAGAATGTGTTCATTTTTAACTGTTTTGCTGAACAGAGAAACAGGGAAGACCTCGGTCCCACAAAAAACGTAAGGAGAGTACCAAAGTCCTTGCAAGTGAATGCTCCATGTAGACCCTGACCCTGCAGTTACCCAGATGAATGGTTACCTTCACGTATTTTGAGTAAACCTGTTGAGACCAGTGAGGATACTCAACATGTGCGTTTGTAAATCTCTGCTGTGTTTGGACTTTAGGCTGTAGTTAAATGTGAGAGAATTCTGCAGCAATGTTACTTGAAAGGACTTCCATCCTGGTGGCAGAGCACGCTGGCCCTCGCTCAGCCAGGCTGACACTGGGGGATGGCTCTCCAGACCCAGGGAAGTGATCTAGCCTCTGGGGGGAGAAAATAACATTACAACAAAACAGCCGTACTGGCACAACTTCAATGGCTGTGTGAGGAGGGAGGGATGGAGGACTTCTTTAGCTGAAGATGTCAGTCCCTTCCCTGCAAAAAGGTATGTGGAGCTACATACCGGTTTATTGAAAAAAATTAAACTCTTAAACTCTGTTGCACACAAATTTTGAGAGGCTATTCCCTGTGGGCTGAAGCCTTAGGTTAAAATGCTTTCAGCTGTATTTTACAGTTACAGGTTGTAAAGATGTTTAACTGTGTTTTGGATTTGACATGTTTTTCTTGTTGGGACTGCTGCTGTTATTTATTTATTTATTTGAATAGCTTTTGCACTGCAGTGACTCGAGCGTGGGATGAGGACAATGTTGGAAGTGCTGGGCTGAGTCCTTCCTTCCATCAATTGCAGGAGGGAGGTAGGACTCACAGTGTGTCGATGTCTCCTTCCTTGCTAATGTGCAGCATTTCAGTTCCTCCCAACTACGAATTTGTCGGACAAAAAGACAGAGGTTTGCTTTTCTTTCTGAACAACCCTAAAGATCTCCCAAGTTGCGAATAAACTGTGTGTTTTGTTAGTATTGGGTGTCAATATCTATTAATCTGGAAATTAGCAAGACTTGATAAAATTTTGTATGTAGAAATGTGAGTGGCCAGTAGGTAGAGCCAAATTTAAATATGACTGCAGGGTTGGTTTGTTGTTTTTAATGCTGGTTATTGTGAATTTTATTCGTTTACCATCCTGTGTTGAATAAAAATAGATTCTTCTTTAAAACGAGAAATGTTGATTACTTCATCTTTTACATCTCTGTGAAGAAATGCTCCTTTTATTGCTTGGAAAGATAGACATCCCTGCTGGGAGAGTGCTCCTGTCTCTTGTGAGGGCAATGAAAATGGTTCATTAGGAGAACAAATTAGAACCTTTATTTTTAAAACAGTGCCCTTCTCAACCTGAACATGTAATCTTTTTCATTTTGGGGGATTGTGGGTTGTACAGCATCAGTATTCCTAATCAGCTGCATCAGATGGGGGATTACACTCCTTATTTCAGTGTAGTAGAAAGGAGGACACTCACCTGAGTCAGGGACTGAGTCCAGCTCCAGCAGTATAGTTCTAAGGTGCCTTTTTTTTATCTACTTCACTTGCCCTTCAATTTATATGGAATTGAAATTGGAAAGCTTCCCCTTTTCTCTCTACCTGTCATCATCTTTAACATTTACAGTTTTGATTCTGTTACCATGTTTGATGGGATTTGTGTGCCTCTAGCAGAGAGGCAGTGTCCAAAATGACAGATGTGCTGGGGAAAAACCGCTTGGAAAGGTAAACAATTGCTGGTTAGAAAAAGGTGTCTGAAGGTCTTGGGCAGAATTTCTCATCAAAATGTGCTTGAAGTGCCTCCCAGGAATAGGCAAATAGTAGCTGGAGCATCTTATAAAGAAGGGAGACTCAGATCCAAGTTTCTGTTTTTACTCCGGAGGAGTAGTGTCACGCTCCTGAGCACCCCGACTGTTGCTGGACACGCTGCAGTGGAGGTTTGTCTCTGTTGTGTGTAGGGTTTATAGGGTGGGCAGAAGATGCATAGGTAGCAGGGAAGGTGGTGGTGTATTCAGAAGTCACTTTGAGACTTCTTATGCCTCTAGGTTGAACCACTGCTCCGTGCACTGATACACCTATTCCTATATGTTTTGCAAGCTAGGAAATTACCGAAGCAATTCTGCCATATGCTTCAGGAGGTTATTCCATGTGTTTCTGGCATAATATCCCTAGAATAACAGTGGGAATGGTCCATGTGTGTTTGTGCCAATGTCACGCTGCCTCACATTTTGGCTGAGTTCATCATGTTTACGTTTGGGAATCTGTTTGGTTGCTGCTGGTAGGTTTCTCCCATGACTCATATGTGGGGTTGTTTATATGAGAAGTGCTGCTTAAAATTAGGGAGACGTAAGATGGCATAAATGAAATCAGAGGGCGTTTAGAGCTGTTTGAGGCGACTGTTCTTCATATGGAATTAATTTGAGGAAGATTGTTTACAATCCCATCAAATGCTGAGGCCCAGCATTGGTGATGGTAGTGTTCTCTGGCCTGAATGAAGTTTTATTGCCTGCATGCTATACAGGAGGTTAAATTAGATTACTTCGTGATTTGTCCCAACCTCAGAGTTTATCTGATGCAATGTTCTGATTGCTGAACTATGTCGCTTTCACCTTACAGTAAGTCTGTTCTGATTTGTGTCCTGCTCTCTGCTAAACTAGCCACACAACGGTACGGACTCTTCCTCCAGCCCCCCGCTCGCAGCCTGCTGTGCCTGTGGAGGGACCACGGACTGTTCCCTGGGAGGTCCATGTCTGCGTGCTCTGGGGCTTTGGTAACCTTGAACTGCACTTTCTGCCACGCTGAGTTAAAAATCACTGTCATCCTTAAAGCTGAGGCAGGGGAAGGAGGGGCTGGTATGCTTCAGCCCCGTGTCCAGTGACCCTAACGTTGTGTTGTTTGTCACGCTGCCTCAGAGTTTATTAAACTCGATTGCTGTAAAACGTTGGTTTTTCCCCTTTTTTTGTTTCCCTCCTTTTGGTTAGTTTCCAGTTTGGAACGAGGAGAGAATTAGTTAACATCACTAGCTGATGCTTGGGGTTTATTTTAATTTTTTCCTCTGTATTTCTCTCTTGGTCTAGCATACCAGTTATCCTTTGCTGCAGAGAAATTTTCATAGCTCTTTAGATTGTGACCACAAGATCCGAACTTTCTTTAGGTGTATTTCAGGGAACCTGCTCGTCTCCTGCTTCAGGAGATCAGCTGTCAAGAATGTGTTGAAATTCTCTTTTGATGCTGAACTTAACTAGAGGCTTCTAAGGATGTTTTCTTCACCTTATGATGATACTGGGCATAGGGTTTCTCTCCCTCGTTTTCCTCTAAAAGCACTTGATAAATATTTAGCCACGTTTTCACAGTGCTCTCTCTGGTCCAGTTCTTTTTTTTCTCCAGGCAGAGGAGGACACTAAACTGACTTCAGCTGTGCTGCTGTGTAAGTAGAAACATTGAAACGCTGTTAAAAGGCTGATGCACTGAGTAATGTGTCTCACTTGGATGGGATTGCAAAAACGTTTCCTTCCTGGTGGCTGAGTACATTCTTCACACCAAGCTTTCCCAGCCATTCAGGAATGGAAGACATTTAAGCACTCTTATCATGAATGATTTACGCTGCAACTTCGAGTGGTAAGGGACTGTCTTTCTGATTGAGAGTTGGTAGGTGTATTCTGTGCCACACAATAAAGGTACGTACACACACACCCACAGAATCTCCTCGCTTGTGGCTGTTAAATAACTATCCAGATGTAAATAAATACAAATGGATTTGGAGATTGATTTTTTTTTTTTATTATTATTATTTGTGTGTGTGTGTGTGTGTCTTTCATGTCTGTCTGCATGTTAGTGAGGTTTTAAAAGAAGAAAAAAAAAAAGGCAAAGGGAAGGAAAGTACCCGTTAGCACCATTAGCATAAATCAGCAAGAAGGCTGCAGTCAAGAGCTTAAACAGATTTCATCTGTAAAAGAGCAAGGGCCTTTTTGTATGAAAAATTGACTACAGATAGAGAAAGGAAGTGCAAAGACAAAAAGGTGGTTCAATTTTGGAAACTAAAAGAAAGGGGAGTACATCAACTGATGACACGTAATTAAAATGTAGGGTGTAATTGGGATGCTATAGAAATGCAAATGTGGGATGGGGTAATGGTGAAAATGCAAAGACAGCAAAGTACAAAAGGCTGAGTTGACTGGGAAGCTACAGAGAAGGGTGAAAATCTGGTGTTTAAAAAAAAAAAAAAAAAAGAGGGGGATGATGAGAGCCACCTCACCCCAAAGATGCTGTGTGCTGAGCAGCGTTTCTGGAGTGAGGGAGCTGCTCGCCCCTTCTGCCTCTGGTGGACACCAGGCTTGGCCTCAGGAGAGCCAGGGGGCTCCAAGGGACCTATCCAAGGGGAGAGGGCTGCCGTGCCTGGATGTAGAGCTGGTCAGCTGCTGCATCCTTTCTTTGGTAAGATAAATAGATGCTTTGGCCTGAACCACCTTCTGATTTTTCAGTTGCCTGAGGGTTCATTTGAAGTTTGGCGTTTTTGTGCCCACATCTGTTACTTTTTTTTTTTCTTACTTTTTTTTTCTCTCCAGGAACTGACTGTTGCCTGTGCTTGTAAGAAATACCCGGAGGGTTTGTCCTGTCTCAGCACTGTAGCAACCAAGGGTTTATGCAGGTCCCGGTGGAGCTGCCAAAGGACTTGGATCCAGTAGTGTTCAGTTGATTTTTCACTTTTTGGCATCAGCATGTTCCTTTGCCCATGTGAAGGCAGGCTGGACACAGAGCTAGATGAGCAACTAGTGGAAAACCTGAGGGGGGCTGAAATTTTGGATATCCCTGGCAGGCATGGTGCAGGCCTGTCCCTGTGGAGCCCAGTTTGAATTCCTGCCATCATCACCAGGTTACTGCAGTTCCTTGAATCTGGGCTTGGGGCTGGAGGGAGTGCTTCAAAAATAAACGTCTTAAAACCTGAATTACTCTGATATTTGCATTTATTTACTATTGTACTAATCGATTTTCCTGCTCTAATCACATTTTACCGTGTTTTTAAAAATAGAACAGAAAATATTGAACTAAAACCTATTTCTCATATTTTCTCACCCGTAGAGGTCACTTTCTTGCATAAACCTGGCCCTGAGCTTGCAAGGTCTCTCCCAGTATTGCAGGAAGTGGATTTCATATTTGTTTGAAAATTAGCTGCTTTTTGTGGCCTGCCCATCTATGACTGTGTCATTTTTTTGGTTGTTTCACGTAAAGATTCACAGAATGCAAAACCTTGGCGAGGTGGTATGGGATAGATGAACTGCGGCAGAGGGGGGTGAGGTAAGTTGTTTAACCTTTCCCAACTGTGAGTACTTTGGCAATTGTACGCCCGGGCTGCAGCGAAGATGTAATCCCTTCCAGCCTTTGCTCCTAGGAACCGATTGCCCTTTCGCTTGCGTACCTCAGGAGAAGCATTTGGAGAATCCAAAAACTTGTAAGTCCTTGCCATCTTGGGCACAGTAGTTTTTTCAGTTTGTCTGATGCCCAAATCCTTAACAGGTGGCCTGAACTACTGGGGTTATTCAGAAACCAGCAGCAGCTCCTCTTATTGAGGTCAGAACTCAAAGCAGCAGCCTGAGTTCATATGCTAAATCAAGAGGGATACGGATGCATTTGTGTCTGTATATATATATATATACATACACACATATACACATGTGTATATATATATACATATACATGAGTTGTATCATGAAATGGGAATAAGCTGAAACGGCTGGATTTTACTACCCAATGGGTGCAGGGAGTCTGGCTCAAAAGACAAGTGACAAAATGTTTGGTAACTCCTGAATTCTCCCCTTCTCATCTTTATGATATACAGGGCAGTTGGTATAGGCAGCCCATCGTTGCTGAGTGACGTACAGGCAAAACTTGTGGAAGGAGTGGGTTTTTTCTGACTCCTCTGCCAAACACAGCGATGTTATTTGTGCAGCAGAGGATGGAGTATTGTATGTGAGTCTGAGTCATCCTATTTCGCCGCAGGCCGTGTGAGACTTCAGCTTAATAAGTACAGCTGGGTCTGAATCTATTCTTAAATTGCTCTGATCATCTGGTAGGAAGCAGCTGAACGTTGCATTGTTCTGTGGCAGAATTTGCAGGTTCTGTTTCATACCGATAGGTGTAACCGCAAGATTCAATTTAGCTATCCCTGTTAGAAGTCTTTATAAAAGCTTCCTCCCCCCATTTTCCTTTGGTTGCAGCTTTCCAGTTACGTGAAAGGAAGAAAGCGTGTTAATGAAAGAATAGAAGAGGCCACAAAAAATTATCAAAAGCACATTCTCTCTCCCAAATAGAAGAAAGAGCTGAAATGACGTGCAAAGTCACCATCACTCCACCGAAGCGTGCGTGTGTTCAGCTTGGTGCCAGCTCTTCTCTTTTCTCTTGGCTGGGTTAGGGGTTTAGAAGGAATTAAGTTTGCTCCCCTGCTTGGAGGTGAGTGGAATCCACTACCCCAGCTGGTCTGCCTGTCCGCTTGCAAAATGGTACGGTTGCTGGAAGTGGAGAGGAATAGTGAGAAACCTTCTGGTTTACTTGCTGTGATTTTCAGTGTCAGTTCTCAAAATAGGGATCACCAGACCTAAAAGGCAGAACTGGGATGTCTGACACATCTGGGGTGCGGACAGAGAAGCCTGAGAATGTGTGTTTTAGGACTGATATTTTTATTAGAGCTGCATTAGACAAACTTCCCATACACGTTGCTGTCAGGCAAATCAGGAGACTCTAAACTTACCCCAGATTTCAACAAATAATTTTTTGAGGAGGATGAAATCCCTCTCCAGCAAAGCACCTAGAAACGGTGAGTGGATGAAATCCCCTGAGAGTCTGAAGCAGAACTAACACCGCTAGTTCTCAGAACAATTTTCACTGTCATTTGAAATGAGACCTCTTGGTAGAAAGGTTACATCATCTGTAGATGAGGCAAGT
>JAHREE010000459.1:3037296-3047866 GCA_033628505.1 Tringa tobata | reverse complement strand
CTTTGTGAATTACAGTTCGGTTCACCCAGAATCAAATCCTGGATGGTTTCGGAGCCTGCAGCCTTTGCTGGGCTCTGCCTCTACAGGTCCCCGGGCTGTCTGCAGAGCCCCTCGTGCTCCCTGGGGGATGCACTGACTGGTGGAGGATGGACCGGGACGCCAAGGGCAGGGTGTTTCCACAAAGCGGATCTGTGGTGATGGATTTTGTGTCCGGGGTGGGGGGGGGGGGAAGGGAATTCAACCTCCTCGCCTTTATAATATGAAGCAGAGCCAGTAGTTGCAGCTGTCAGGCTCTCAAGCGATGGCATCAAAAGAAGCAGGGAGGTGGTACGCCCAGAGAGCAGCAGCACTGGGGGGAAATGGGGCTCCGAAGGCGTGAGAAGAGCATGGGGCTCCTCTCAGGTAGTGGTGGGGTGTGTTAATCTTGTAGAAGGTTCGGATATCCTCATGGAGGACTCCACGGAAATTCCTACAAGTAATAGTCAGCAACACAGAAACGGCTCATAATGGTTATAATGGTTTTGCATTTTGCATATTGCAATATGGGGCCGTGGCTCTCTAGCAATGTTTAGCCATCACAAGTCTCAAGGAGGGGTGGTGTTGGGGGGGGGGGGGCAGGTCCATAATGCATGCTATAACGTAAAGGTTTATAGAGCCACACACGAGCTGGGCACATGTCTGAACAGCAGCTCTTCAGCAACAGGCACGGTTCTTCAAATAAAACTCCTGTCTCAGTTGCTCACTTGGAACATGGTGTGATTGTGCTGGAGGAGGGGAGAGGCATGTGTAGAAGACAAATAGACCAAAAGCACCATTTTATGAAGAGAAACAAAGTCATGTGTTGCCTCCGGCCTTCTCCCTAGCAAGCGTGAGGGTCAAGCACTCGTGCCCCAAAGCAAGCAGGGTTTGGCGTCTCTGGAGGAATCCTGTTTTGTTGGTGAGTGAGTCTGGCTCCATGGCTTTTCTGCTGCTCGTGGGCACCATTTTTTTGGGGCAGGGGGATGGCGCAGAGGTGGTTGCACTGCTGGCAGGAGAGCCAGATGGCAAACGGCAGGGAGACTGCACCCCTTCAATGAAATGGGGCAGGGAGAGACCCAGCTGTGGTGGGTGAAGACACTGGGGCAGATAGGGGGGAGCTGCTCAGAGGAGACGATGGTGGAAGAGCAGCAGGAGGAACCAAAAAGAAAAAAAAAAAAAAGAAAAAAAATAATAAAAGTGCGAGGGAAAGGTGTGGGGCTGGAGAGAAGATATGGGGTCAACATCGTCCCCTTTTTAGTGGAGGGCTGCTGAGTTTTTACTTTATTTCTGTGTGTTTACTCTATTTCTGTTTGTTCTTGATCTTTTCACTTTCTTGTCCAAAAGACACTGCCTATGGGAAGCTTTTAGACAGTGGCGAAAAGCCAACAGTGGATTTTCATCAAACAATTGGGCAGACAGAGAAGTCCAGGAGGGGAAAACCTTCCCACCCAGTGTCCAGGTTGTATGGAAGCAGCTGAAGGTGGGAGGATAAGGATTTTAAAAAAGAATCCAGGTGAGCCCAGTGAAATCCTTTCAAGAAGAAGGAAAAAAAGGAGGAAGAGGAGGATGAAAGACTAGGAAGGAGACATGGCTTTGCCTGTGTTTAAGTGTGGTGGGAGAGAATCCAGCCACTAACAAAGCCCCTCTGGGAAAAGCTTCCCACTAAAAGCCAACAGCTGTCATGCTGGAAGCCTCAGGGACAGTTGCAAGGCTTGTCCCTGGTGATGGTCCCTGAGCTGCTCTCCTCAATTTTGAGGCTAAATACGTGCTGCACGTATGCACGCTGCACATGGTGGTGTTGGGTCCTTCCCTGTGCAGGAGCTAGGGAGGGAAGTACTGGCATGAGCTTGTTTTCTTTTGCAGTATCTTAGACTCAAATGTTCACATCTCAAAATCAATGTTACTGGTCTCAGGGTTCACCTGGAGACACCTCTTAAGAAAGGGAGGGTGCAGGAGGGGAGGTGTGGGCTGAGACCCAGCACCATGGTGGAAACTTGGGCTGCGCAAAGCAAAATCCAATGGAGGATATAGAAAGAAGAGTGAAAAGTATTTACAAAAAAAATGTAATTTAGTTTTTGTGTGAGGCGCTCCTTCCCCCTGTAAGCTACTTCCATTTCATTTTCTGTAATACTTTAGTACTGCCCTTTCTCCTGACCGTACCATTAATTTATGATATTTACTGTTTTCCTCAGGAAATGGAGTCTTATTATTGTATGAAAATCTTGGTTTAATTTTGTTCCTTGGTGAAAGTTTCTGGCTTTCAAAGTTATAGAGGAAAGCTCACGTACGTGACCTGAATGAACAGTCAAGTCCAGAAGATAGGAAACAAATAAAAAGTACAAATGTGTTATTTGAAAGTAGACACTAATGATTTCTCATCCAATCCTTTGAGCTTCTTTGGTCATGACCTATGATTTTTAGAAAAGGTGACAATGTTAATAGAGAGACGTGTGATGGGGTGATTGTCTAGGTAGCGCTCCTGGGGAAAAGCATCACTGAACTCATCGTAATATTGGAAACTGCAAGAATAGTTAAAACTTTCCCCTAACTAGATAATACCTGAAATATATAACCTCCCTGAGGTATTATCTAGCTATCTATGAAGGTATGTATTTTTTAAATCATGTTAAAATAATCTAATTTTTTATGTACTGGAAAGAACTATGTGCAGTCCCTTTATGCTGGACTCCCAGGAATTCATGTGGCTAGCCCCGATTTTTATGGGACACAGGTGTGATGCAGTTGAGGTACGATCTCCCACCCAGTGTCCGAACTTTGCCAACGCACCTATCTTGCTGAAAAACAAGAAGTAAAACCTTTTGTAGCCGTTCCTGCTGATGTGACTGTGGGTCAGTGTTGTGAAGAAGGAAGGGGTGAGCGGCAGCGTGCAGACGAGGAGGCACCCAGGGATGAGTCACGGGTGCAGCAATGATTGCCTCCTGCTCTGCCCATGTCGGGTCTTTAGCCCAGACACAAATTCCCCAGGCCCCACATCTGGTGAACGTGTGAAATACGTTTGCGCCAGGCTGGCACCAGTATTAGCCACCCCGTGCTAAGCTTCAGCTTGCCAAGACTTTAGGATGTCTGAGGTCTGCTTGTCAGAAAGATGGAAATGGCTGATTTACGGTGAGTCACTGAACAGCTCTGAGCTGCTCAGATGGCAGTCTCCCAAAACAGGCATCTGAAGTAACTTCACTTTCCTGCACCACATAAAATGCCAGGCAGTTTTCTTCAAGTTGAGCCATGTGTCGCTTCCCTCCCCTTTGGGAGCACGGGCTGCGGCCCCTGCCCAGGCTTCCCTGCCAAGAGCGTGAGCCAACCTTGTCCAGTAGAGGGAATTGACTTTTCCACTTCTTGGCTCTCACCCCTCTGAGTGATCTAGCGGGTGACTCCAGACACAGTTAATTTCATTAATTTTTTTTTTAATTTTTTTTCTTCTCATCAGCTCTTGAAAGTTCCAGTTGGGTCTGCTAATTTCTTCCATAACCTTATGAAAAACACAGCTTTTATAGCTGGGCTTTCCCAGAAGCTCTATACCAGGGATCCCTCAGGCTGACTTTTGTGTGTCGTTAACAGCTAGTTAGGGTCTGTGTGTGTGTATATGTCTGTACTGCATGCTTCATGTGTACAGCAGCGCCTAGGGCAAGATTGCAAGGCACTCAAGGACTCTTGGCTCCACTTTGATACTTTAAATGAAGGCCTAGGAACAGATAGCTTTATCTCAGAGGCGGGATGGGAGTGAGAAATGAAGGGAGGAGGTGGGAAATGGAAAGCAGAGAGGGAAGGGAGCCTGAAAATCAAGCAGAGAGGTTGCAGGGGAAGAGAGTGGAGCCAAGGCTCTCCGTAGGCAGCTGGCAGCACACACTGCACCAGGGCACGGCGATGCCCCAGGTCCTGCTCGCTCCTGGCAGGGAGAAGGAGTCTCCCGGGGAGGTGATGCAAAGCACTCTTTGCAAAATCAGGACATAGGGCTGTCTGTGCCACCCCGCTGCAGGGCCTGTGCCAAGGACCTGATGCTGGCTCTGCAATGAGAAGAACGGCTTGTGGAGGCTGACCTTTCTCCACACCCAGAAGGGAACAGGGGAAGGCAATGGGTTTGCACCGCTGGGAGACCTTCAGGAAATCAGCTGAAGGGGCTGCCAGGTATTGCAAGTGCTTTAGAAAACAGCTTACTAAAAAAACAAAAACAATTGCTAATGTAGAACTGGAGAAAGAAGGCTTTTACTTCAGTAGACAAAAGAGGAAAGTCAAGAAATGCCAGATGTTGTAACGGACACATACTTTCATAAAGTGGAAGCATTGCCTGTGGCTTGAGATCGCTCTCCTTCCCCAAGCCAGTACTGCACACGTGGACAAGTATGTGTGGGTTAACAGGGCTTTCTGTTTTTACTTTCCCAGGATTTGAGCCTGTTAACTGGTGTGTGTGAGTGTTGAGACACAAGCAAGAACTACTGGTACCGGAATTTTAACAGCAATTGTAAACAGAATAAAGGCAGTATTATCTACCAGGGTGGCCAGCATTGTTAGATTAAAGAACAAGACTGGTTCCGAGTGAGTAATACTATGTCTCCAGCTCACAGGTCTCTACACCCACATTCAGGTGCCCCAGACCAGCCATGTCAGGAGATGCTGCACTCCCTTCCAACCCCCCTACCTGGGGCTTTGCCATGGAAACCAGGATGCAGGTGATTATGGCTGCACTGCATGGGATTGGGGCTGGGGTGAGCAATGGACTCTGAAATGGGGCTGGAGCCAGGAGCGAGCTGGGGAGCTGCACCACTGTGTGGTGGAGGGCCAAACACAGGCTTTCTGGGGCCATATAGACAAATCATATAAAGGTCTCGGTATTAATAATCAGTGATTCTGTAATTAGTATTAAATATGATCATTTCCAGGACCGGTCCCGTGGAAACCTGGCAGCGTATAAAAGAAATGTGCGAAGAAATGAGCTAAAATTTCCATATACATCAAGCCATACACTTTCCATAGGTTTTTGGACAGGAGTGAGAGCTGGACTGAGAAGGCCAGTCATGCTTGGTCACGATGGCAGGGCTTAGGCTGGCATAGTCGTTGGTTTAGCTGTTAACAGAATAACCGCCATGAAAAGTTAATTCCTGCATAGTCTCAACCCTGAATTACATGTTTGTGGGGGAGAAAAACCTAGAAGCAAGAGTGAAGAAACACCAAAGATGGTGAAAGGAGGGAGAGAAGACTGAGTGAATTAGAGGGAGAAAGAGGAGCTGGAGGAGCAAAGGGAAAACCCTCCCAGCTCCAGGGGCAATCAGGTGTTTTGGTAGGTTTGAGGGAAACAGCCTGGAAAGGTAAAGCAGTAAGTCAAGGCCCTGTGAGAATGGGAGAACAAGACACGTGCAAGAGACCTTCAGCTGAAGGAGTGGACCTGCAAAAGAAAGAATCAGTGAACAGAGGAAGCAACTGAGAGGCTTAAATATGGAGTAGGTAAGGGATTCACGGATTCACAGATTTGACAGAGTTGGAAGGGACCTCTAGAGATCATCTAGTCCAACTCCCCTGCCAAAGGAGGATTGCCCAGAGCACATCACTCAGGACTGCATCAAGGCGGGTCTTGAAAATCTCCAGGGAAGGAGACTCCACGGCCTCGAAAAAGTTGATTTATTTAAATTATTATTCTCTACTTTTTTTTCTAGGCAAAATTTGTTCAAAATATATCACCTTCCTTAAAATACTTGGCTTGACTCGTGCTCTGGCTGCCCATCCTTTCAAAGGCCAGGCTGCACCTTCCCAGTCCCAGTGACCCAGGAGACATTTCCAAATAGAACCTTACACCCTAATTGGTCCCCTTCATGGCCACTGAGGAACTTTCTGTGCTTTGCACAAAACCTAGGGTTTTCCCTCCCCAGCCTCCACCCCAGGCTCTTCTTCCTGCCTTTCAGGTGGGGCGAGCTATTTGGTGTTGAGTCCAGCCCCCCACAGCTCCTGTGGGAGCGTGGGGCAGGGGCAGGCACTGCAGGCAGGGTACCAGGGGTCTTGCTCCATCATGGAGGGCAAGGAGAGTTGGAGTGAAATGGAGAGCGAGGAAACAGTGTTCAGTGATGACTCGTGGAAATGAGTTTCTCTGAGGAAAAGTGAATAGGAAATTATTCACTGGAACATTTAATTTATCTGGCTTTTTTTTTCCCCATCTAAAGCCCTTTGAAGGATACCTCCCTGCACTACCCCAGTCTGGATGTGCATGTGCAAGGGGCACTTGATTTCTCGAGTGCTACAGGAAAAATAGGTTTTAGAGAGGTTGGGGGTCGTGGTCTGCAGTGGGTGCCACCACGTGAACACAGTGACTTCAGGACTGGTGAAGCGAGCCCTGGAAACCACGTCCCATGGCTGTAAATAGGTGACTGTGGTTGATGGGGATGCGTCGGAGAAAGGATGGATTTTGGGAGGCTATTCCAAAAAGGTGTTGCCACCTCAAGATGTGTCTGAGAGGGGCAGCTCCTCAGGGGGTCCACACAGTCTGGCAGTCCACGGGAAAGGTGAGTGGAGGCAGTGGCAGTGCTGTCCCTGCCTTGTCCTTGACAGCTCGCTGCCTCCGTCCCTTCTGCGTATTTGCAGCCGTGGGCAGGGGGGACAGAGTAGACAGGGGTGGTGCCATGCCACCCCATGCCAGCCATGCATGGAGAGTGGCTGGAGCAGCCCTCTTCATCCCTAAGGCTTTATGCTCTCCCTTCAAGCAGGGGTTGCAGCAGGGAGGGGATCTCAGCCCGTGTAAAAGCAGTGTGGATGTTTTGTGCCTTGACAGCAGCGGGTCCAAGTGCAAAAACCATGTGTGAACTGAATATCCTCCAGTTCACGCCTTGGAAACCCTAATAAATCTGCCTCTGAACTGCATATGTGGAGCAGGCACCAGGACCAGGAGACAGAAGCACCTTTTTCCCTCCTTGGGAGCACCCGCCGGGGTCAGTGAGGCCTAGCTGTGGGCCACCGCCAGATCGTCGGGCCAAAGGCTCCAGGCCCCGCAGCCCTCTGAAAGCTACGTCTGCTATTAAGCGTTGTGTGTACAAAGCGGGGTGTGTTGGCCTCGGCAAACGACTAAGGCAAAGCAGAGCTGTGCAACACTCGCTGTGCCGCCCGCCGTCTGGGGGATAATAGCTTAGTGCTGCCTGTCGCTGGTCAAAACGCTCCTTTAAGGCAAATGATGGAGAAACGTCGTCTGGCGCCGTACTGCTGGGATTTGGCCCAGCTGATGAACTGTTGAAGGGCTGAATAAGATAGAGCAATTCTTCCAAGTAATTTTTGTCCCACGTTGCACGGTGTGTAATGAAATAAGGAGCTTCAGGAGGGTTAAACCAGCTAAAAGAAGGCAGCCATCTCACGGAGCTGCACACCCTCTTCAATGAACACCATTTTTTGTCACCTTTCAGGCATGGGCCTGGGCTGTGCCTTAGACTGTACCAGGCTCTTACCATCATTTCTGAGAGCTCAGCTTTTGTAGATTCAATTCTGCATGAAAAGTTCTTGAAAAGTGCGGTAGTCAGCAATTTTACAGCAAAGAAATTTTTCCAACTAATGTTAATGAAATGAGGAGGGGGTGGGATGTGTGCTGGAGCTTAAGAAGCAAATTGTAGATACACAGGGACAATAGATATGGCAAGGAGGAAGGAGGAGCAGGAAGAGGATCATCACCTGGATTTATGAGCCTGTCTCTTTGCTGGCTGGAGAAGCTGGTCATTTTTTTTAATAGAAATCAAAAGGTGGATGCTCACCAGTGTGAGTTTCTGATCATTAGGGGTCACAACGATGTGGGACTAAATCCTGCAGTGCACCAGTGACCTCGTCCTACCACTCTTGGAATGGGTCATCACAAGGGAGATCTCAGCCTCCTCCTCTACAAGACCAAACGCTCCATGTGCATCTCCCAGTGTGAGTGCTCTTGCTGCCTCTTTCTAAATGGCTGGTTGTCATGGCCATCTTCCTGAGGCACCTGCTGCTTGTCAAAGTCAATCAAGTCACTCGGGAGTGAACCATGGTAAAACGGGGTTAAGGCAATGCTTGGCGGAGCAGGGTATGAAATGGTGGGTCACAGAAGTCCTGACTAATGTTCAGAAGCAGTGGGCAATGGGTGTGGCAGTGAGAGAGGCTGTGCCCATCTTAGAATAGCCATGGGGATAGCCTAGGAGTTGCCCTTGGGTTTAGCCTCCAGGATGGCTTACGGGATAGCCTATAGGATAGACTGCAAAATAGCCTAGGGGGTAGCCTTCAGGACAGCCTACAGGACACTCTGTAACATAACCTAGGGGGTAGCTTACAGGATAAGCCCACGGGATAGACCCACAGTGGGAAGGGCACTCTCCTGGAAGACTTCAAGCGCCTGCTCCAAGCTGGCAGAGAAAGGATGTGAAGCAAAAGTTTGCACCTCCCAAAAAAGTCATCTTGCTGGCTCTGAGGACATTAGGAGTACTGCTGGCTTCGGTCTGAAAGGCCAGCCTGGCTCTGGCTCCTGGACTGGCTCCGGGACCCCCTCAGCCCCGTCAGCTCTTACGAACCCCCTTCGCACAGTGAACCAGCCCTGCACATCATGCCATGCCATGCCATGCCATGCCATAGCCCATTGGGCCACGCTGTGCACCCCTGCGAGGGTGGAAGAGACTCTGCCACCAAAGCTCCGTCCCCTCCGTGACCAAGTGTCACCCACCGCCTCTGCCGCTGCTTCAGCTCCCCGCAGGCGCAGGCACTGCAGCAGGGCACAGACACACAGCAGATGGCATTTGGCATCTGCTCGTAGAATCGACTCGGGTACTTCACTCTCCCTCTCGGTTTTTGGCTGTGCCTTCCCATGGGAGATGCCTTTGCCAGGATACTTCACTTAAATGACAAATTCCTTCACTCCGGGGGTGGCACGGAGGGCGTTGGGCAAGAGCACAGGCTGTATGCTTTCTCAGTGCTTACAGAGGAAAAAAAACCAACCAACCAACCAACCAAACAAACAAAAAAACCTGCTGTTTTTTCTTTCTGTCCTTGTAACGACAACAGGAGGGACACAGAAATTAAGCTGCCGAGTTTGGGCTGAGAGGGTCTGAGCTCCAGCTGCGGCGGGTGTCTTGGAAGGACAGTCCCAGCGCAGGGCACGGCTGGGAGCCTGTCACCCTGCCGGCAGGGTACGGGCAGCTCACCGGGAGGGCTGCCACCAATTAATAATTACGGTCCTATTTCATCACAATATCAAATGACATCTCTCGCCTCCCCGATAAAGGAGGTTTCCCCTCCCCTCCCCAGCCCACCCGGGGATAAGTAGCAGTTGGTCTTGTGTGTGACAGGAGCTGGTCAGCCCCAGGGTCAGAGCCACGAAGCGGATGCCCAGCAGCTCTCAGCCCCAAAGCCAAGAGGGGTTGTTGCCATGGGAATCGAGAGGGCACTTGCAAACAGCATCTGGAGCCTGTGTCATTCCCTGTCCGAGGCAGCTGGATGTGGAGGGAAGCAAAACTAAAAGGAGGTGGCAGAGAGAGACAGAAGCACAGCAAAATGCATGCATGTTAGAGGAGGGACCTTCCCAGAATGAGAGTACAGTGGGATAGAGAAGAGCGGGGACACCAAACTGTCAGGCAGCGGTGGCTCGGCTTGGTAGGATAAACCTTATTTTCTGCTCTGTTTCACACTGGAAAAAGGTCCAGTGAAAGCCCAACTGTAACAAGATGGGATCTGCCTCCTCAACTTACCGGCCCAAGTGTATTTATTTGGATGTTGATGGAAGAATTCAAAAGGTACTTTTGCTGTTTTTCACAAAGTGGTGTCTCCGGAGGCAGCAGGGGCTGGGGGCTGTGTTTGCTGCAGGACCTACTCCTGCAACGCGAGTTAGACGCCTGTTTGCGTGTCAGCGCCGTGGCGGGCTCCGCATGGCTTTTTAAGGGGGGAGGGAAAGGGGGGGAATAATCTTGAGTGGCTTCTGCTTTGTACACGGGTGTTTATTGAAAGGGGAAGGGGAGGCTGGCGGCAGGGGAAGGCTGGGCACTGCCAGCTCTGGCTGCTGGCGCGGCCATCCTTGCTTTGGCATTCCTCGCCCGGAGCGGAGTGGCGACGTGTTTACAAAGTTTTTCCTGCAGAGAGGTTTTCACCCAAGCACCGGGAGCTGGAAAGCACGGCGTGCCGAGTAATTTGAAGGGGTGTGTGTGTGAGTGTGTGTGTGTGTTTAGTGATGTGCATTTTCCTACCGCCAAGCTGACTGGCAGGCAGGTGCCCGGCTGTTGTGCGATGGGGTGTGCCGCTGCATCGCCGGGGGGGTGTGCGGGGAGGGGGGGAGAAAAGGGGGGAGGCTGCAGGGGTCCCCGCCACCTTTGCCAAGTTGTTGGTAAGCAGTGATAAATGTTAATTGAAACTTTCGCTTCCATTAGCCTGCCTTGTTTGCTTAACCACGGTTCACAGCACAGGGGAAACTGTGGGAGAAATGTGTTCTGGCTAAAAGGGAGAGCTTGCACACTGTCGAGCTGACAGCCCACTGCTCTTAAACAGAAACGATGCCCCCACATTTTTGTAAGCCATCTTTTTTCTTCTTTTTGTCAGCAATTCTTTGGCCACAAACCAAGTG
>JAHREE010000459.1:2978084-3034631 GCA_033628505.1 Tringa tobata | reverse complement strand
TGCCGCTGCATCGCCGGGGGGGTGTGCGGGGAGGGGGGGAGAAAAGGGGGGAGGCTGCAGGGGTCCCCGCCACCTTTGCCAAGTTGTTGGTAAGCAGTGATAAATGTTAATTGAAACTTTCGCTTCCATTAGCCTGCCTTGTTTGCTTAACCACGGTTCACAGCACAGGGGAAACTGTGGGAGAAATGTGTTCTGGCTAAAAGGGAGAGCTTGCACGCTGTCGAGCTGACAGCCCACTGCTCTTAAACAGAAACGATGCCCCCACATTTTTGTAAGCCATCTTTTTTCTTCTTTTTGTCAGCAATTCTTTGGCCACAAACCAAGTGTTTTGTTTTTTTTTTTGTAATAGAAAGCCGCTGCAAGGCTGATGAGCAAGTAAACTCTGACTTGCAAAATTCAAGTCTCTCTCTGCCGTCCTCCTGCTCTGAATTTCTGTTTCGCTCAGCCTCGCCTTTTGTTTCTGCTTTAAAAAGAAACAACAAAGATACCCTTTTCTTTCCCTTCCCTTTGCTGTAAGAGTGACTGCAGAAACAGGGTAAAGGGAGAGCCGATACTTACAGTTCCGTCCCACCACGCACGCCTCCGTTGCCTACGGTCCCCTCTGCCACTGCCCTGGAGACCCACCGCCACTGCCAGAGTCCTGTCCTGGGGAAGAAGACCTTGAAGAATCCAAATCAGTGCCAGGTCCCCCACAGCAGGCTGCTCCTCTTCATCCATCTCGGGGCTTAGGCGTGACGTGACGGTGGTCCCTCTGCCACCACGGGCTCCTCCATACCGGTGGGCAGAAGCGTGTCGGCTCTGCTGAGCTGAAGACACCTCCTCTCTTTTGCTGGGGCTTAATGAATTGGTCACCTGGCAGCCCCCAAAAGTAAGGCTTTTGTACAGAGCTCTCTGGCACCTTTACCCTTTGGTACAAAAATGTTTCGGTATTCTGAAAGGGTGGCGAATATTTCCGTAGCTGTTGGTAAAGCACATTGTCTGTCATCTACTCTGCTTTTTACAAAAGCAGCATTTCGCACAACCAGCCTCTGGAGAGTAGTTCTGACACTGAAAACGCAGAAGAGGCACAAATACATGAGCAAGCAAATGCAAATTCAGGCGGCGGTAAGGGTTTTTTTTGCTAGATGAACGTTATCTGTTTCTTTTGTCAGATGTGAAATTCCATCTGTGCAATGTTTGGAAGGATTCCTGCAGTAAAAATGCTGTGTAAGTGGGGTTCACCCAGGGGTAAGCAGGGCATATCTCAGATTCTCATGCCTGCTCAGTAACAACATCATTAGAAAGAAAAGAAAAGAAAAAAATTTAAAAAAGCAACCCTTAATCTTCCAAGGAATGCAGTATTGCAGGCTTCTAAAGGGAACTCATTAAATCAATGCTAAGCTACTCGTCGACCCAGTAATGAGGTATGAGCTTCATTATAACACTGCTTGTTGAGTTTGAAAGGGCTCAGCTCCAATTGCAACCAGCTTGCTGGACACGGCAGAGCCATGCAATAGAACTGGGCATCCTCCGGTAGGGCTAGCTGTGATGGCAATTGTTCACGGATAATTCTGTGTTCCCATGGCCTCAGTCCGAATTTCCACTGGTGTGGCCACAGGGTGTGCTACTGGCTTTGGGAGAAGTTGTTTTGCCTTGGCGCTGGGGTAAACGAAGGGATGCAGCAGGCTGGGGGAGCTGCATGCCCCCCTCCCCCGGGAAGCCGGGCGTTGCAGATGAGCGGTTGGAAGCCCTCAGCCACAGGAGTGTTGAATGGAGCTAAGTGGGTTTGTGTGTCAGCAGATCCCGAGGGGCACAGTGGGGAGGGCAAAGGAAGAAGGCGAGTGCTGGAGGAGGGTTTGCTGGCTCTGAAACCCTCAGTAATTGTTGAAATAAAAGGAGGCGCCATCAGCAGGGGTTGAACGCAGGACCATGCCCGAGGCCAGCACATCCTAGAGGAAGGGCCCAGGTCCATACCTGCAAGGACGGTGCCATGAACACCCAGGAGTCCAGTAGCCTCTGGTGGGAGGCCGGTGGGAGGCTGGGAGCAGAGGGAAGGCCAGCCCAGTGCTGCTGTGCATCACTCTTACCTCACGCTGGGGAAGCCTAGCCCTTGCCTCAATAACTTCCTCGGCTCCTGCCCTTTCCCCTTGGCCCCCATCCCACCTGCACCCGCAAAGGCTCCCAGTCATTTGTCACAGTTTGATAAACTGACCTTTCAGGGCTGTGGGCAGGCACAAAATGGTCTTCACCAAAGCTGACCACAGGGAAGGGCCCTCCCCCAGTGGGCAGAGTTGACCGAGCATCTCCCCATGCCTGGGCAGCAAGGGCTGTGCTTTGGGAGGGACATGACATGACCCACCCTGGCCCAACAGACACCAACTGTGGAACCCCCCAACAGGCACCTGAGCTCAAGATCCCCAAAGGGGTGGCTTTTGTGTCCACCAGGGGAAGGACTCAAGCTGCTGGTAGCTGATTTCTGGCCAAGGAGCAGGGGATGGGGATCTCCTGTGGAGCAGCGGCCTGCCGAGCCAAACACAAGGCAGGAGGTGGAGGGGACAGCCGTGCTGGGGCTGCTGGAGAGAAAAGATCAAAGACTTTGCAGCGTTACAGCTATGCACTCAACAGGGCTCTGTGCAAACTGACTTCAAAGAGGTCACTTGTTCTTGGAGCTGGTTGAACAATGAAGTTACAGCGTTATGTGCTTCCCATCCGGCACCTACGTAAAGGGAATGCACGCCCTGGAGGAAACAAGCATTGCTTGGTTTATTTATTTTTAAAGTATCCTCTCACCCAGGGACACCCAACAGTTCATTACCCGCTTGCCTGGACACACACCTCCCTCCGTGCTTCACACACGTGCCTGGGGCTTAGCACGCCTGTGAAACACGTCCATGTCCCACCCTTGCCACAGCCTGGTCTGCTGCCAGGCAAAGGAGAAGCCGGTGGGATGGGGGAAGCCATGAACGTGTTTCATATAGGGTAAGGTTATTTTGCAGTACCATCGTGGACAGGGATTTCTCATTGTTCCTGAAGTGCCACTAGATGGGGTCAAGCACCCAAACCCCCAACCTACCAGCGGAGAAGTGAGGTTTGCTCTGCCAAACTTAAGCCGGATTTGGAGTCTTATTTTCCTTCATAACATTGTTAACCCTATGGCTGCATTTTTAAGAAAAATTCCTATTGAGTCTGTTTCAAATTAAAAATCCACCAGCAAGAAAATGTTCCCCAGCCCATGCCCAAATCTTTTCCATGAAGAAACTACCGGGCAACATTTTCTTTTGACCTTTGAGATTCAAATGGTAGCAGAGCCAAACCAGCCAGTGGCCATATTTCCAGATGGGTGGCTTCATGGCTCTGGTTTTCAAATGTCACAGGTAGTGGCTTTGCTCATAGAGTTGTAAGGAGTTCCTCTGAGAAAAATACTAAAATCAATACGATTTCTGTTTCCAGTGTCTTACTCAGCATCACATCCATAAAAAGGATGGAAAGTCAGAGGGCTACAGAGCCTGAGCTAATTGGAAAAAAGAAAAGGACTGCTGCCTTTGTCAAGGATTCAAAGAAACCACTCAGGGTGGTATTTTCTTCCTCTTCAGAAAGCAAGTAAAGAATTTTGGAGCCATTTTGCTGGCTGACTGAGTCATTTTGGATGCCAACCAGAGAAATTAACTTCTTTTTTTTTTTCTTTTTTCAAATAAATGTATTGATTTCAGCTTTCTGGGTGTCTACTGTACTGACCTGTGGAGCAGGATATCCACCTCCATTGTTCCTCTTGGCCTAAGGTCCATGATGAACAGAGCAAAGCCAAGACTGCATTTTGGTGCTGTGGTTATTGCATTGAAACATCAGCACATAGAAATCGTTTCTGTCATGTGAGCTTTTCTTTTTAATTACAGCAGCAGCAACTGTGGTATAAATGCAAACCCGACAGATTTTTCCAAAGCTCTCCATGCTATTTTTAACATGCCAAACTGGATTCAGATTAAAAACAAAACACAGCAGAAAAATAAAGGCATGATGATCAGTTCAAGGCGATTAAATATTTTTTGTGTCCCTGTGACTCTCTTGGCTCAGCAGGACAAGCATACTCTGTGGTGCCCATGGAGCCAATTCCCTCCCTGTTTGGACCAGGGATTTAGGGCAATACTCTTCCAGCTGCTGACTGTCGGAGGGATGCCTAGAGGGGGGGGCTCATGGGCAGTCAGGACATGGACTCCTCTGGGGGCCACTTTGCCCGGCCAGTGTTCTCAGGTTCCTCCCACACATGGACAAGCTGCTGCCAAAACCCTCTTTAGCATAGTGAGGCATAAGTATGTTTTTGTGGGATCAAGGCCATTTTCTTAGTGCTGGCAGATCTCTGTGGGTGAGGAAAGGTGCAAGATAGCACAGCCTGTGCCTGGCCCGTGCTCTCAGCTCACCTTGGGTCTCTGATTTTAGCTGGCCCTGGTGAATTCAAGGCGGCTGCTAGATGTTCTCATCGTAAAGTAGCAAAAAATGAACAGCGAGTTCTTCAAACTCCATCATATTACAGCATGTAAACATTTTAAAGAGTAAAAATGGCTTAAAACCAGACTTTTAAAAAAGTGAGAGAAAATGTCCTATTTGAGGCCTCTCTCTCTCCAAATCCCCTTTCTCTTTCCCCCCCCAGCAAGGGCTCCGCAGAGCATTTAGAAAGCCAAACCATAATCCTAGCACAGTTCGTAATTCCAGCATAGCTCCATAATTCTTCTGTAGCTATCACCCAAAAAGGCTTGTTTACTGCTGTTTATCTTTCTGAAGTCACATGCGGTCTGTTTAGTTATTAGAGTTTGTGCTCTTAGCCAAGGCAAAGCGTAGATCAAACACTGTCCTGCTAGTCTTACCTATGGATTCAGACAAGCCAACCGTAGCAATTTATGCTACTCACATACAAACTGCTTTGGCTTAATACAAACGAGAGAAAACCATTTTGTTTCTATCACCTTTCTAGTGAACTGCGAATTGGCCTTTCATTGCCCTCTCACCATACCTGCTTTTCCTTGCTCCATTAACCAGCATCTGACAGTCTTATATTATCAAGCGTGTGGTAATATTAGACATTAATTGTGTGAGTGGTTTTGAAACAGGCAGCCCAGCTTCACTCACATTTAGTGAGGACATTTGGTGCTAAAGCATCCTTATTATCCAGTTTACAAAACATTTCAAGCTTAATGCATTTATGTGCTACAGGGTTAATTGCACTTACTACTCCATTAGCAGCAATTGTGTGCCCTTTTTACGTTAAATAAAGCCAAGAGTATAGACATTCCTATTATTTGTCAAAGGTTGAAACACTTTTATGTCTGCTGCAGAAAATAAGAAACTTTCAGCTCAGCCTCTCACAACCAGCCTTGCTGGGTCCTGCTTACATTCTGCCTTTAATCATTAGTACTGAAAGACTGAATAGCAGCAATATGTCCCTTAAGTATATTCAGCAGGCTGCACAAGGCTCTCTTTAATGTAACCTGGATTCCTCTATGAGGCCCATCGACTCTAAAAGATAATGAGATCCTTCCTTGCTCATAGTGACAGAGACAACCCTGCCATGCTGTCCCTCTCAATGGACATCCAAGATTGCCCTGGAGGTCACATGTATGAGTGTACCGTAGGCATTTTCAGTTTCCTGAAAAGAGAAAAATCTCTTTTCCCATAGTGCTCTGTTCAAGGATGTTATAAGGGTGGTAATTGTGACTTACTGTATAGCTACATGCTTCGGTATCCTCATACGTCAGCTCTGTCTGGCGGTTCCCGTTTCTTATTTTAGGGTAATGTATATAATTAGGAAACTAACGGGATTCACCCCACTTAACCATTAGCTGTAGCCATCTAAAAGTTAGTGGTGACTGCTTCAAGCTAGTCACACAGTTTCCCCATAGTCACTGGGGAGGCGGGTGGTACCTCCAGAGGATGATTCATCCCATCATAAACTGGGTTTTGGAGACATGTGGGCTGACTTACCCTTTGGAAGTTGTCCTCTTTCGCTACTGGCAAGAGAGGGAGTCTAGCAGAGCAACATGCATGAGATGCCAAAGTTGTAGATGTTTGAAGTTACGTCAGCTGAATCCCACCCGTACATTTCGCTTAGGTGTCGTGTCGAAATGAATGTTGTCAAGCTGCGCATCACTGCCCAAAGGTAAGTGTTAATCAGCAGGACTGCAGAGCTCTGCTTGTTGGAAGTAAAACATCAACCGTGCTCCTCATCCTGTAACAGAAGTGGTGTTTTAACAGCTCAGGGGAGCTTTCATTTTTGCTCAGACTCTCAGCTGAGGGCTCTCACGCTTTCTTCCCCACACATGCACTTATTCTCTGTTCCCTCTTAGAGAAACTCCTACTGCAACAAACAGATGGCAAACCTGGCATACTATTTTTAATACTGCTTAACATTTGAAGCTCAGATAAATAGAGTGGTTTTCCAAATATCAGCTGTTAATTAGTACAAGAAATAAAAAATAGGTACTATGGGTATAGCTGGGCTCATGCTATGCCTGTATCTGAATTCAAAGAATGAGAAACCTGGGAGATGTTTAGACGTGGGGTTTTAGGTAGGACTTCTGTTGGGAACTGTGACTGATAAGGTCATTTATCACCCTTTTTTGAGGAAGACCTATTTGCTTACACGTTTAGAAATACGAATTCCTTCCAGTGATTTATACAAAGTGTTATCTGACAGTTCTAGATCCTGCTTCATTTTGATACAGACAACAAAGACCGCTGGAGAGACAGGGAAAACCACAATGAAAAATTTCACATCAGCGTTCTGCCTTAGCAATTCAGAAATCCCCAGTCAAAGCTGCTATTAGAGAATAATAGAATGGTTTATGTTAGAAGGGACCTTAAAGATCACCTAGTTCCAAATTTTCAGTCACTGCAAGATATGTAACTGAGTTTTACCAGACTCTTTTCTGAAACACTCTCCTCCAATCTCATTAGTGAAAGATTACAATTTTAGATTGTTTCAACTCTGCACTTCCAGCCCTGACTCTGAACATTGCTCAGTGAGCTGAATGAAAGACATCACCAAGTGCTAAAAAGTCTGGAACACAGGAGGTTGAGGCCAGCAAAAGGAGGTAGGACAGGAAACTGAGAATAGGCTGGCTTTGAAAATATGTCTGCATTATTTATTTAGGAATTTTACTAGGGTAAAAACAAAACAAAACAAAACCAAAACCAAACAGGAGTTAAATTCTTGGAAGAAAACCCAATTACCAACAACAGATCAGAACAGGATAACATTCTGGATGGGGTTTACAGTTTACAGAGAGGATTAGCTGTTCTGAGGATCAAATATAGAACAGAAATTGGACTTGTAGGCTGTGTTTTTACCCTATCTGTTTTTGCTATCCTATCTGAAAGCAAAATATAATGTGATTAGTTGTAAGCTGGTGGGTTGCAGAGTATATGCACTATGGTCCTTTAGTAATATCTCCATCACAATCCTTAATATTGAACTGGTCCTCTGAGTGGGAAAGCCAGCCAGAGTAGCAGGGATCTTAATCCCTACTCTTTCTGAGAGGGTTTTTTAAATCCTTGTCCTCAACCAGAGGTGGATACTATAGATTAAGAGACAGTGACCTCTTACTTCAGAGGAAAATGTTTCCCAAAAAAATGCAGAACTGTCTCCAGGAAAGAAACCAGTCCCGCAGAAGTGAGCTCTGGGCCAGGAAGCAGACATCCCCATCGAGTCACCCTGTCCTACTTGCAGTCACTGCATGCTTCATCATAATATTATTTCCACTCCAAAAAGCCTCAGTTATAATTCATTCTGCCGTTCCCTCCTTTGCTTCACATTAGTTTCCAAGGCAGACAGACAACATTCCCCACTTAAATCAAATGGCTACTTCTTGGTCTTGATTGAGAATTACTGAAATGATCAAGCTGAGCACTCAGGGAAGACGATTTCCTGTCATTTTTTTCTACACATGGTAGAAGTTTTGCTAACAGTAACAAGGACAGAAATATGAAATAATGTTAACTCTAAAACAGGGGAAACGAATTGTTTGCAGATGCTGCATCATGTTTGAGGAGTACATTCTTTTTCCTCCTGGCACAAATCCAAGGGAGATGCAATTAACAGGGTTTATATGCAGCTGATTTTCTTTGTGGCATTAGGCATCAATCTGCAGGCTGAAGCAGAAGCTTCTGTTTCCCTTTCCCATGAGGTGTATCACCTCTGTGACTCTGCTTACACGATTTTGGCTCTGCCTTTTCTTTCAGAAATGACACTGGCAAATGAGTGTCCTCTGTTGTCCAGTCTTGCAGGAGACCCTCAATATTGGAGTCCCTGTGTCCACTCTTTCTCACAGGAGGTGTGTCAGGAGCTGCATCTCAGGCTTTTTTGGGCTGTGCTGACCAGTGTGACCATGCACTCTTTTGGTGCGTATTATAGGCAAACCTGTCTGTGCCCTGTACATGCATGATTTTAGCCCAGTACCATAGCTGTAGAAACTGCTGTGGTCTCCTGTCTTTGGCCTCTGTTACGCTCTGTAGCAAGGTCTCGGTCTGGTCCTAAGCAGTGATTTCTTCCATTGGTGGCAATTAATGCAGAGAGAGAGGTGCTGTGAGACATGTCCAGCAGTGGCTTGTCACCCAGGAATAGGAACAGGGACCTAAGTAAGATGACTATGAGTCAGATACAGTTGAGCCAGATCTGAAGGGAGATAAAGTCCCTCACAGCTGACTGCGGGTATGGACCAGACCCACAAATAGTGCCAGAAAAGTGTCATAATGGAGACCTGGGCTGAAGAGCAACGGCTTCAGGACATCTGCCCAAGTAAGGACATCTTCACAGGACTGGGTAAGCTGCTTGCTTCTCCACCTGGTGCCAACAGCGCTGCCTATCCTCAAAGCTGCAGGTCAGACATCTTCCCTGGTTACGGGAGAAAACATGTGTCCTATCTGGCTGAAGTATGGCTGCCAGCCAAATGCCACTGCCAAATGCCTTCATGTTGCTAATGTCCCTGCAATGATAATGGACTTGAGGCAAATAGGATTCCTATACTGTTCCGGAGCCATCAATAGTACACATTACTGTCCTCCTGTCTCTCCAAAATACATTCCGATTGTATTCCATCAGCACAACTGACATCGACTTTATTGGGAACATAAACCTGCAGGCAATAACAGGAACAATTGCACATTGCTGGGAAATGTCTGAGGCTGGCTGCTTTCTTTTAGAACAGAAGGAAGTTGGTCAGAAAAACTCAGCAGGTTGCAACAGAAGAAAACTTTAGTAGCATATGCTCTTTGATTAAAAAAAAACCTGACCAGCTGAGGACAACCATCCCGAGATGAGTATCAAAGTGTGGGGGGTGATTCACAAATCCAGTTTTAGCAAACTTAAGTAAAAATACCAAGTATGGAAAGCTAAAAAGCATGTATGGAGACAGCTCATAATCTAGAAAATAGTATCTACAGTCCTTGTTTTGCTTCCCACTCTTTCACTATTACACGGAGTAAAGGAAGCATTAAAATTCATCCTCAATGCATTGAAAGTTCCTGCATTCCTTCAATGCATTGAAGTTTCCATTGAAAGTTTTATGAGTCAGGCTGGCTTTCTTACCTTTAATATTTTTCAGTATTTTTTTCATCTTTTCCTCTCTTATCTGTCCCGGTCAATAATAATTGATTTCCAGAATAAGAAACCTCAATACTTGAAATAGCACTCTGGGCACATCACAGGTCTTTACCTTCTGTTCAGACGCAATTAACATCATCTCCTCAGTTACTGCATGTACCAGTTGTTGTACCCTCCAATACTCTGTCAGCCAATTTTAGCAGCTGTCACTCCAGTAGGATGCTGTGTTCTGCTAGGAGTGGGTTTTCAGCCCTCTCTGAACTCAATTTGCTATGTTTTACTGCTTTGATTGCTGTTGTATTTTAATAACCAAGGGTCAATCACTGGGCAAAGCAGGCTTTTAAAACACACCCAGGCATTAATCCCACCCATTGCCCTGGTAGCAGTTACTAACTACCTCGGCAATCAAGTGCCTTGATGTTTCATAATGTAAAGATATTGCCTGGTGTAATCTCAGCTGGGTCAGAAAATGGGGAAGGTGGGTGTGCACGCACATATAAGCCACAGCCACCTCTTGAGGTGACCAGTATCACTCTCTTCTCTACCACAAAACCCCTGATGCTTCCCTCAAGAGTAAGAGGGCTCCTCACCACCAGTGAAAATGGAAGTATGAAGCCTTGCTTCAGCATCAGCTCGAGTGTCGGTGTGTCACAGCCCAGGCACAACAGGACTCAGCTGGGCTGGCCAGATCTTGCCCTTTTGTCCTGACTCTCCCGATACTTCAGGCTCGCGGTGTTTCTGAACTGAGAGCAGGCATGAGCAGCTCCTCGCTGGCAGAACATCCTGTGGGCTCTCCCATGGCTTCAGCAGAAGTCTGGGTCAGCATCACAAGACACCTCTGAGTGAGAGATTTCCCCTGGGGTCTGAAAGGCACCTTAGAAAAGGCACATGGGAACCATGTCATTGCAACACTATTATGATTTAGGAATTAAAGCACTCAAAGGCCAAGACTGCTGGAGTGAGACTGCAGGCTTAATTAACTCCTGGCACCTACGCCTTTCAGAAGAGTGTTTAATTGGTTGACAATAGGCTATTTCTCCAGCGTGGCCCTCACCTTGAAGAATACATGGGCCTTGCTTGACTGGCCAGATCCGGGGAGGGCGGCAGCAGCCCCCATTGCCTGTGGCCCTCTCACAGCCCACAGCCCTTGTCCCAGTGAAAACAAGCTGTTGGAAGGACATCCTGGGTGACACGTTCCTCATTTCCTGGGTCACCAGCCTCAAGGATGATCTGTGGGCATGCACTCCCCTGAGCTGGCCATAGACGGCAATTGAAACTCTGCCTGAGAATATGGGATGTTACGGGTGGTTATGAAGGGTGGAATACAACATTCCCAGCAAGGCATCTGCAAGGAGAGGAGACTTTTGACCTTGACCTCCCTGTGCCTCAGACCTCGTCTGTAAAATACCACTTTCTGGCTCCTTCTGAGTTTTATCATTAGGTCTACACAAGTCCCTTTGAGCTGCTCATCCTGAACCCAGAGGCTCTGTGGCTATTTCTTCTTTGGGGGTGTGAGGGAGCTGAGCTTCAGCCCTGGCCAGGAAAGCCGCCCAGCTCCACACCACCTCATGCCCCTGCCTGCATCCGCTCACTGTTGTTCCTGGCTTTGAGAAGATGAGCCAGGCCCAACGGCAATGAGACATTTTATTTCCATGGTGGTTTCAAAGCATCCACCATAGGCAATCAAAGGCACACAGGTAGGCTTTCTGTCCCCCATCCTGGCTGCAGAAGACCTTCTCAACCAGGGACCGGGGGGATAAAGAGGTGTTTGGGGATGAGGGAAGGTAACAGTGGCAAATTTTGTAATTCAAGGTCCAAGCTCTGACCTGACAGCAGGAATGATACTGCCTGATAGACTGGAGGAAATCTGGCACAACGGGTGAGGTAAAAAACCTCTGATCTTTTTAAAGCTAGCTTAAATTGATGTTGTCCAAAATGCAGTGCCCTTTTATACCATCCAAGGACCTCCCCAGATCTGGGCTGTTTTCTTTGTGGATCTGGGCTCTTGCATCCTTAAATTTGCAGCTGTTATCACCCTGCAGCAATACTGCACTGTGTGATACTTTTTGCTCTCAGTTTGCATATGTTGTCGCTCTACTTCTGAACAGCGCAATTAGGTCTCCAGAGCTCACTTGCTTTATCAAAAAAAGCACCAGGTATTATACAGGAGTAGAGAAATATTCCGGCTCACAAGTCAAATCAGATAATTGAAGTGGTAGGGTAAGCCTTAAAATTAGCCCAGTTCATGCCTGAATAGAGTTCATATCTCACTGGGAACTAACCGTCCTTTCTCTTCTTTGTCTTCATTTTTTTTTTCCCTGCTGCTGTTCGGTTTGGAAGGTGATCTTTAGTAAATACTGCAACTCCAAAGATATCATGGACCTCTTCTGCATTGCAACAGGGCTACCAAGGTAGGTCTCTCTTTTCATTTGTGACATTCATTTCACTTTTGTGGTTTTACTCCTGGGGACATTTTAAAGACAGGCCCCAAATGGTGCATTTACCTGCTATCCAGGCTTCTTTCTCATTCTAGTCTACTGGAAGAAGAAATCAGGGCAACCCAGAGAACACCAGCTAGAAAAGTGCACAAAGCCCAGGCAGGCGTTGACCCGCCTCAGTGCTGGCTGCCTCTGAGGAACAGAGGGGAGCAGAGTAAAACAGAAGAGATATAGTCCAAAAAAATAAAAGCAAGTGCATAAGCCTAGCACCACATTTTTGCCCATATCGAGTGAAATGCAACCATATGTTTAGAACCTGTGTTTTAGAGAAAAACTTGGGGCTGGTGAGAAACATTGGTGATAAGCTTTATATTCAGACACAGTGCAATCTAATCCCAGGTATGGGTTATTCAAACACAAAGTATCCCAGCAGAATCATCTTATAGAACATAAATATCCCTAAATGCATTACCCAGGCCAAGCCTTGCCATATTTATGTCATCCAGCAAAGTCCATGCATCTCTCCTGCTGTAATTTCCTGGAGGGCTTGTTTCTCTTACCCTCAACCCAGACAACAGAATCCAACTTAAATCTGAGCTGTGAGGGATCCAGGGTTGGGTGTTGGTGTGTGTCGAGGTGTGGTGGAGGGTGGCACAGTGTAGCACCCAGCCACTTCTGCATTGCCTGCCCGGGGCAGTGGTGCAGGGGGAAGGAAGCCCCTTAGTCACATCTAGAAGGGGGCATCTGCTGTCTCCATACGGGCCTTGAGCAGCATGGGCCAGATGCACAGCAGCATGTATTAAGCCATAGTCTTTACTTTTGGACATACAGGTTTACAGGTTTACAGAAAAAGCACAGGAAAAAACAACCCAATCCTTTAATCTTGGGCTTGTTGCATGACTCCAGCTCTGGGGATTGAAATATAAAATTGTCTATATTGACTCAGAATTTGCATAAACTGTGGACAGAATTAATGCCCTTTGCTGTTTATCCTGGCTATTTCCTTCAGTTTGACATTATAGAGGTTAATAACTCTCATTTGCATATAATGTCAAATACTTCCACTACATCACCCAGGAAACCTTGTTTAGCAGTTTTAGTCATTCATAAACAGGGTGTTCACTGCATATTTGTAATTTTATTTTCATCAGAAGACTTCTACAGAACCATTCATTTCAACCAGGCTCCTGGAGCCACAGTAAGCTTCCAAGGTTTACATCTGAGCCTATGAGATAACACTTAGCACAGTATAAAAAAAAAAAAAGGGCCTTATGTTCAGCAAGAAATTTGTTTTGTTTGTTTTGGTAAAAGAATAACTACAGACATTGAGAACACCGTAATCATTTCTATAGTGTGAGTCAATATGCCTTTATGCAACGCACGTAGCATGCCTCTATGCAAACACACGATAGCATAAACATGAGGAATCAGAGATGTTCACGCTCCTACAGGGCTATGATCTCATTGGCATTACGGAGATGTGGTGGGATGGCTTCTATAACTGGAGTGTTGGAATGGAAGGATACAGGCTCTTTAGGAAGGACAGGCTGGGGAGAGGAGGAGGCGGTGTCACTATCTCTGTTGATGGGGATGGATGAGGAGCCGACTGAGAGCTTATGGGTTGGAATTAAAGGGAGGGCAGGGACAGGTGACATTACAGTGGGGGTCTGCTACAGGCCACCTGACCAGGAAGACCAAGCAGATGAGGCCCTCTATAGACAGACAGGAGCAGCCTCGTGTTCACAAGCCCTGGTCCTCATGGAGGACTTCAACCACCTCGAGATCTGTTGGAGGGACAACACAGCAGGTCATAAGCAAACCAAGAGGTTCCTGGAATGCATTGATAATAACTTCATTCTCCAAGTGATAGAGGAGCCTATGAGGAGTGGTGCTATGCTGGACCTTGTTCTCACCAACAAGGAGGGGCTGGTGGGGAATGTGAAGCTCAAGGGCAGCCTTGGCTGCAGTGACCATGAAATGGTGGAGTTCAAGACCCCTAGGGCAGCAAGGAGAGTGCACAGTAAGCTCCCTACCCTGGACTTCAGGAGAGCAGACTCTGGCCACTTCAGGGATCTGGTTGGCAGAATACCGTGGGATAAAGTCCTGGAGGGAAGAGGAGCCCAAGAAAGCTGAGGTACTCAATGACTTTTTTGATTCAGTCTTCACCACCAAGTGCTCTAGCCACACCACCCACATTGCAGAAGGCAAAGGCAGGGACGGGGACAATGAAGAATCACCCACTGTAGGAGAAGATCTGGTTCAAGATGATCTAAGGAACCTGAAGGTGCACAAGTCCATGGGCCCTGATGAGATGCATCCACAAGTCCTGAGGTTGTGAGATGAAGTTGCTAAGCCACTAACCATCATATTTGAGGAGTCATGGCAGTCCAGTGAAGTTCCCAGTGACTGGAAAAGGAGAACCATAACCTCCATTGTTAAAAAGGGAAAAAAGGAAAACCTAGGGAACAAGAAGCCAGGCAGCCTCACCCCTGTGCCCAGCAAGATCATGGAGCAGATCCTTCTGGAAACTATACACATGGAAATATATGGGGGTGATTGGTGACAGCCAGTGTGGCTGTACTAAAGGCAGACCATGCCTGACAAATTTGGTAGCCTTCTATATGGTTGAAGCGTCTACAGTGTTAAAGCATCGGTGGATAAAGGAAGAGCAATTGATGCCATCTACCTGGACTTGTGAAAAGTATTTGACACTGTCCGGCATGGCATCCTTGTTTCTAAATCGGAGAGTGTCGTGGTTCAACCCCATCTGGCAGCCAGAGCCAGGCAGCTCTTCGCTCGCTCCCCACCCCTCGCAGTGGGATGGTGGAGAGAATCAGAAGAGTGAAAGTGAGGAAAAATTTGTAGGCCGAGATAAAGGTAGTTTAATAGGTAGAGCAAATGCCACGCAGGCAAGCAAAGGAAAACAATAAATTCATTCACTGCTTCCCATAAGCAGGAAAGCAGGGCTCCATCACATGTAATGGTTACTTGGGAAGACAAATGCCATTGCTTCAAACCTCCCCCCCTTCCTTCTTCTTCTCCCGATTTTATATACTGAGTATGACATCATATGGCATGGAATATTCCTTTGGTTAGATGGGGTCATCTGTGCCCCTCCCAACTTCTCATGCACCCCCAGCCTACTTGCTGGGGGGCCTTGAAAAGAAAAGACCTTGACTGCCTAGCAACAACCAAAAACACCAGTGCGCTTTCATCACTGTTTCTTATCCCAAATCCAAAACACAGCACTACGCTAGCTCCTAGCAAGAAAGTTAACTCCATCCCAGCTAAAACCATGTCAGAGAGATGTGGATTTGATGGGCAGATTACTCGGTGGATAAGGAATTGGCTGGATGGTCACACTCAAAGAGATGCAGTCAATGGCATCTAAGTGGATGACCAACGGTCCAAGTGTAGACGAGTGACGAGTAGCATTCCTCAGGGGTTGCTATTGGGTCCGACCTAATTGGGGCTGTTTAACATCTTTGTCAGTGACATGAACAGAGGGATTGAGTGCACCCTCAGCTGCTGCGTCGATGTGTCACAAAACGTAGCTTTTTAATAGAAATTAGTAGTTGATGAGTCAACAGAATACATGAGTTAGCAGGGAGCAAAATCCACTCAAAAATGATCACACTTAACATTTTTCCAGAAACATCTCTGGTAATTGAAACAGGGGAAGCATCAAGCCTACCCCATTTTGTTCTTTAACCCTTTCTGCACCAAGGTAAAATGGGCCCAAGATAGTGTCAGGCCAGGCCAGGAGTGCTGCAGCAGAGAAGATGGCTATGCACCATATGCAGCACCACAGAATTTCAGGCAGCATTTCTAGGTCTAATAAACCTCTTTGAAACATGCTTTTCAGGAACACAACAATCTCCCTTTTGACGGCAGACAATTGTATGGTATCCATTGATCCGACAATGCCTGCAAACTCAGAAAGGTAAGCCTTGCTGCAACCTGCTCTTCAAAAATGGGGTCAAGACCAAGGGAAGGGGTGGTGGTTGCCTGCAGGTGCCTTTTGTGTGCAGCGGGAGGTGAGCAACTCCCTGGAGGGAAGGAGATGACAGCAAGAATTGCATGCTGGCTTGTAACACTAATGTCTGCTGGTTTTGAAGATTTTTGCTTGTTATTAAAGTAGGAGCAATTGTGTGAGGAAAAAATACTGCTTTTAAACGTTTAATGTAGAACATCTGTTCCCCTCCCACCCTGTCTGCTATCAAAGATGAAATACAAATTGTTTTCTGAGTGTTGCTAACATCAACCCTCTCTGACTCTTCCAGGTCTCCATACAAAGTGATACCTGTTGCCACGGGGCAGCTCTCAGGTAAAACAACCCTTTTGAACTGAATTTACTAAAGCTGAATCTGTGAACATTTGCACATGGAAATTACATGGCTATAACGCACGAAAGAAAGATGATGGTGTCATGGTTGTAGCTATGGCAGAATAAGAAGTGTTTGATTACAGTGTTCTGGAGGAAAACTAAAAAAAAAAAAAAAAAGCCCCCAGATTTCAAAGTATTTGAGGATGGGGTGGAATGCCTGGGGTCCAGGGGACTTCCACGGTGCTTAGCTCTGGTCTGACTCAGCAGCACTGATGTCCTGGGGAAAGTCTCACATGGAGCGGTGATTTTTTTCAGGCAACACAGAAAACCTGTCTTGCCGTGTTTTGCTAAACTTGCTCATCTCTTAGCAAAACTCTGCTGGAAGGCTAAGCACAACATTTGAACCCCCTGTTATTTCCAAATGGCTGAAAAGAGAGCATAATTTCTGTTGTGGGCATGGTAACTCTAAGTGTAATTAGTATTTAAATACACCTGATAAGATTAAAGAAGACCTTGATGAAAGAACACATCTGGAACACATTCCCCAGCGTACGGTACCGTTGTATGTGGGGGACTGAAGTGGCACTTTACCATTTCTGTTTGCCTGCCAGTGTCATGCTCAGGCCAGTGGCACTCACGCACTGGAGCAGACCATTTACTTGGGGCAATTCCTGTAGAGCATCTGGCTCACAGTTTCTCTCATCTGTGCAACTCCAGCATCTCCTGCCACTCGCTCCAAGGCAGCCTGAGCAAGAGCCCAAGCCTGTACACCGTGGAGCTACAGGGAGAGGCTGGCCGCTGAGGCAGGGTCTGCAGGAGGGTAGGGGACGTCAGCTGGGGACACAGTTTGAAGTGGTAAAATGAGAAGATAGGAGAGACAAGGGGCAAGAGGTTAAGATTATCTTGGAAATGTACACTGCACAGAAAGAACAGAAGGGAGCCAGGAAGTCTGGGGCTGGAAAAAGTAGTTTGCAGGAGTGGCTGAGGCTTTTAGATTTGGGGCAAGGCAGCTTTGCTGGTCCCAGCTCCTCTTCTTGCTAATGCTAGTTGCAGGTCCCACCTCTTCTTCCCGCTTAGGGTCCTGTGTTACACAAGAAAGCATATTGTCTCACAGCACTGCCTTCTTTTTAGATGAGGAGGTGGAGGGAACCAAAGCCACTCTCCGAAGTACACGTCTGCTGCAGCAGAAACATCTGTAGGAAAAGGTCACAGCAAGGCAGTGTAGGAGGATGTGCGGAGGGGGCAGAGAGGCAACAGCAGGGAGCTTGTGCATGCAGAAAGCAGAGACAAATGGAGAGCAAAAAGAAAGAAGCAGCTAGGAAATGAGGAAGAACTTTACCACAGTAAGATTTGTTACAAGCCCATAAACAGGTCCCATGACAATGACTGCCGCTGTTGCCAGAAGGCGGTAGTCAAAGCCAAGGGAAGCACACAACTGCTAAGGGAAAAGACTTTGTCTCCTAAACCATTTCCTTATTGTAACAAACTCTGCTGGAACATCACTCTTCCGGTCCAGGAGTACACTATTTGCATTATCAGGTCAGACAAGGTGGGGTCTTAGCTGCAGCCTGTGTCTCTGTAGCAGCCAGCTGAGTAACCAACCGTCTTTTGCCCTAAGATGGAGAATGACCAGCGAATGGAGCCGGTGGGGCTCCACCGGGGAATGCCATTCTGTTTTACCAGCTGGGAGGCCGGTCAAAGGGCTTCCTAGAAAGTCTGCCTTTTTTTTTTCCAAACATGAAGCTAACCGTATATTTTTATAAGACCATGTATGACTTTTCACACTCTCCTGGGGCCCTCATTTTTCACCCCAGTTGACAGGGCATGGCTCTGCTTTGTGTAGAGCGCAGCTCACTGAGTCAGCAAGGTCTCTCTTCCCTCCCTGCTTTTTATAAAAAAAGGATTTCCAAAGATCTAAGCCGAAAAGGACAAGAAAAATTCTGGCAGTAGCTTGCCAAAGCATAAGACAGAGTCTGCTATGGAAAGAGGAGGAGAATTGAACTGAGTGTGATGGAACTAATGTTCCTCTGTATCTGTTTCTCTTTCACATGGATTGTCATTAATCTTAAGCATTCCTGACATTTTGCTGAGAGTAGGAAGAATAAACAGAGTGGGAAATTGTTCCTCTTCATTAAAAGAAAAAAAAAAAACAACAGCTCTGTTCTAGTCTTCACTTCTTAAACAACTCTGCCTGCGTGATTCTGCTTCCCAAAGCAATTCATCCAAATACATGCCAAAAAAGGGGTCACCCCAATTTTCACAGCAGTGGGAGGTAATGCACCTCTTTTCAGCAGTATCCCAGGCAGCTGGAAAAGAGTGGTGCATGCTCCAGTGGAACAGAGGCTGTAAAAGGTGGAACTGGAAAATTGAATCCTTTGGGAGGAAAATACAAGCAATGGCTTTTATCCAGCAGAGGAGATATCCACTGGAGTCCTGCTAAGAAACCGTTCTTCATTTCCTGGCCATAGTCATGGGAGAGGGTTGGAATTTAAAAAAATTATTATTCCAGTGAGCCTCCGTTGGATGCAGCAGCGATCGCCGTATCACCACGGGGTCAGCTGTCTGCGGGGCCCAGCTGGCCGGCCCTGAGCCTGGGGGGCCATTGCATCACGTGCTGTCCCTCTTCCCGCGGCCCCAGATCAGAAGGCCTGCAGCTATCCGAGCTGAGCATCAGACCCCTGGTGCCAAACCCTTCCTTCTCTTTGGGGTGTCTAAACTCCCGAGCCCATCGAATGGGCATCTTCTCTCTCCCGACAGGGGAAATGCTCTGGTCTGTGTCCTCGCAGTGGAACAGGCTCAAAACTCACAAACTGATGGCTGTGCTGTGGCTGTAATTAGTAGGGTTCAGGCACTCTGCTATATTTTGCTGGAGATGCCAATTAAATGAAAAAGTCCTTCTAGCAGCACACTCTTGAGAAATAAAATTGACGTCTGCTACATTTCTGATAGTGCAGAGAAAGGAGCTGTTGTGGAGCTCAAGTGAGCCTGATTCACCATGATCCTAAACGGGGGGAAACACACGCAGGGGCTTTCCTGCTAATCCAAGTTTAGGGCAGCAAAGCACAAGGCAGCTGAATGAGCCCGCAGAGATCTCACTGGAGATGTGACTTGAAAGAGAGTGACATGTGCCAAGCTCAGACCCAGCCCTCTCTTCACCTCTGTCTCCAGCTTATTCTGGTGGGTCCATCAACACAAGCATCTCTTCATCCCTGATGAAACGGGTGAGGAAACCCAAACAGAGCGGTGCCTGATGGGGATGGAGGCCAGCACACAGGGATAGCTCGCCACCTGCCATTCCTTCCTCAGCAGCTTCAGTGCCGGGGAAGCCAGCCAGCCTGAGAGCCGCTTGGGCAGGCTGAGGCTGTAGGCAGCGACGTCGCCTCCCACTTCACTTGCCGCTCAGCTTTTTGCCTCTGCAACTAACAAGCTATCCAGCTAGCGCAGAATAAACCCCATGGGTCTACCCAAGGATATTGGTTTGCAGCAAGAGAGCTAGCTTGACCAAGAGCTGTGGGGCTGCCTGCCAGAAGGCCCACATCTGAATGGGTGCTAGCCCTGCCCTCCCCACCGCTGAGCCCACTGGAGAGGTCTACAGCTGTACCAGAGGTCTCCAGGGGCTGCTTTTCCCCCCTGAATGATAAAACACACAAGATTTTGTGCAGATTGATATTGGTAAAGTGACAGAAGCTTGTCACTGTGTCTAAATCTTCTTATTTGGGGATGTCTCTCTTCTCCTTTTGGAGGCATATTCACGCTCGCAGCTCAGGCAAGAGGGAAAAGGTAGAGACTGTGAGAGAAAAAACCCCGCCTGCCTGATGCTCCTTACATGCATCCCACGTGGATGCGTGCCTCGGGATGGGGGCAACTGCTTCAGGATTACTCACATAAGCAGGGAACTTGCATGCGGCAGCCCAATTTAACCTGAGCTGCCAAGTGAATTTGGCGCTCGGTACGATGTGATCCACAGACGTAGGCTTGGACTTGAAGCATCCCCCTTCCCGAGGCTTTTGTCCACCTGGCTGTTTGGTGGCTTTTTGTTGTTTTGTTTTGTTTTTTTTAAATTCCTCTGGCTGCCCAGATCCAAACAGACTGCAGAAAGGGAAATACAGACGGGATCCTGAGCCAGAGGTACAGGCACACGTGAGGAAGAGCCCGTGTGGCAGGAATTCACCAGCCTGACGCTGGCAAGGAAAGGCAGACGCCCACGTCCCCGCAGCCTTGCTTGGCCACAGCAGAAAAGACGCGGGGGAGGAAACCAACCTGTCCACACAATCCCATGCACTCCCCGCTTGCACATTGGTGAGGCTGGCAGGATGGCAAGGGGGACCGGGGAGGATGGGAGGATGGAGGTGGGTGGCTTCCTGGCTGTGATCCCGGCATGTAAGATGGGAAAGGAAGAGTCACCGCCAAGCAGGGCAGTGTGAAGCAGAGGGTGCACACCAGTGGGTTATCAGCCATCTGTGTCCATGCATGCACAACCTGAGCTGCCCCAGCATGTACCTGGTCCCCATCTGGCAAGGGGAGGTGTGCGCTCCCTGCCAGCTCTCCAGTCCTGCTGTGGAGGGAGCCACAGGAAAAAAATGCTGCCCTATATCCTCACACCTGCTTTCTGCCCAGACCTGCTGGAGATGGGGCTGCAGGGAGGGAGGGCAAAATGCCTCCTTGCTCTGTGATGCCCCGGCCAAGCTCCCTGTTGAGCTTGGCAGGGGCCAGCAGGCAAGGAGCCCAAGTCCCTGTGCCCGCAGCGAGCGCGGGAATGAGCCGTGGGAAGCCCGGGAACGCCTGAGCTGGCCGGTCCCCTGCCCTGCATTACAGCATTGCAGCACCTTCTGGAGGGGATTTTTCTAATTTTCTTTTGTCAGCTCTAAAACACTCTGCGTACTGTGCAAATTCTGACTTGCTGAACACATGTATTTGCAAACGTTGCATGTTCATGGTGCTGAGGGGGAATGAGCTGAGAAGAGGGTTGCTTTCAGCTTTTGGCTTACTGCAGCCGGGAGCTGGCGACCCTCAGCAAGGTGTGCAGATTTCCTTCGCCCGTGTTACCTGCAGTAGGATTTCCTTTTCCCAGAAGGAATCGCAACAAAACAAATGAAGCAACTGAAGGAAAAGGTAGCTGCGTGCACCTGGGGTACCAGCCCTGCCCAGAGGTATAAAAAAAACGAAGACAGAGGGTAATAAAGGAAGTGAAAGGACACCTACCCTTCTTGTTTTTCAAAGGAGTGGGAAAGAGAGACTAAATTATGTTGGTGTGATCTCTCCTTTTCTTTGGAATCAGGGGTTAGCAGAGGTCTTCTCCTCAGAAAAGAACAGGGCAAAGAAATGGAACTTTGTCTCTTTAAGATGAGACGAACTGCCACTCTTAGTCATATATCTTTACTGCACCCTAGGGTTATAAAAACATACATCTTCATTTTGAAAGTCTTTTATTACATCCATAAACATCAGATTGCAGCTGACTGTTCCCTGGATGAGAATGTCCTAGTACTCCAAGTGAGTTTTGACAGGGGGAGGGAGTGAAAGTAAGATTGTTGTGGGTTTTTTTTTTTTTTACTGGAACGGTGTTTATAGGGAACTTGTCAGTCTCTGGCATGCTACAGCCACTGTCAGAGAGCTGAGCGGCACCGAAGTGAGAGGACACGGGTTTCTCTGCTTATTCTCACTGTTGGACTCGGGTACCATCCCAGGTGCTGCATACGGTAAGCTTTCCTCCTGTCTTAAATAGGGCACAGCGTTTGCTTTGCTTCAGCGCTTGGGTTTTCAAATGGGTTTTGTCAGAAACCTGAAAAATGGATCTCTGTGAAAAGAACTAATCTCTTCATTTGCTCTGCTAGCCGCTCCACTGGGAGCCGGAGTGCAGAAAAAAAAAAAAAGAGGGAATTAGATCTGAGACTTTCAGAGCACAGAGTGCTTGCTCCAGTTTAGAGGCACAGGGGTAACAGCCAAATTGTTTTGACCAGAAAAGTAAATGCTCTTGACAAGTATTTCTGACGTCTCTAATAGGTGAGGAATTGCAAATCCTTTCAACAGGTACAAGAGCTATTATTTAGCAATACAGTGTAAATGCTGAGCTGTTTTTCTGTCTAATGTGTTTTGCCTGGGTGATTGCACTCATGAGGCACCGCGTTCCCTCAGGCAAGTGCAAGAAGTAGCTTCAGAGATGCCACTGGGGTATGTCTGTATAGCGTATAAATGGGTGTCTGTAATCTGCAGCGTGTATAGGAGAGCATGCAATGTTTCTGTTCCTTGAGCACGAGAAAACAAGAGTACATCCACATCGCAGGCATGAGAACGACTGCAGCACAGTGCAGTTTAAATTAGCTGGTGGGGGGAAAGTGGGAGCAATCTCGAAACAGCAGCTCACAGCTCAGCAAAGGGTGATTTATGCTTCCCCTGTCTGTGTGAATACAGCGTGGATAGACTGAAAGATGGGAAAACACTGCTGTCGTACTTCTTCCTTCCTCAAGTGTACTGTTCCCTTGAAATCTGGGGTCTTGTTTTAAGGACTTGTTTGCTTTTCCCTGCATTAGTGATTGCAATCCTGTGATGGTCTTGGGAAGGGGCTGGGGCTTCACCCATGAAAGGCTGACTGTCCCATGCAGGCTGAAGCAGCCGAGCACTGGAGTTGGCAGTGGGAGGTGAGGAGATACTAGCGTGAATGCTCCCACTGCTGCAGGAGCTCAGACAGCAATGGGATCCCCATGGGATCCCTACAGTGGCTCTGTCCAAGTTATTTTCTCAAGGAAAAAGGGGTTGGGAAACTTGTGCCTTGCTGTGTCCATCCCACGAACCAGGAAGGGCGGACTTTATTCTGCAAGGACAGTCATTTTGGCATCTCCCATTTGCCTGGAGCTTATGCATAGCAGAACAATCCTTATAAATTTGCACCAAAAAATTGGTCTCCAGGATAAAGTAACAGTGTAAATCTGAAAGGCAAGTTGGGTTTTCTTGTGTTCACGTTGTTCATGGGCACTCTGGCACAGTGTGCTGACGGTGTAGAGGCAGCCCTTGTGAGCCAGACCTTTCAAAAGCAGGGGGCGATTCTGGATGTCCCACCCAAGAAATGCAAAAGGGGTCTCCTTTCAAGAGAGTGCTGCCTTAAAACTAGCACATCTCAGAGATGCAGCACCCTCCAAAAAACCTTCTGAGAAACCTTGACTGTAATCTGTAGGCAGAGGAAGGCAGGTGAGACAAGGAGTAATTCACAAACACTGTTACTGTTCAAAGGGCAAGAACGACTTTTTGGATAAATGCCTCACCCTCAGAGCTGGAAGTCTGAGGATGCCACTTTGCAGGGGCGTTGAGGGTGTCTTCATTCCTCTGTCATTTTCTGTTATGCCTCCCTTCTATTTCTTTCAGAGAAGGAAGAATTGTTCCAGAATTTATTAGGACAGATCGCCGAGCAGTTCTCGAGGTAAGAAGCTGAACATAATTATTAATTTAAAATGCTATTTCTTTTATCAGCCGGAAGTGAAATTTTCACAAGAGGCAGAGAAGCATTTAAGATCTCTTTCAAATCCCGCTCTTCCTGCCAAATTTAGGGCTGGTACACGTTATTTCCTGCTGACAGCAATATGGTAGTGATTTTGGCGAGATCAAGTAGTAAATATAAATGTTCTTATTGTGCTCCTGCCCTCTTTGGAAGCAAAGAAATGCTTCTTCATTGAACAGTCAAATAATATGATTTGTTTCATTTTTCCCTTTATCACCCAAACACATCTCTCCTCCAAGAGGATTTCTCAACATCTGTACAGCTGCTTAGTTTATTCTAGCTGGTTTCAATAAGATAGAACAATTCCACTACAGCTCAGCAAATCACCAGCATAACTCGAAATAAGGAGGGCTTCAGAGCATGCAGACACCAAGATGCTGCTGTTAGGCAAAGCATTATCAATTTAACTTTGCATCCCTGGGGGGTATAATAACAAGTCACTGCTGAGCGAGGGGTTGATGAAGTGTTGCAGAACCACAGTACATTCCCAGGGCCGTAACAAAATCACTTGTTGTTAATTTTTCTGAAAATTAAGCCCAGGTGTATTTTCTGCCCAAATTTTAGCATTTTCATGGAAAATTTTCTTTTCCTTATGGCAACCGTGTTGGACAGAACAGTCCTCTGAAAAATACAGACGTTTCTAGCAAAAGTCCTTTGTACCTAGGGTAGGTACGGCACTAAATGTATAACATTAATACATGAGGGTTTTCTTTTCAGGGTTTTTAAAATCAATGAACTGAAAACGGAAGTAGCTAATCACTTGGCAATGCTGGAGAAAAAGGTTGAATGTGAGTGTCCCTTTCTTCATATCGCAGTGGGAACCGGTGTCTCAGACTCCCCTCCCCGCCACCTCGCTGCCCTCCTTTTACCCCTCCTCTTTCCTGCTTCTTACACCCTCTGCTTTCTCCAACTGCTCATAATTTGGCTGGCCTGGAGCCCAAAAGTCCGCAGGCCAACCCAGGGTGCGGCGTGGGGATGGCAGGAGCCCATGGTGGTACCCACCAGTGGGGTGAAGCCGAGGAGGGACTGTGTTGCAGGCATCTGCACTCCTCCTGGCCTCCCCTTTGAGGGGCCATTGAGCCCCTCCACCGAGCTTTGGGTCTGGGGGCCGTGTCCTCCTGCTACCGTGTCCCTGCAGCAGGTCTCCACTGCCCACCTTCCCATCCCCTACCTCCGAGCCCCCTCACACCCCACCATGCCCCGGCTCCATCTTCCCTCCACCCAGCAAGGGGGGGACCCCCCATGCTTCTGCACGGGCGTTCCCCTCACACACCCGGGGCCCTCACCACCATTCCCCGCTCACACCCCCGGACCCTGGGGCTGGCTCCTGCCCCCTGTAGTTAGTCACAGGAGGGTAACGCGGCTGCCTGCCTTCTGCTTCGAGTCGCGTATTCGCACAGGTCTGTCCAACACGTTGTCTTGCAGAGAGACTTTTCTCCCTTCGGGACTTGTATGGAAACAGTGGGGTCGATCTCTTTGCTGCCAACCGAGGCCTGGTGCAAGCGCTGAGACCCCGCCGCCATCCAGTGTGACATGAACAGGCTGGAGAGCTGGGCAGAGAAGAACCTAATGAGGTCCAACAAGGGAAAATGTAGGGTCCTGCACCTGGGGAGGAAAAATGCCAGACACCAATACAGGTTAGGGGTGGACCTGCTGGAAAGCACTACTGAGGAGAAGTATCTGGGAGTCCTGGTGGATGGCAGGATCTCCATGAACCAGCAGTGTGCCCTTGCTGCCCAGAGGGCCAATGGAATCCTAGGCTGCATAGGGCAGAGTGTGGCCAGTAGGTCGAGGGAGGTCATTCTCCCCCTCTGCTCTGCACTGGTGAGGCCATAACTGGAATATTGTGTCCAGTTCTGGGCTCCCCAGTTCAAGAGGGACAGGGAACTACTGGAGACAGTCCAACGTAGGGCAACCAAGATGATTAAAGGATTGGAGCACCTCCCTTATGAGGAAAGGCTCAAATTGCTGGGGCTCTTTAGCCTGGAGAAGAGAAGGCTGAGGGGAGACCTTATCTATGTTTACAAGTACCTAAAGGGTGGGTTGAAGGGTGATGGAGTTGGACTCTTTTCAGTCGTTTCCAGTGATAAGACAAGGGGCAACGGGCACAAGCTGGAACATGGGAAGTTCCATTCAAATACGAGGAAAAACTTCTTTACGGTGAGGGTGATAGAGCCCTGGAACAGGCTGCCAAGAGAGGTTGTGGAGTCCCTTTCTCTGGAGATCTTCAAGACCCACCTGGATGCAGTCCTGAGTGATGTGCTCTGGTCAATCCTCCTTTGGCAGGGGAATTGGACTAGATGACCTCTAGAGGTCCCTTCCAACTCCGACAATTCCATGATTCCCTGATTCTGCTCAGTGCCATGTCCTACCACCTCCCTCTGCCGGGAAAGGCCCCGCCATGGGGCGAGGCCGCTCTCCGCCCCACAAACAGCGGCGCCAACACCCAAGATTCCATGGACAGGCGTCACCTGGAACACCACCTGAGGAAATACAGCTGCAGGGCCACACAGCGGCTCCTGGGCTGCAAAGACAGGGGGTTCACCCCCGGCTGGCCATACTGAGCTGCTAAGCAGCATTAATTTTCTCTCTTGTTCAGTAAGACAACTCTACTCAGTTACTGGCCAACAACCCAGTTTACTTCATCTGGTTAAAGAGCTCCTTTTCATTTTTTTTTTGTTTGTTTTCCTTTGTTTTGCTTTATATTTTTCCCCCAAGCAGCAGCTGGCTTGTTGTTTTGCAGTATGTTGCACAGAACACAGGTCCCAGAAAGGCAAAGAGGGGGTATGGGTAAGGCACTGTCACCCAGCACCATTTTGACACCAAAGGCTACATCCTCGCTGAATCGCAGCATTCCAGTCAGGGGCAGGCAGGGTCTTCCCCGGCACTACAGCTGCAGCAAGAACTTTCTCATTAGAGCTGGCTGGGGAAAAAAAAAAAAAAAAATGTTTCTAGTTCATGGAAGAAGTTGTTTTCTTGAAATTTCCCCTGACCAGAAGCTACCTTGACCCTGCAGCTGCTCAGTGAGACTGATGGCTTTGTCAGCAGGGAGAGGAAAAAATGTCCTTATTCAAAGAGCAGCTGCAGGGGAACCCCCTCCAGGGGCCACCCCAGCCGCAGGCTCCTGGCATGGTGGGAGCCCTCTGGCAGTGTCCACGGAGGGGGCACCCTATGGCATGCTTACCTCCAGCACGGACCTCTGCATGGAGCCCGGGTAGCAATCCTTCCTAGTCTGCCTGGCTGCAATTTACCCAAGGCTCCGCTAATTCATTCTTTTGTCCAAAAGAATTAAAAATAAATAAAGAAATAAAGAACAAAAAAGGGGAAAAGAAAGAAAATTAGCTCAGTCACTCTGCATTTTCTGTGAAACTTCTGACCAACTCCAGTCCTCAGGGCTAAATGCCACGGACTGAGGAAAGCATTCCTGTGGGTCTTCCTATCCCCTTGGCAGCCCAGGCAAGCAACTAATCCCAGCCAGCTAGGGGCTGCTTTGGGGTCTTCCCAGTGACCATCTGGAATTCCCGCATCCTGCATCCTGCACACGTGCTGCCTCTCAGCGCTGGCACGGTGGAGGGAGATAACGAAGATTTGGAGATAATGAAGGTTTGCATGATGCTGCCAGCGGGGAAGAGTTGTGCACTCTCCGGTGCTTTGGTGCTGGTTTAGGGAACTGCCGTGCCATGCAGGTGAACTGAATTCATGGGTCCCTAGACAAGGCTTCTTTCTGTAAGTGGGTCTCACTGCTGATGGAAATAGCAGGAGATGTAGCAATATGCTGCCATTCTGCCTGAGCGCTCACGGTCCCTCCTCCAGCAGCCTCAGCCTGTGGGAAGGAGCTCCCCGGGTTGCCTGTCTACAAATGCGCCCATCTGCTCGAAATTGGGCTTGCAGAATTTGCAACAGAGCCAAATCTGAAACTTTTTGAAATAATCTTGGGCTTTCATGTTTAAGAAGCAAAACTGTGAGAGAAAGGGAGTGTCCAGCCTCTGTACTGAAGCTGGACTCCCAGAGGTTGCTTTAAGAGCTGTGCTTCAGTGCTGGATTCAGCCCAAGGATTTCTTTAGACAGCACAGGGTCTTTTCAGATGGTATTTCTTATTGCAGAATAATATAATGGGCCCTTAATCAGTGCACATGACAAGGCCATTTATCATTTACGAGCCAAATGTGAAAAGAATTGTGTTTTTTATTTTCTCCTACCTCCTTCAGAGATCCCTTTTCCACCACTTTCACATGTGACCTCCAGGATCTCTTCCCCAGAGGGGATATGTTCATGGGGATAAGTGCTCATGACAGCACTACATCTGCACCTCACATAAAATGTTCTCAACTTCCTTCCCATTACTGTCTAGAGACCGCATTAGAGAGATGTGTTTTCAAGGAGCCAAATCTTTTAACTGATTTTTAAATCCCATCTAAAGCTTGTGACTTCCCCTTAGAAAATGGGAATGCTTGGTTCCATGGCTTGACTTACTCTGCTTCAATGTTCACACAGCAGCCCACACATGAATAAGGGAAGCTGGCAAAAAAGCTTCACAATTTGTAAGCATCTCACATCTACCTTAAGAAAATAATTATGTAAATTTTCTGCTCCCCTGGAGAGGTTTTGGAGGAAAACTAAAAAGACGCAATACAAAAAATTGCTCAGGGCTGCCATTTTGCACTATAACTCCTCTTCTCTCTGCAGTTGCCTACCCCACTGCTCTGTTGGTCTGATAACTCTGCTTTGCTCCCACTGACTCAAAATAGGCACCGGCCACCATTTAGACAGTTTGGCAAATGGGCTACCCACGAACTTCTCCTGGATGAATGCACCGGGGTGGTACATAGCAGCGCAGGGGCTGCAGGTCAGCTGCAGCTGATCATCTTCAGTTGAACGAGTGCCCAAAAAAGTGCAGCCAGATATCCAGAAGGAAGATATTGAATAAGCAGGACAGCATCTGGCCTATATCATCACATTGTGATCACCCAAAGAAATTGCTTGTAATTATGCTAGAGGAAAAAACATTAATCTGGAAATGGGATTCTTAAGTGAGGGGTATCGCTGTAATCAAGTATAAATCAAAACCCTTTCCCTTTCCTCTCCTAATGTGTGGCATTTTGGATTCGGTTCATAATACCTCTCTGTTTTTCCCCTTTCCCAGTTCCAACAGCAATCTTTGTTGTTACTAGCATAAAGAAAACAAAACTGAGGTCTCTGCTTATCTACAGTTGTGCCCTTCCAAGGCAATTTTTTATCACTTACATGCTACCCTTCAGATAAGTGTGATTTTGACTATTATTTTCTAAGAAAGTAACTGAATACTGATTGTATGATTACATATTCCGAGTTCCTTGAACCACAGCTTGTCCATGCAAACAATGAGTTCAGTAAACAAATGAGCTGTGAAATGATTGCTTGTGAATGACATGTACTTAATAAATGGTACTGTATTATGTCCTTGAGCACGCTGATAGTTCAACAAGAGGGAAAGAGAAGGGAGAATATTCTCATACTTGCACTGCGTTAGGTTCTCACGGCTATGTGGAATGAAGTGCATTGCTGCATAAACAGGCAATCAAACTTTTTGCCTCATGGCCCTCATCATTACATACAGAAGGGGAATATAGGATTTTTTGTGCCATGTGCAGAAATAAACTTTGATTACAAAATTGACTGGCAAAAAGAAGTGACAGATTTTCAATAGCTAAAAAAAAAAATAAAAAAAATCAATCATTAGAGCAAAACTTTTCAACATTTCTCTCTCTCCTGCATTTTCACTTTGATTTCTCTGTATCTAGCAATGCCACTCAGAGCTCCTTAACGCTCTGCATGAACTTTCAAATTAAAATATTTTATTTTAATGGGAATTCTAACCATATCGGGACGTGTTTGCCGAGCTGCGCTTATCATCCCATCACGGGAGGGGTTTTTTTTTGCTGAGGATTTCCTTTGATTCGTGTTCTACAGCAGAGAAGTGAAGGCACAAGAACCGCTGACTGCTGCTAACAATTGTGGAAAAGCTGAGACGTTATAGCCGTTCTGTGAATTAAAATACTGTAGCTATTATCTAAAATTGGCAGCAAAGAATTCCTACGGGCTTTCAAGATATATCGCTTTGGCAGCACCTGCATATGTGAGAACCGGGGCAGGCCGTAAGAGCTTGCTGGCTCACTGGATAACCCCACTGTTAAAGCCCTTTGAAATTTTGCACAATTGTGAAATGAGATCCTTCGACTTTCACCATGGTAACACCCCTGTTGTTTTCCTTTGTTGACAGTGGAAGGCCTGAAAGTAGTGGAGATTGAGAAATGCAAGAGCGACATTAAAAAGATGAGGGAGGAAATGGCAGCAAGAAACAGCAGGTAAGTTCTGCTTTGGACCTAAGCAAAGAAATAAGCATCTGGTTACAAACCCTAATGCAACATTTCCGTAGAATTGAGTTACCTTCTGGGCTTAGAGGTAGAGGAACAAGGAAACCAATAACCATTACAGACAGTGGCTTTAATTTAACATCTGAAGATTTGTAGCCATTCATCTGTTAAAATAGCTTGGGCCGCAGGAAAAGAGAAAAAGGTCTTGCAACAGAGAGTTATTTTGCGCCATACAGAATGGGAATTCTTCATCCAGATTTACTAGGATAGAGGGAAAGGGAAAGGAACTTCTGCAAAGTGCGGTGTTTGGTTGGGAACAAGCTAATGCTCAGATCAGGTCCAATATATTCTGGAAAAATATCAAATAAATATGTAGCAGTTCTTCTAATTATGATCTCATGCTATTATAAAATATCAATTTCAATTTTGACAAGAAATTGGGAATTTACTTTGTAATTCAAGGGCTCACTGTGATTGTGAAGCTTGGTTTCACTGTAATTAAAACAACAGCAGAAAAAATTGCATTTTGTGCAGTATGTGGTCTTGGCTGGAAAGTCTGCCCCCTGTGTCACTGTCCATTAGGACAAACAAATAATCACTGTGAGATTATGAATACTTCTGGGAAGGTTGCTGAAAAGGGATATACCGTGGTGCTCAAAGTGTGGGTGAAGAGGATTTTTCTCAGCAAATGTAACTATGCTATCTTGACAGTCTCTCTCTTTTTCTTCATTTGGGGTCAAATTCTCTGACCTTTAATCAAAGTTATTTCCTATTGAGGGCAATGGGAGATTTGCTAAAAGAATTAAGCTTTATAATCACTCGCTTTTATAAATTCTGCTATCCAGATATGTCAGGAGGCACAGTGTTAATACATCCCTAAGGCCAAATTCAACTGTCATACTAGCATAAATGCAGAGTAACATTATTAACCTCAAATCTGCTCCAGATTCATACCAGTAGGATGTATTGCGGTTTGCCCTGTGACTTGCATCATTTCTTATTCAGGTGGGGGAGGAAAACTCATTAGAAAAATCAGAGCTCAGACAGGCAGCAAATGCAAAAACATGTACGCTGACTTGTGCTGGGTGTGATGTGAATAACGTGTGTGCCCGAGCAGGAGTTTTCACTTTTCCTCAACTGTTGCAGGGAGCTGGGAGAGACGCATTTACAAGCAGAGTGACGCACGGGCAGATAAGGAATTAAAACAAAAAAAAAAAAAAGTAGTTGTGGCAACTTCATGTTTGCCCAGTTGCTGCCACACACACCAGGAAGTATGAGACTGTCCCAGCAGCAGCCATGACTCATTCCCGTTCCATATCTTGTCATCTTACAATCTATATTTTGTAGTATAAACAGCAATCTGTTAACAAGAAAAACAGGAATGGGGAGTGCTATGTCTGCCCAGTGCAGCCAGCTCCAGCTGAGGTGTAGTCTTCCCTGAGGGCTTGTAGTGAGATGTAACAGCTGCCAAAAGCCAGAGACCATGATACTGGAAAGCTGTGGTCAAGACTGGTGCAGTTCTCAGCAGCAGGTAGTGCTGGGCACCAAAGCCCAAGCTAGCTTGCCCTGAGCTCACACTGTGTAGCTGCTTTTGCTGAAGCAGGAGCCTAACTTGCTCTGCTCAGCATCACTCTGTGACGTATCAAGGTGGCAGCTACCTGTCACGGCTCTTCTTGGTTGTCTTGAGCTGGGTCTTCCTCTTCCCAGCTGCACAAAAGCTCCTCCTCCTTGCACAAAATTCTGCTGGCAATTATCTGTACCCTAAGGGCTTGGGTCTCAAAGCAGTAGCTAGATGTGGCTAGGTTCAGTGTATAACTAGGGGTGGCTACGAGCACCTCTTTTTGCTCCAAGGATGCTCCTTGGTGGCTGGCTATTAAGATGGACCCCAATGGGAGCTGCTGAGGAATGAGCTGTGGCTCCCTGTTTCTGAGTGACCACAGCTCCACAGGAGCCATGTCACCAGCCCGCAGTGGCCCCAGCCTACAGGTGCTTCACCCCAGAGTGGCTGAGCAAGCTCTCTCCTATGGGCCTGAGATATGTGCATGCTGTGGGGGGAACAGAGGCATCCCAGGGCAAGTGGAAATGGTTTTGCTTCTATTTAGACTTGTCATCCCTTGTGCAATGTCATTTGCTAGATAATGCGTTACAGTTGCAATTAGGGATCACGTCTAAATTTAATTAATGAACATAACTGTGAGTCCATTTATTACTTCAATAATATCACAGTGTACACAGCTGTATTCTTGTATGTTTACATATTCTTACATTTGCTGTTTCATTACCAAACAACAGAATAAGGATGAACAGCTAGGTTTATAAAAGTCATTGCACACTGTGAATTGTGCATCTCCTTTTCAGAAGAGCAAAGGAGCCCCACTTGCATCCCCCCAAACTGCTTTTTTGCTAGTCTGCTTTTTGTGCTCACCAGTGGCAGATGTTAATAACATTATAGTGTCATTTAAAATCATGATCATTTGCAAATACAGTTTTACATTTGTTAAGGTCTGATGCATCCTGGCTCTGGTGTGTTCCCCAGTGCGGTAGCGTCAAGGCTTCAATGTCTTACTACAGCTGGGAATTAGAGACAGTTGGCTGACCCTCAGCTAACCCTGGCAACCAGCTCCAATTAGGGCAAGGAATGCCCCAATCTCACTATTTTTATCCTAGTAATACCCCTCACAGTGGAGTTTTGAGGAAGCAGTTTTAGAAAAGATTAAGACAGCTTTTCACCAACTGAGAATCTCCTTAAGCAGGGCAGGAAAAGGCAGCTGGTGAAAGCCAGCTGACCACCATGAACTGTAAGATGACATAACTTTTGTAGGATTCAGACACCACCATCAGAAATTATAGCAAACATCAATGTTGAGAAGAGAAAGGAGACTGGGACCAATTCACAACAGAGAAGAGAAGTACTAAAAAGAGGTGCAATACAGAATATGCAAAATAATTTAAAAAGAGAAAATACAGTTAATGCAATACTTTGGTACTCTTCTTTTGGGTTGTTTTTTTTTAGCTTCATTTGGCAGGAGGCTCAAAAAATTAGAAAGGATAATCCAAATGTTAGGGATAAATGCAAAATGCAATCTGATCAACCTCACATGAGATATTAAAGTCCATGTGACCAACTACTTGGGAAACACGTGCTGAGTTAAAGAATCACGATTGCCACCGGTGACACCACAGAGATCTTAGTTTTATTGTGCCCTCTGTGGCTGTAAGGCAAGAAACTGCTCTCACACTGCAATGCAGCAACCTAGATGTTCTGCAAAGGTTGTAAGGCTGGTATGCACCTTCCACCATGATGGTCCTCTGCTCAGATGGGATAGCATCAGCTTGGCTCTTCCACATGCAGAGGAAGGAAGAATAGAGAAGTGGCAGTGGGTGCTGGTTTTAATAACCAGGTGAGTGTTAATTACCTGTAATTGTTGTCAGCATCTCCCTTCCTCCAGGACCAGGGAGCCAAGCAGACTGTGTTTGCCGAGCCTGTGCCTTACTGCTGTTGTCCCACCTGAAGGGGAGCAGACAAGATAGTCATGGCATCAAAATGGATGATCTTACCCAAGCTTTTACAAGGCCTGGAGCTGGGCGGCAATAAGCCATGGGCTCAGCGGGTGCCTACACTAGTAAATAAGTACAGCCATGCCAGTGTCCATGCTCAGCATGGCCCCTGGAAGGGCTCTGCCATCCTCAGACCACTATGCCCGCCACAGACAGCCAGGAAAGGAAATAGAAGTAATTGGGTATCCATGGATACACACCTGAAGACAGAGGCTCCTCGCTTGAATTCAAACAGACGGAGAAGGGGCAATGAGGGTGTTGCACAAGTGGAGAAAATCCTAGAGGATCACACTTTTAAAGCATTTGGGCAACACCACATTGGAAAGGGAGAGGTTGAGGAGTGGGGTAATTCTCCAAGCAATGCATACTGAGAGATCAGAGTACTTCTGGCATTTTTTGAGGCACTGTGATCCTGTTCTCACAATGTTAAGAGCTGAATATTTCGTTTCAGGACTAACTGTCCCTGCAAGTACAGCTTTTTGGATGAAAACAAGAGGCTGACTCCCCGGCGGGATGTACCATCCTACCCAAAGGTACCACTCAATGCTTGCTCTTCCCAGAATCCTACCACGCATTTGCCACCTTGACAAGGGCTGGTTTACAGTTCATGACTTCCTAGCCATCAACCTCCTGGCTATTCTAAACCCACATCCTGATCCAAAATCCCTTGAAGCCAAGGGAAAAAGCTGTCCTTGCCTGCAGTGACTTAAAGTTGGATCCTCAGTAGTCTTTAATACTTGAAATCTCATTAGTGTTTGAAATGTTAATGAACATTTTGCATGCATCAACATTTAGTGCTCTTTTGTCTAGTTATATTTGTTTATTCTCCATGCTCACAGCGAATAATCAAAAATAGCCTATAATGTACTCTAATTGAAAATAGTGCTGCTGCCTGTTTTCTCCTAATGGATTATTTTTTAATTCAAAAACTAATTTATGGGGATGCTTCACCTAGGGAAACAAAGAGCAAATGCGACATTGGATTCTCTACAGAATGATTCATTGTCCCTGTGAAAACGGGTTAAGTGTGTTTTCTAGAGAAAACAGTAATGCTTAAAGAAAAATATCTACTGGAAAAGCACAAGCACAAGCACAAATCCACAGTGATGAATGAGGCTGAAATCATGAAGCACACGGGATCTGTGGTCCTAGTGCCAGCAGTCTTTGCCTACAGGAATTTTTCAAAGCTGCCAGGTTGTGTCTGCTCAGTGCTCAGCTCACACCTTGACAAAACACCAGCTTACACATGTGCAAATCATAGTTCAACAGTAGGCATTTGCTTGCACACACTGAAGCTGACTCAGCCACTCTGCAGTTCATGTGGTCCTGTGTGATGCAGGTGTATGACATGGACACACATCATTACATATTTGTCTTCAGAGCCATATATAGCAATGAATTATAAGTTCTGCCATTTATTCTGCTCTGCCTAGCAAAGTGGCCTCTAGGTCTCTGAAGCAGACATCGTGAAACTGACATTTCTTTTAATTAACTTTTGCCCAAGAGGCTTGTGCTCCTGATGCTAACACATGTTTTCACAAAACATATTATTTCTAAGCCAAGCCAGATTTTTTCCCTTAATAAGTATAGATGTCAGATCAAACTTTGATGTACCGCTATGATATTAGGATCTTGAATTAACAAGTGCTACAAAGAGTTGTACTGGCTGACTGTAAAGTAAACTGGTAGTCTGCATTACTGTATTATCCCTAGACCAAATCTCACAGGAGTTTTAGTTTTAGGAGTTTAGGTTCTGTTCGACAGATTTGAAAAATTTGTTGTCAGATGCTGGATTTTTCCAATGTCAGTGAGGCTAGGAACTGATGAATACACTGAAAGAAGATGTCATTACAACGCTGTTATCAAATAAATCTGTACTGCTAAATCAGTTTTCTTGCAGAACGTCATATTAAATGCACATCATATATGCAAATGCAAAAATCATTGCCTTCTCAAGATGGAAAAATAATCTTCAGTGTTATCCTTCCTTGGATTAAGTATCAACAATTTGATGGCTCAGAAAATTTAATTCACCTGCTCAGTACAGTAAGCCCAAACTAATTAGAGATAGCCATGGTAAATGGGCCAATCAAAGCTACAAGGTTTTTGTGTTCCAGAAAGACGCCGATCAATGGAGTCTTGAAAAGATGAATTGGTAGATTCCAGTTCTCCCTTGGTCTTTTAACCCTCCACATTCCTTTTTTTTCATTTTGTATACAAATTGTAACTGGCTGATGAGCTTGATTTTGTTTTAAGCCTCTGAGCGTAATGATAAAAAATCACTCGAATCTTCCAGGCTGACAACCAATTTGAAAATGTGGGCGTTCTTGAAAAATACTCAAAATGAGAGCGTAAATCATCCAAAAGTAAATATATCATACCCACCAGCTAATTTAACACTGTAAGCATAGACACTTGACACCACCCAGCTGTGACTGGCTGCATCGAATGTTGCTGATGCTCTGCAGGCAGCAGAACCAGTGCAGACGGGAACAGATCTGTGCCCTGTGCCCTTTAAATCCCCATCCATAACACCTCTGCCCTCCTCCCTTTTCTCCCAAATCCTCCACCTCCCTGCCCTGCAAGGATCTCCAGCTGGTGCCATGGCAGGCAGTGAGCTGCCTGGGGGCTTGCTGCCTACCAGGCTTGGGAGCTCTGCCATGTTGCTCTCTCCTTGAGAAATGTGGCTGAACGCCATGTGAATGGAACCCCAGGATTCCCAAAGGACATGCCAATAGCAGGTCCCATGACAGGTTGGGGGACCCTTTCTTATGCTGACTGCCTTACTTTGTCTGCAGTACATGCTGTCCCAGGAGACCATTGAAGCACTACGAAAACCAACCTTTGACGTCTGGCTGTGGGAGCCCAACGAGGTAAGGATGTCACATTGGCTGGGTTAGTACTCTTTCTGAGGGCCAACAAGGCCAGAAGGGCCCTTTAAGATGGTCTGCAGGGTTTTCCCCTTTTCTGCCCTTTATTCTCTATGCCTTTTTTATTTTCTTATCACACCAGAATACCGTCCTTTTTCCTAACAAATGCCAGGTAGATTGTGCTGATTATCATATCCTGACTCCTCTATAGTTTTCCTTTAATCTCTTCCTAGTAATGTCCCACAACAACCGGTGCACTATCATTGCTGCCACATGACTTCTCTCACGTTGTTTTACCTGAACAAATCGATCCCTAGCAAAGTGTATGCTTAAGCATATCATCAATAACCCGGCTTAAATCAATAAAGCAGTGTGCTGCTGTGTGAAGCCAGGCAGAGGTGCAAGCATTGATTCACACCCTTTTAGGCAAGGGTTTTTCTGCGGTATATTCTGAAGAGGTTGCAAAGCTTCATGTAGAGCCTGTTAGTATTTTCTTACTTTTCCTATTGCTATTGTTATTTTTCTTATTGTTATTAGTATTATTCATTGTTCATCACTTGTATTGCAGAAGGTTCTGGAAAGTCCATGTGTAAACCTCTGTAGGAACATGAAGGAGAAGGATATTTCTATAATGGCCAGCTTATACTGTAAAACTAGATCTAGCAAATATGAGCAAATCTCACTTAAGAAAAATGTAAGGGAGAACAGGACTAAACTAGGATTTTAGCTTTGGAGTTTTCCCAAGGGAAAGATTGTGTCATTCTAGCAGCACTCCCAGCAATCACCTTAATTACCTTCTCAATCAGATCTTGTGCATACAAGTGTAATTCTGGCTCAGCACCTGTAGATCAACATGACAAGGAAAAATATCCCAAACCCACCCACAGTAACAGCATATTTCCTTCAGGATATTTCATCTGGCTGGTAGAGTAACAGAAGAACTCTCTGGTGCTTTAGCTCCAACTCTCATTCACACAGGCTGGCAGAGCTTCCCTTGTGTGGTCCGTGCCAAGCTGAGGCTGGTGCCCTGCAGTTACTGCTCCCTCTCCAGCCCCTTTTCTCTCTGTCCTGGCCATACAACTGCTCAGGCAAAATTACTGGCTCCAAGCTCTCGAATGCCTGTCAGGTCTTTACAGCAAGCGAGAATTACGACCTGCCAGGTGGACCAAAACACTGTTGGGTCGTTGTTGTGACTATTAAGAAAGAATAGGGAGACACAAAAACCATTATCCTCGGATTCTTGTGTGCTGAGGCATAATACTTTAGCACAGTAACTCATTTAGAGTACTGGGAAACACTATACGGTGGCATGAATGAGGCTAACAAGAGGGTGGGAGATTAGACATGCCCTGCAAGGGGGAGCGCTGCTCAGAAATAAGATACTGCACAAACTCTGGTGAGCCAAGCACCATATGGGTTTATGTCACCCTTTTAGCTCTGGTTTATGTTTACAGAGAATATTTCAATTCTGTCAATGCTTGTTTAGCAATGAGCATTTGCCCACATGCTCAATGCAGGGCAGGCAGGCTGTAAACCACGGTCTTCTGCAAGCAAATCACTAACGTTGTGCTCTGCAGCATCTCAGCAAACAGAGCTACGCAGCAAGCTTGTGTTCTTTCCAAACACCCACTCACTTTCAAGCCTCAGAAAAGTCCAATATTCAAGCTTTTGCTGTTAACCAAGAAAGCTAAAAAATGAAAACTGAGATTCTCATATGTTCAGGGGCAGGAGCTTTGGGACCCAGAGTCACCCTGCAACTCACCCAAAGCTCTCTTGACAACAGCTGGAGGGAGACAGGCATTTCTGGGGGTAATTCAGCCCTTCTGGATAAAGTTTATTGTCTAGGAAAGCCTTTTCTGAAACTATTGCAAAACATGTTTTCTTCCCCAGTGACTAGGAGCAAGACAAGGTGGCCTACAGCAAAATGCTGGCCTTGTGATCTGAGCACAATTCAGCTCATGACATTGTCCCTCAAGCCTTGCAGGAAACTCTCCTTCTTCCTGTTCGCATGACTCAAAACCAGCCCCCTTCTTACTGCATGAACTATGTATGTTCCCGGGATAAATATAAAGTTTCATTAGATGAAATAATTTTTCTGGAGAGATTTTAAGAGCCTAAATAACAGAAACCTAACTAAAAATGTCTCCAAGGCCATATCTGTGACATTCCACTCAGCACATTAAAACTCATGGATCAGTCTAAGTTCTAAGAACTGCATCTGCTAATATAATGGCTACATTTCATCGCCTGCAGATTTTGCCTTCAGAAATAGGAATGCAGATGCATAAGCTCCTGAACTCCTGGAAGCCTGTTCATTTCTGACCAGCTGTTAAGTGCCCAGACACATCCAATTGTCAATACCTTTCTCTTGCAATTATTTTCAAACCCAGAAGATTAATCGGAGGTGGTAGTGCTAAACTACCTGCACTCCACTTCCTACCACAGAGCAGAGGTTGTCTCAAAAGAGCAGCCCACCCTTGCATTTCAGCTATTGGAATTCATTGTTATAATTTATAATCCAACCCCATGTGATTCTATGATTCTGTGATTCTGTCACAAACCTGCTGAGATTCTGTAGTGTTATAACGAGAGATCTTTTGTTAATCAAGAAATTTCAGTTAAGGTAGTGGATTTAGGAACTCTCAAGAGGTCATAAAGAAAGAAGATATTGACACATATCTAGAACAAACATTTCATTAAGGATCTTTTATTTTCTGCTGACATTTTCTATGCAGCTAGGGCCTGACCCATTTCTGTTCAGCTAGGGCCTTTGGAATCAGAGATAAAACTCCCTCTGACTTAATTGAACATATCCCAGCTGAATTAGAAAAACGGCAATACTTTTTTGTGAGAAGGAATTGCAATGATACACATGGATCACAATTACTAAAGAGAGCTGGTCCCATTCAAAGCCCTGAACAAAACCTATGAAGTCAACAGCAATCTGTCCACTTCACAAAGCTTTCAGAACTTCTCTGTCTCCCCTCTTGCACTGTCTTTAATCATGTATTCTTTGAACATCTTTCTTTCATCTTAACAAGAGGGTTTTGCATTTATTAGATGCTTGCAACGAGGAAATTCACTCTGCAATGTATGGTAAAGTGAAGTGATATTTACCAAACCAATAACCTATTTGTTCCTGGTTGCAGATGCTGAGTTGTTTGGAACACATGTACCATGATCTTGGGTTGGTAAAAGACTTCAACATCAATCCTATCACGTTAAAGAGGTGGTTGGTAAGTATTTCAAATTACTGATGTTTGCAATTTTTCAAATTAAAAAATCGATAAACAACCATCTAGTCATGGAATTAACTTGACTCACATGAGTAATCCCATTGAAAGCAGTCAACCTATACAAATACTTAAAATGTAAGTACTTCAGCAAGAGTTTGCATTCTTGTGCTAACAGATGACATTTTTTTAACTGTTTTACCTTTGTTTGCTGAGCTTTCTATTACAGAAAGCAGTTCATTCCTGGTGAATTCTCTTGGTACCTAACATAAATGGAGACAAGATGAGTGTTTTCAGATATGGCCCAAAAAAGCCAGTATGTGCAATAATCATTAGATGTGCTAAATCACAAGGAGTAAAAGAGCAAGGCAGGAAAGAAAAGGAAGTGCTGAGAAGTTAAATAACTTCCTTCGCCTTGGTTTTTAGCATTGACCAAGTTGCAGAAATGCAAGACATGATAAATATGAGATCATACCAAAATTACAATGCCTGAAGAAGAAACACTAGAGTATTAAAAATCAATAAGCTATCAGGTCCGAGGGAGAGCATAAGAAAGAATTTGCTAAAAAGCTGAAGAATATATTAACATTCTTGGAAAAACCCATCATGTTCCTAGAGAACTGTAGAACTGTAAATATTTTACCCATTGTTTAAAAAGGATCTAGGGATTGCCTAAAGAATTGTGGTTAGTAAAACTTACATCTCTATGAGACAAATTGATTGAAACAATAATTAAAAACATCATGATGTGAAATTCCTTATACAGATGTTTCCTAGGATTCCTGTAGCAAAGAATCATATCTCACTAATCTCTTCTAATTACCTGAGGAGTATGGACAGAATAGAGGGAACTGTTTTGCGTGATTGATACAGACTCCCCAAAAGGCCTGAACAAATTCCCAGTATTCAGAAGGTGGCTAGAAAGCACAAAGCAAAACACTGGATTCATCATATCACAAAAGTACAGCAAGAGCAAAAAGCACCTGGGCAGCAGCGTACGCAGGGCAGTGACGGTCGCTGCTTGCTGTGCCACTGCCAGCTGAAGGTAACAAGGCATCAGACTGATCAGAGACTGGAATAAGGGATAAAATGGACCGACGTTACCATGTCTCCATAGAAGGCATAAGGCTTACCTGGAATTTACGCTGGTTAAGGACTGGTTAAGTCTTTTTAGAAAAATGGTATGACTACATTAAAGGAGAAAAAAAGTGTCGAGACCTAGGAAATCTCACCCCGAAGAAGGCAGATGAAAAGCTGTTGACCCTAGAAAGCAGCTGAACACAGAGTTGGGATGAAACCCAATACAATCAAGGCTACCCCAGAGTAGATAAAACAGAAAATTTCCTCCTCTTGTCTCACAGCCTGAAAACATGGGAAGCAAGGTGATATGTCAACACACTTCAACATGCCACCCACACGCATTACCGCAGGCAGCCTCCTGTTAGCTCGTAATTTGTTACCAGTAGTATTTAAGACAGCCTCTTTCTGAACAACAAGGCGAGTTTGTTATGTGTTTTCTACAAAGGTAAGACAGGGTGAGATTTCCGTTCTGAAACATTAGCATCACAGAAAGAATGATGATTAAAAAAAGCCCCAAGGACTCCGCTTCAAACTATGATACTTCCTCAGGCACAGTATGGGCACCAGTTTGAGCTTAAGTGGGTGAGAAAAAGCCACCTCATGCATAGGCTTACTTTCTTGCTCCCACATCCACCAGCTACAGAAATGTTCCAGAAAGGGAGGAAAAGATGACTAATACAACGCAGTCACTCCAGTCCTTCAGTTCTCTGAGTCAGGAGTCCCCTGGGATGCTCTGGGCTCCACTGCTGGATGTATACAGTACATCCATGCAGTGTTGTACAGTGCCTGGCCGTGGCCACGGTGTCCAAGGGGAAGCTGTGAGATACTACCCACCACCCGTGAGCCTGGTTGCCAACCACATTGTGCCAGTAGTTATTAATTTTAAAATAATGTAATATATTTCTAAAGTCCTTGCTGCAGAATAATCTGAACAGCTTTTGCTATGAAGCCCCCAAATACTGAAAAAGCATCGAAAACCCATAGTTCTTTTGACCTCATCCAGAACTTTGAGGCTTCCTAGAAGTCAGGTCCCAGGCTGAAGGGTTTGATCCTGAGGGGGCTTGAGGACTTTTGAAGTAAATTCACTGTTTACCTGGAGAAGGGCACACTAATTCCTTCCATGTCCTTAATTCAGGCTCCGCAATTAAAGCATGTGCATAAGGGCTCTCTTGGGTCCAGGCTATGGAGGATTCAGTGGAAGGGGTCCAGCAGTGCTGCTGATGCTTGAGTGGTTTGTGCAGGACAGGATACCAAAGGCTGCCCAGTGTGTTGGAAGAATGACTGTGGCATGTGTTAACCCCACTGTGCCAGCTTCATACAGCTAGCCCAGCTGACTGTAGTGAGGACACACGGAAAGACAAGCTTTTGTAATGAGGGCACACAGCCAGGTTCTGTAGAAAGTTAAAACACACAAAAATCACTCCCATGTGCCTATACGGCTAAATCTCTCCTGAGCTACCTGGCATAGGAAATCCACACAGGTATGCTAGTGCATGTGCATCTAAACATCTTCCCTTTGCCAAGCGACACATCCCAAAGTGCCACCTCTGAGCATTTGCAAATGGAATAACAGCTACTTTTCAGCCTTGAAGATTTCAAAGCTGCAATTTGCCTTCAGTGAGAGAGGGGAGCGGGGATGCATTTCATATCTTTAGTAACATGGAGTCTTTACACAACTCAAAGTCACTGTTTAACTACCACACGGTTTGAAATACAAATTCAGGATGAAAGCACAGAATTGTATCTCAAACTGAGATGCACTTGCAGCTGTGCTGGAATGTTTACCCATTGCTAGCTGGTATGAGAGAGAAGTTGTTATGAGCTTTACCTGCTGACAAATTCTTAAAAGGCAGTAATCTCTTGCCCTCCCCCAGGAAGGCAGAGAGTGTCAGAGGGCCTTATGATGCCACTTTGTCCTAGCAGAAAATAATACTGGGCTCCATAGGACTCCTGTAGCGATTCCTGCAGTGCTTCCAGGGAGACTGGGAAGCATGTGTAATCATGTTTTTCTAAAAAGAGCTCTCCTGTCTCTGACTGTTTCATTCCCTCTCTCTGCAGCTGTGTATTCATGACAATTACAGAAACAACCCCTTTCATAACTTCCGGCACTGCTTCTGTGTGACCCAGATGATGTACAGCATGATCTCACTCTGCAGCCTCCAGGTATGCCCCCGTCTCGATAGTGTCACTCCATTTCCATCATGGGGCACATGTTCATCCACTGGGCACCATAATATCTGTGCCACTTTTCTTACAAAACAGGCTACCAGCTTTGTGGCAAGTGATGAGCTTTGCAGTGGCTGCACATGTTCGGTGCCTGGGGAGAGAAGGCGAGATGTTGCATTTCCACCTCTGGCTGCCTGCTCAGCCATCCCATCTCAAACCCCAAGCACCTTCCCAGGTTTCTGAGGTTGCTGAGAAGCTACCTTCACCTCCTTGGTATCCCATATTTGTGCACTGGAGATCTTTTGACACCCCGATAGCATGAAGCATCTATGAATCAGACCCAAAACCCTACTGAATTATGGTCTGTGGATATGGTCCCCATCTGTGACACAATATGTTCCCATAAGAGGTTTTCTCCAAATGTGTGCTTGCACCTGGGTGAACTACTGCAAATAATGCCTTACATGTACTGTACACAAGATTCATATTTGACTTGTACTTTGTCCAAAACTATAGGCATCATCTATTTTCATTGACTGGATAACCTGTGTTTATACATTGATTTCATTTCTGTATAAACCAGACTTTATTCAGTTAGAAAAATGCTTTCTTCTCCATAGTAGAACATCTCAGTTACTATTTCAATTTTCTTGCCAATAAGACTATGAAGAAAAACTTGCTTTAATGGAAGTTTATCCTACTCAGAAGCCGTGGGAACCCAAAACTTAATTTTTCTCACTCTTTTCATAACTTTAGTTAATGCAGATTGCAATAGCAACTAAGCTATCTTTCAACCCTCCCTTAACTAATCAGGATGCTCAAATGACTTGTAAGAGACCGTACTAATATCTCAGTGCTTTTATGTGATCTCTGCAGTAATAGCAAGTTTCAAGCAAATTGCCTCCTCTGAGCTGCCGTTATTTAATACAACAAAGGCAAATCTGAGTCATTTTTACTGGAAGGGAAGGCAGAATTCTCTGTCTTAACTGAAGTAAATTGATCTATGAAAAAATACTTAATTTTGCTCAGATTTGCATTCTCTAAAAAGTAAATGTGAGTGTTTTTTTCATGTCCTTTCATTTATGGGGGTAGAGGAAGTAGAAATTGTAATACTACATTAATGTTTTGTATTCTATAGGAGAAATTTTCCCAAATTGACATCTTGATTCTCATGACTGCAGCAGTGTGCCATGACTTGGACCATCCGGGCTACAACAATACGTAAGTCTGTCTCTTGCTTTCCCTTCCTTTAAAATATATTAGGAAGTTAATACCAGCTGGCATTTTTTGGTAGATCAGGTTCTCCTTCTCACAGCTTGAGCTGGCCATGACCTTCCCCAAGGCCCTGCTGTTCACTCACACGTGGACCAAGGCAGAGCTTCATGCAGAAAGCTCAGTTCTGGGTTGGGGTTGCCAGCTGTCCTTTGCTCTGTAAGGAAAATGCTTTTTCATAATTCTATTGCAACATTTCCCCCTGCTCCTGAGAAAAGGAGGTAAAATGTTTTACAGCTGAGAGGGCATAAATGATTACAGTTCCATTGACCGAAATGGAATAATTACACTAAAATGCAGAGTGATTAAACTTGCACCTTACTTCATGATTATAAATCATTATAAATCATTAAATGCATATTATTCTATTTATTATCATGTGAGTAAATTAGAATTGTTGACCCATGGACACTTCTCTGTGCATGTATGTGTGCTTGAAAAAGAAAGAGAATCTAATTTATTTGTAGCCATTCACTAAATAAGGGCAGAACCAAATTCTGACTGGGATCACTGAAAATCTCTCTGTTGACGTGTTGACATTAGTGGGGGTTGAATGAAGCCCAGACAGTTCCTTCTGTGTTTGTGCTATGTCATTTTAAGCTACAGAGACTTTTTAATATTTTTTTTAAATACCTAGAGGAGAATGATATTAAAGTATGATATTAAAGTATTAATGAGATGATATTAAAGTATTAGCCATCTTCTCTAAAAATCTGATTTAGCATTAACAATCATAAACCAAACTGCAGCTAATTGAATAAATATTGAAAAGAATGTAAATAAAAATAAGCAGCATGGTTTAGAGCAGCTGGTGTGTGTCTGCAGGAGCTCTCATTGTTTTTCTTCACATCAGCTATCAGATAAATGCACGAACTGAGCTTGCGGTACGCTACAATGACATCTCCCCACTGGAGAACCACCACTGTGCTGTGGCTTTCCAGATCATTTCCCAGCCAGAATACAACATTTTCTCCAATGTCAACCAGGACCAATTCAAACAGATAAGACAGGTATGAATGCTGCTCCCATCTGTGTCGTACAAACTGTTCCTGAAGATGTAAGCACTCACAGACTTCCCTGCTGTACAATGCAAGTGAATCATTCTCCCTAGAGGGTAGGGCTGAAAAAGCCCCTCACACTGGAAGGATCCAAGAGGGATTCTTGGAAAATTTCCACCGCAGCACTCCCTGGAATGTCTTGCTGAGAAATAATGAGTACATCCTGACTATTAAAGCCTATGACATTTTTGGGGTTGATATTTATATTATTGAAGGAACCAATTAGCTCTGACTGGGAAAGGATTAAGCTCTCATGGCAGAAGTTTATGCTTGAAGAGAACATTGTATTAATTTTAAGAGGGGCTTCAAACTGGGAAAAGATTTACAACAGCAGAGCACTGTACTTTTGGAAGAGGCTCTGGTGGACTGGGAGTCATCACAGTTATCTCTGAGACAGTGAATAATGCTACAACTCCTACTAGAGCACTAACAGCCAAAATTCAGTCCTAGTTCCACATTACGCCTTCCGTACACACCAAATGAAAATGCAGACCAATGTAAGGGCTCAAATACTGGTCTGGTTGGAGTTACTGATTCTGCCAGTGCATAGGAAGGTGACATGGACCCAAAATGGATAGATCTGTATGAAAACCCAGAACTTTAATTTAACCACATGTTTTCCCATCATAAACTCTGCCTAGCAGAAGAATACAGAGCCCCTAACACATTGGCTGCATCTGGGTATTCCAAAGCCCTTAATCCAAGGAGGATAAGCACAGAGGATATGCACATCTACTGATCTTTGTCTCTTCTTAGGGCCACTAAGAGTCAGCAGCAAGACCTATAGTGATTTTCAAGGAGCCAAAAATGGATCTTGGCAAATGGAGTGTAGCTTTTAACATCCTGTTGTACTGTTTGTTTTTCCGCAATTAGTCAATCAGAAAGGAAAAACCTCAGTGCCTCTGGAATACCACACGAGTTTTACAGATCAATCCAACCATGATTTTCATTTACTGTGAACTCTTTATAAGCCTCTTTTAGTTTGCTTGGCAGTTTCAAGTCAGAAACTTCCCCTTTCAGTGTTAACAATGTAATACAGCTGAGGTTTTTGTGTGTAAGAAAGACCCTACTCTGCTCTGCAATAGTAGACTTTGTAAAGAATGTCAAATTAATATGTGAACATGTTTTCTTTGCTAGGGAATAATTACGTTAATCCTGGCTACAGACATGGCGAGACATGCAGAAATACTGGACTCTTTCAAGGAAAAAATGGAAAATTTTGATTACTCAAATGAAGAACACATGACTTGTGTAAGGAGGATTTGTAGATTGTTATTTTTCTACACATAGTGGGAAAGCTTGTAGATTAACATTTATTTGCTTAAAAACCAAGATTCAGTATACATTATCAAAAATTAATCCTTCCTACATACTCTGCCCCACCAAAAAGAATTAAAACTTGGAAGCACTCTATGTAAAGGAGATTATAGTTTTAGAACCAGTTTCAGAAATCCTGGAGTCCCATTGAGAAAAAAATTAAATTTACTCTGTCAGGATACAAATTCTTATTGTCCATTACTCTGGGGCAGAAGGTACTCACAAGAGTACAAACACTAGTCTCCTCTGCTTCCTAATCCAGTTGTTTTTGACATCCAGGGAACCTCTCCCCAGCTGCCCCTGAGTGCTCCACAAGCAACTTCATGGTCATTTGTGGCTGATTCTCTTCATGTAGCAGATAAGCACGTGTCCCACTGTGACACATCCCAGTGCTACAGACAGGGAAACCCAGGCAGAGAGGGGATAAGTCATTTACACAAAGTAACTGAGAGTGGAAAAGAATCCAGATCATGTAAGACCTCTGATTTAATCCTAAAACTGTCCTGTCTGTTTGAAAACATTGCCTCCCACTGAATTTTAAAGACACAGGTTCTGGATAGGGGAAAAAGGTTTGGTGATAGGACTGCAGTATTAAAATATTGTCCTCTTTCAGCTGAAGATGGTACTGATAAAATGCTGCGATATCTCCAATGAAGTCCGCCCAATGGAAGTAGCAGAGCCCTGGGTAGATTGCTTACTAGAGGAATATTTTATGCAGGTAAGAATGAGGGAGAAATGCCGTTGCACAAATTGCTGCTCTTCCTGAATCCCACCTCAGCTGCAGGTGCTCTGCTGTCTTGATGTCCCAGTCTAGCTCTAGGTTGGAAAGGCTCCTTTCACTGAAAGCGGGAAAAACTGTTCGGAAAGCAAGTGAATGCAATTAACTGTAATTTGCAGATGAAAGACAATAGCAACCTAGAAATCCTAATGCAAGAAGACTGAAGCTTGTTCTCTGTAAAGAGAGTGCAGTGCTCTGAGGAGGAGATGCCAGAGCTTTCTTGTGTGTTCTGTCTATACGTTGATAGGGTGCGTGCCAAGGAGGGCTTCTCCCAAGAGACAGACATCTCAGACAACCTGTCAGAAACACTCCTCGCTCACTGCATCTGCAGCTTTTTACTCAAAATTACGGTATCTGTGTGCCTTACTGTATTGGCCACCCAACAAAAGCATTATGTGCCAAAAGACCCAATAATTGAGAGAGAGAGTCTGCTACAGGATATCTTTTTTGCACCCACAGTCTGTGACCTCCTTATGCACGAACCCACATAGAAACAGCGAGTCAACTAGGTACTTTGGTAAACTCATTGCAGTCAATGGAACTTTCCCCATTGACCTAGTCAGCCAGAACTAGTTCTAATCATTAGTAAAGGAGGATATGTAATTTCTAGTTCAGTAACTGAAAATAATCACTCTCTGGAGAGTGATGAGGAAATCAAAGCCCTATTCCTTCTCTTCCAGAGCGGCATAAGCTATTGCCACCTTTCTGAATGCTCAGAAATATTTTACCTCACAAGTCCCATGGGTTTGCAAAGGGAACCAGGTGGCCTCGTTGTCCTGTAAAGCCTGGAGAGGAATGTTTTCGTGCCAGTACTGTGCAGATGTAACTGAACAGAGTTCTCTTTATTCAGATGCTTGCTCTCAACAAAGCAGGATATATTGGCCCGAGGGGAGCATATTGCTATTCTGTGCTATCTTCAGACACCACTGAGACCTGTGTCTGAAGGCTACTGCTCTTTAGCTAGTGATCTACTTGGTACATGATTCTCCTCACAGGCTTGTAGCTGAGATTAATACTTATTAACTCTGGGTTTGTTCCAGAGCGACCGAGAAAAATCTGAGGGGCTTCCAGTGGCACCATTCATGGACCGCGATAAAGTGACCAAGCCGACAGCACAGATCGGCTTCCTGAAGTTCGTTCTCATTCCCATGTTTGAAACAGTAACAAAGGTACGTCACCCGAGGCCAGAAGCAGAAGTGGGGACATGCAGAGCTTCAGCGTTTGCTCTGACAGGTGTTAGCCAGGGAAACGGGGATATACAGTTCACATCCTGTCTTTGTCCCCTTTTCTAGTCTGTACAAGTTAATGAATACAAAAGGAAACATTGATACTCTCTCTTTTTTTTACCTAGCTATTCCCAGAAGTGGAGGAGGTGATGCTCCAGCCCCTTTGGGAATCCAGGGACCGCTATGAGGAATTAAAGCAGATAGATGATGCAATGAAAGAGGTAAGCTCTAAATCTCTCTTTGATAAAGCAAACTTTATGACTGAATAAGTCAAACATTATAATTTAGTAACACCCTAATTCTGAAACAGTAAGAATGCTTATGGCATAATCATAATCATGAGAAAAACATTCGTTACACCTGGATGGAGAAAGTAAGTCTGCAAAAGACCATGCCCTTGCAGAGTCGACCAGGCACCACACAAGTACAGCTTGCAAGAGAGGGACCTCAAGACAAACCCCAGAGATAACCACCCGAGGGGAGTGTGTTGTTAGCAAATAACTTCTTCCCGGAAGGAGCTGCCTTCCCTTGGGACGGAGTTAGCCGAGCTAGACTGGAGCNTCTTCCCGGAAGGAGCTGCCTTCCCTTGGGACGGAGTTAGCCGAGCTAGACTGGAGCGAAGTGTCCTGGGGTTGGGCAGTTCAAGGCACTGCACCACCAACGCATAAGTTTGTTTTCTGGGAAGAAACTCCCACTCACGTGCCTATCATCAAGGATGTGCTTGAAAATTTATAAGGAATCACCCCCTAACACACAGCACCCAGCAGGATTAAACACGCGACCAACAAAATCATTTTCTGGCCCAGGCTGATTGGGCGCCTCCGTTTACAGAGTGTCACTCATTTTGACACGTGAGGCTTAGGGGAGGTAGGATATACCTGTAATGCAATCATGTTTACTCTTTCTGGCCACGTCTGTGTTGCCTGACAGGGCAGAGACCGAGGCCAGGCCCTGGACACAGGTGCCCCACACCCGCAGTGCAGCAGCCAGTGTGCCAACCTGGCTCCCGCGGAGCCCTGCAGCCTGTGACACTGGGCCTGCACACCTTCCTTGCAGGCCAAGGCAGATGACAAAAACCTACCCAAATGGCATCACAGTGTAGGGGTTTTCTGACATGAAGGAATTTGTCACAGAGACTGGATACTATCAGTACTCTATCATTAAAACAAATTGGGAAGTGCCCTGGAGCACTGGTTGTGCTGATGTTGTTTGATAGGTGGGAAACGAAGGTTCATTCACTTGATCATCCCTGGCTGGATGCTCCCACCTCCTCCTAAGTGCTTTGGAGGAAAAAACCCTCAGCAGCACAAATACGAAGGCTGGTTAATCAAAAAGCACATGCTTTGAGGCCACTAAGTTATAAAGGAGAAGAAAGTCTTTTAGGCATTCTTGAGTTTAGAGTGAAGCATTTCTCAAAGGATGGAAGAAGAACTCAAATATGACTGCCAGACTTTCTGAGTCCTATTCATCTTTCAAGTTGAGCTGAGATTTTACTTCTGGTTTACTGAAGCTGTCAAAACAGAAATTTTATCCAAACTGATGGAGCTTTAATTATGCTATATTGGCATAAAAATTCTTCTGAAAGTAAGAGATGCCTGAATTCATAAATATCCTGAAACAGCAGGAGTTAGTTAATAATCTGAGAGCCTAGCGTGGCAGAGGATGAGAAAGACTGAGTGCTGTTTACTCGGGACATACATCCAGGGCTGTTTAGATGAAAAGGTGCCTGTGATATACCAAGCTGCTGCCTGTTATTTCCCGGGAAAAGTTGCACAAACCTTGCGCAGAGATGAGCATTCGACTCACAGCTGCAGTGGAAAGCAGCACAGTGGGAGTCCAGGGTATTAATCCTGCTTTGCTCTTCGTTTCAGTTGCAGAAAAAGAAAAGTGAAAGTCTGACCACCAGCAGTACCGAAAAGTGAGGCAAAAAACCTCTTGGAGCACAACATAAGCCCTAAGGTTATCCTGCTTTTGAGAAATGCTGTATTTGCCAAACAGACGTGGTGGCTACGTCAAAATCCAACTGGGACGATGTATGTGGCGAGGTGGCAGGAAGGGATGCCCTGCCTGCCTGCCCGGGAGCCTTGTCTACAGCCTGCAACCTGCTCGCAGAGGCCCTGCTGCCGTCGGGCACCGAGGACTTCCCTCACACTGTCATGCCCATTGCAGCCCCCCGCCCAGCAGGACTTAACCCTGTGGACATTGCACAGGTCGCTGCCCGGCTCGAATCTTCAGCAGGTTTGCCTTTTTGGTGGCCACACTGGCCACAGTCTGTAGAGACAAAGTGGAGTTTAGCTAAGGAGCCTTTTCTAGGAATTGATCCACTGGCATTCAAAAACAAAAGAAAAAGTTGTTTAGCCAAGATGCTATATATAGATGTACAGCAGTATGCTAATTACAGCATAGCTTAACAGATGCTTATATTCTAACCGGGGTCCTGGCATATATTTTTGTTTGCCTAGTAGGCCCTAGTGACACATTTCTCTCTATTATCCTCTGAATTTTATAGCCTTCACAGTACATGCAGAAGCCCAGCACAGTGGATGCAATTTTTTTTGTTTTGCTTTTTACACTAGAAAAAATCAGAAGGAACCCTGGTGAGTTTGCAGGTTCGCTTTGTGGCCTGGTGCAGCTGGATGTCACAGGATCTTTCAGCACGGGCAAAGAAGGGATTACAAAGCTGAAACCACTGTGCAAGCATATTTTTATCCTCATGGATGCAAAAAAACAAGAAAAACCCTCAAAGTTGTATAGAATTTTTTTTTTTACTTCTAAACCGATCCACTAAATAATATATTCTTCTAGAGAAATGGGTGTTGTGCTGGTTTTCTTTTGCGTATGCGTTCACGTGAGAGCTGTCTCTGTTCCTGAAGGCAAATGCTTTCATAACAAATGCCAGGTAAGGGGCTGCAGAGGAAAGGGGAGGGTCAGTTCTGCTTAAGAGGAGGAGCTCTAGAAACACTTTTTTATGGTATACTTGCGTCATAAGCTCAATACTGAAAGAGCTTCCACTTCCCTTGATGACTTAGTGAAGGCTGGGAGCCAAGCTCTGCCCGGAGTTGCAGTCACACAAGCAGACAGCAGGCAACACTTTGATGGTCTCCTGCCCACCACCTCGCCAGAGGGGAGGCCAGGAGAAATCCCCTGGAGGCATGCAACCGGTGGAGCATCCTGCATGTCACTCCAGAGCTCCTGGGCTCAGTTCCCCAGGCTTCCACGTTTGCTTTGCTCGGCGTGCCAGCAGTAAGGGTAACACTAGTGCTGTGCCTCTGCAAAAGCCAAAGCCACGTGGGTTGTCTGAGCTTGTTTTTCAAAAAGAGGTGAGCAGGCGGGGGCCAGTCTTTCCCCCCATGACCCAGGAAACACCTTAGGAAGCTCAGCCTCTCTGGCAGGTGTCTAGTACCAAGCTCACCTCTGAACAACAAAGCCTGCTTCCAGCTCTGGAAAGTCAGATTTATTCTCCTGTTGTTTCTGCACATCGATTCTGATCTTAACTCTTGTTTCTCCCCCAGTGAACCCCAGAGCTTACCAAACCCCCATGCTCTCTGTCTTTCCTTTGCACAAAACTGTACTACTTCAGCTGTTCTCCAGGGAGATCAATACTACCCTGAAACACTCATCCCTCTGCCCTTTTTCTCCTTGCACGTTTTCAGAGACCCAGGACAGACCCACAGCTAGTTCTCTCTGCCGGTGTCTCTTTCTGCCCAAGCTGCCTCCTCCTTTAAACAGCTTTTTGTGTGTGTGGTTTGGGGCTTTTCCCTGCAAACTGGAAAGGGATCTGATCCCTGGATTTGAACAGTCCTGGAAGACTCCAAGAAAGATGGGAAAATCCAACCAAGCACAGAGTCAGCTCCAAGCTACACAGACATCTTCATGAATGGATGAACTAAACTCTAGTTTTGATTAACCTCAAACTTTTTATGTTTGAAAGTTGGATCTGAATTATGTGGTTTGGGCCTTTTTTCCGTGCTAAATCTTATAATCTAAAGTACATGGTGACCCAGATTGTTCTGCTGTGGAATTCTTCACTTCTTTTTCACAAGTAAATCAAATTTACCATTTCCATTCAAGCGGATTTCCGTCACAAATCAGGTCCTAGAGCAGATGAGCTGTGCAGGAGCTATAAACAATTGCTTAGGATATGCCAAGTCCTGCATGGAGCTAGTTACAGTAGATGAGAAAACCTGCTGTAGGAGCACGACTGCACCCTGCTCCCGCTAAAACTGTTTGAGTTAGATCCTGATAGGAAGTTCTGTTTCTGTTGGAAGGATTTTCTCAAACCATAAACCCTAATCCAACAAGTTTGGAGTAACTTTGTTTGTGCTTAACTCCCACAAGCCTAGTCGTGGACCCTGGTGTACAGTAGCTAATTGCAAAGTGCAGGCTCTTTAGCTTTCTCTAATTGAAGTGCATGGGAGTTTGAGAATTGATTGCCCTTGGTGCTTGTTTTCGCTCCATCGTTTTTAAGAGCAACCTGAAAACCGTTTATTGGAGAGAGATGATCAGAAGGCGTTGGTGGAATCCCACTGACTTTATTGGAGCTGCATCACAAAGGTGGAGAAGGGAACGCAAGCCATCCTCAGGGCTGCAGAAGTGAGTGCCATGATGCTGCAGTGTGCTGTGCAGCTTATTGAAAGAATAGGCAACATCCAGGCTGCTATTCAGAGGCAGCTGTAAAAAAGACCACATGCAATCACAACCAGCTATAGGTATAAATGGGAATACCACAGCAATTTTTAAATCTCATTTGTCTTTGTAGTATTAGATTTCTAAGACACAATCCTCCCAACATATGTTTAACTAAGGGGAATGCAAGGCATTCTCTCATAATTGTAGTTTCTTGTACTTTTCCCACAATATTTGATGCTGTGATTCATATGCAAATTAATGGATTTGAGAATCTTGGCAATCAGTCCATTAAAATGTCACACATTTTCAGGATGACATTTTAAAACTACACTTAGCATGAAAACAAAGTTTTCTGAGGCAGTCAGACAGATGTGATTTAATCTTTTCTCTCCCTAATTCAATGAATTAGAGTGAATACTATACCTCAGTGTTGTTGTTTCAGCTTACAATAAGTGCCTTACAAAGAACTTTCTATGATCTATTGCACATACATCCCAGCCTTACATTATTACTGTTATACTTGTGATCAAAGGTGAACATGGAACAGGTTATAGCTATTCCATGCCGTTTAGCTTAGAAAACTAATGATGACCCCTGGGATTTTACTTCTTATTTTTTTTAAAACGATGAGATCCCACAGCCCCATACTCACTTCATTTTTTAGTATGGCTTTCATAATCGGATCAAACTAAGGCTGTAGTATAACTGCTTGTCTTGGGAAGGAAACAGCTTTTAAAAACGTGAATACCCTCACAGCAGCCAATTTGCAATGAAAATTTAGTGTGTGTTAAATACAGGGTTTATGTAATGCCAAAGAAGTATCTGTACATGGAAATTGTTAATCTCAGTGCTGCCTCTGAGCAGCAATAATAGCAGCATCTGTTCCATACGGGGGCGAAGCAGAGTGCTGGTGAGGAGTATGATCCCATCAGGAGAAGTGCTGTCAAGCAGTATCCAATTCTCCTGCTCAAACAGTGGGCTTTTACTGCAAACTGCCCCTTCTGTCTGGAAACACCTGAAGAACAAGTCTTATCTTCCTGCCTGGTTTGCGGTATTAAAAGAACACACACACCCCTCATTTTATCCTTCTAGCATATTGTGCTGTTTTGTTGTGAAGGTTTCTGTGAGAGAGCAGACACAGTGGGGCAAATCAACTGCCTTACTAATGCAAAATCTCCCTGTATTTCCTCTTTCCCGCACTACCATCTCCTTGATTTCCCTGTGGCAAGGCGGGGTATAAAAGACAGCTACACACCTGTAGGTGACAAGGAGCACTCAGCCCCAGCCTGCAGGAAGGATGTATGTGAAAGGACAGCTCTGATGTGGGGCCATCCACCTGCTGCTCTGACTCCCAAAGTCAAAAAATTTCTTTCCAAGGTGTTGCTCCGGAGTCAGGCACGACCCAGCTCCAGGCTGTGGTCCAGAAGACACCCCGCAGGTCCTGCCCTCCTGAGCCACCCCTCTGTATGCACAATCCTCTGCCACATGCAGCACCCTTGTAATTAAGGCTGTTTAGCGTCAGCGAAGCGAAACAAAGACTTTCTAAAGCGCGTTTAAAACTGCTTGGCTGCTGCTTTTCTAGGCTACATGGCGGTGCAGCCGGTGATCTCTCCTTTCTCTCGGTTCTCCAGGGGAGTGCCTAGGCAGAGGCAAAGTCTGTACCCTGAAAAGCTGGCACATTGGAGCCCTGGTCTGTGTGTGGGTGCTATGATGGCACAAGAAACCACTACGTCTTAATAATAAACCTAGCTCTGCCACTGGCTTCAAATACCACCTGGGCTGAGTCACCAAGCCAGGGCTTCCCTCTCCTCCCAAACACAGACCCTCCTCAGTAAAGCACCTTGTGGTATATGGATGTAAAACGCTTCTCACTGCAACAACTGAGAGTTACTATTTTCAGAAAATATTACTATCAATCATAGAAACTTCTAGCCAAAAAACTTGTTAGATGTTCTCATAAATGAAGAAGCTGGGACTGAAAAGTCAAAAATCTCTTTCTTTGTGATCATGCTGTAGTAGATATGGCTCTTTGCTATAGTTTCTCATTATCTCATACGTACACAAAAAAGCTTTCTGACTATTTTGGCATGTAATCAGGAATTGCAGGTGTACCCAGGCACATGCACACACACAAAATGGCAATCTGTAGACTTTTATATAATACCGCTCTTGGCTCTGTTGCAAGACAGACTTAGAACCAGGAGGGTTTGAAAAGTGTAAACTAGTCTTGTCACAGCCAACGTTTGCTAGAATGTCTCTGAGGAAAAAAAAAAATCTCTGTTTTCCAAACTGTGTGGAAGCACACTGACTGCCTGGCTGACAGACCCGGCAGATCCTCTGCCCTAAAGGAAGCTCCAAGGTGACAGGGTCTTTGAGCAGCTCTATTTCTTTCTAGATAAAAATAGTTTGCTCTCAGCCCGCTGATGGTGTTCTGGGCTCAGGACAGCTGGGGCGTGCTCTGGGCTGAAAAATGCAAGAAGAAAATCAACACAAAAAAAATGTATAAATCCTTCTCAAATCTGTGTGCCCAAGCCATGCCTTTTAGCATGCTGAGTTAACAGCTCTCCTGGTTAACCCCTGCAAGCCAGATGCCTCTCCAGCTCATCCCACAACACTCATGCCACCAGAGAGCTTCCAGGCTCTGCGGCCACCCCAGAGTACACAATGATGTTCTAAAACACCCATAACTAATGGACTTGTGTGTGGACAACTGAGCTATTAGATACTCATGCATCTCAGTGGAAAGGCAGATCCTCACCCGTCCCTGACCTGGCCTAAACCAGGAGAGGATGCCGAGTCAAGAGGGATAGGCAGCCAGGTCAGCACGTGGTATGGTGACATAGCATCCCCTTCTAATTTTTCAACACCAGATATTATGGATTTGTTGGTTTTTTTCAGGCTTTCCCAAGCTAGGTTTAGTGTTTAGCTCCTGGCATGGTGTCTCCGGCTGTTCGTCTGCTGCCTGATGTCCCCTCTTCTCCACATCTAAGAGGTGAAAATCTCTCCCTGCAAAGGACTGCTGGTGACAGACACATTTGGTTCTGACCACTGTGGCTCTTGTGCACACCCATGGCTGCCCTCAGCAGCCAGCAGTGCAAGGGCTTAAATGTAAATGCCAATGACTGGCGAAGTGAAGGCCATGTGAACGGGAGAGGGAGAGGGAGAGGGAGAGGGAGAGGGAG
>JAHREE010000459.1:2940742-2977788 GCA_033628505.1 Tringa tobata | reverse complement strand
CCCTGCAGAGCGGGGAGCAGAGGACAGGGTTCGGGCTGTGGGAGCTGTGTGGGCAGTGGGTAAGCACCTTACACATGAGGAGAGGTGGGGAAGAGCCTGGGAGGGGCACCGGTGGGTCCAAACCCCACTCACAGCAGGAGCTTGGTGCTTCCTTCTTCACCGGCAGCTGCCCCCCCGGCCCCACTGCTTCCCCCCACCCTCCACGGCACCCGGACTCGCAGGGTGTTCGGATGTAGGGAGGTAGCTGCTTATCTTGGGGAAGAGCCGGGCAAATATGTTCCCAAAGGTTACAGGATAACAAGTCTAAAACACCGTGTACTTCAGAAAGTTCACCAGGGCGATGTGCGTGTCGTAAATGACAATTTCATTTCTTCCAGGCTGCATTTTTTTATTCCTCCTCACTCAAGACTTTGATCCTCCTCGTCATGCTGGCTACTGTGTGCATTGCCAAGGGCAGATCTCCAGCTGCAGTGACTCGTCATAGCTCCTTGGCTCGCAGAGGACACGCCACTCATTTTAGGGAAGGTGAGCCAAGGCTGTGTCAGTCCGAGCCGCCAGAGGCTGGCCACAGTCTGTGAGAGAAGAGTGGTGAGTTTCATCTCCATCTGGGAGGCAACCTGCTTCCAGGGGGGTCCTGGTTTGTAGGACTTCGGTGGACAAAAAGTACAGGAATCTCCCCTTTATTTATAGCGTTTCATTTTATCCTACCAGCTGATTCATTTTTTCGTCCCGTATGGTGACTTATTCATTGACCTGTGCTTCACAATTCCATTTCCACCCATGCAGAAAGCATCAGCTGCTGCCTGATCTCTGCACAGTGCTAAGCACCTTCATGAGAGACTGGGCTATGACAGGTCATCCTGCTTCATCTGCTGGCAAGTACATTTAAAAAGCAGCAAAAACACATGCCTATGCATACACTTTATTTTATTTTATTTTTTTTATGCATTTATTTAACTGTTTTGACTAAGGGGAAAATTGTGAGCACGCAGACAGTGGCACTCACGGTTTTGAACTGCACTGAATTATAGGTATTCATGTAGTTTCATTTAGGTGTTGTACAGAATCGAGGCTAAACATGTATCTTTTGCATGAAAAGACATAAAACTAAATTGAAAAAGTTACAAGCCGATTAATATAAAAAGTTTGTGCTAATTAGTACGATAGAGCTCTTTCTTTCAAACATCAACTATGCAGGCTATTTTAGGAGGCTTATGTTTTTCAAAACTGAGATTAAATCCATTATTTCCAGTGTAATAACCTTATAACACCTCCGAATTTATCTCTAGGACAAAGGTCTTTTCTCAGCTGTTAAAATTTAACTAGGGACACAATAGTCATCTTGAAAAACACATTGCACACGGAGGAGGATTTGGTAGCGTGACTTACAAGAGGAACTCGAAGTTTGCAGAGTAGGAATGGTGTTTGCAGACTGTAAAAGAGAATAACAACCACTGGGTCAGTCTTTCAAAAAAGAGGTGAATCCTGCACCACATTGCATGGGAGGATTTGCTCTCCCTACAGTGGGGTCAAAATCAAAGCCTATTTGCCAGATAGGGTTTGCTCAATTTTTTAAAATTTCTTTTTTTTTTGACACCTGCCTTGTTTAGACCTCGGTAAAAAGTTGGTTTCATCACTGTGAGTTATATCAGAATTCGCTCTCTCGGTGTGCATTTAGACAGTGCAGTCTTCCTGAAGCTGCAGGCAGGTGCCTCCAACTAGTGACCTGGAAAAACAGCTTCTCTGTAAACAAGCCAGATAATGAAGAGCAGATAAAAGTGCCTGGATTAGCCCTGGGCATGTGTGCACCTGCTGCCCTTACTCTTCTATCCCAACTGCTGCTGTATTTTTACCACCAGGTGACTGGCCGCATAGCCACGGATGCTCTGTGCTGTGGGGCTCCCCATTCCTTCCTTGCCCAGCAGAGGAGGAGGAGGAGGTATCACAGCAGGCATTAGAGGGTGATCAGCAGCCAAATCCTCTTACCATTTTTCCTCAGTGCGTAGCAAGAGCATTTTGGTCTGCAAAAAGGGGAGCTTGTGCTCAAATCTGCTCTCCCAGCAGGGCCAGCCCCTGAATGCACCATGGTTGCACAGCTCACCTTTTTTGGGGTGATAGACATGGCAATGACCAAGATATGATACTGCTAGGGATGGCAGCATAGAATCATCTAGGTTGGAAGAGAACCTTGGGATCATCGTGTCCAACCATCTACCCTACTTTACAAAGTCCTCCCCTACACCATATCCCTCAGCACCACATCTAAACGGCTCTTAAACACATCCAGGGATGGTGACTCAACCACCTCCCTGGGCAGCCTATTCCAATGCTCGACCACTCTTTCCGTGAAGAATTCTTTCCTACTGTTCAGTCTAAACCTACCCTGTTGGAGCTTGAAGCCATTCCCTCTCCCTGTCATTCATTACCTGTGAGAAGAGACCAGCACCAACCTCTCTACAGTGTCCTTTCAAGTAGTTGTAGAGAGTGATGAGGTCTCCCCTCAGCCTCCTCTTCCTCATACTAAACAGTCCCAGCTCCTTCAGCCTCTCTTCATATGATTTATTCTCCAGGCCCTTCACCAGCTTCGTTGCCCTCCTCTGCACTCACTCCAGCACCTCCATATCTCTCTTATATATATATCTCTCACAGCATGGCCGTGACCTTGCTGTCAACATGAACACATAGGGAAGCTGGCAGCTGCCAGGGCAGGGTTAGCCCCTGCAGCAGGGATGCAGTTAGAGCCATAGAAAGAACAAACCGTGGCACCTCCAAAATCCGCGTCTCATGGCCCCAGCTCTACCCCCAGCCTTCCTCGAGGGGGAAGGCACCCCAGGTTTGAGATTGCACACCTCTGCTCTGCCAGTGCTGCTAAGACCAGGAGGTGTCAGGCTCAGGAAGGGCAATGGAGTCCCTGATGAAGACCTCCTGTTGCATGGGGTCCATGCAACATATACCTCCCACAACAGAGGAGGTAAGAGCTGGCACTGCAAAGCCAGAGGGAGAAGGGCATTGGCACCCCTTACCTGGGCTTTGTGTTTAAAGAATAGACCTATGGACTGTTCTGGCCCTAACTGAGGAACAATGTGCTGGACACTGCTGCCAAGTAACCAAAACAGAAAATTAGAAGCACAGGTCACTCGGACACAAGAGTTAAATGCCTTCATGACGTTGGTATTTTTTTCCAAGTTGCAATACAGCGTTTAACGAAATAGGTTTGGCAGTTAGATTTGCATACAAATTTGCATACCAGCCTCATTAGACTAAATGTCAATTAAGCATTTGATGCATCCAAGAATGGTAGATGTGCAGGCCTAACAGGTGTACCGTTTTATGCTACGTGATGGCTGTGGTGTTTACATCAGACATGATTATGTCCTCTTCTGCCCCAAACCAGATGCATTAACTTGCATCAGGTCCATCCATTTCCCACATTGTCCAAACATGAAACCTTTTATCTTCTCCAGTTTCTCATTTTTTCAGACATATTATTATCTACTCTACTCCATTAGGAACCTCTTTTTAGCCCATCTAAATGTGTTCTCATTTATGTGAAAGCACCATAATAACAAGGAAACACATAGGAGCCTGACATTTCTTTTCATGCTGTTACTTATAGTTCAAAATGTCCTAGAAGAATATTAATGATATCTGTCTTTTCACATGTGAAGGGGACTAACCATTTGAAAGGACTCTCCATCTTTGGAAGATGCTGCACCAAGCAGGCTGTTTCATTATCCTTTTGCAAAACACATTGAAATCCCTTGGATGACACCCACATCAGTCTCTTCACTCCCAACTGCAAAACCACTGTGTTAAAGAATTGTCAAGGGAAGATCGGAGGAGAAAATTATGCAAAATTTTTACATTTTCTTATTGTTAGGGAGATAGCAGTTAGCTACTATTCTCAGTGATTACCTGGTGCTGGCAATAAGCAATTTTCATTGCTATCATGTGTCTGTAAGAGCCACTGATGACTTTAAACATCTCCGCCAGGAATGCAACTCCATAGGTTATGTACATCAGCCACCCATAGGTTCCAGCTCTTAGTGGTCCCCTCAGGTGCAGCTCCTCAGAAGGACAAGCAAGCTGCACAGCCATTAAAGCCACAACAATTAAAGGTGAAGCCAACACTTATCCTCTCAACACTGAGACCACCAGTGTTTTCTCACTCTAGATCCAGTTGGGTTTAACCAGTTGGCAATTCTACCGCAAACACAGATCCTAGTGAGGGTCCCCGATGCGAATCATCCCGAACAGGTTTGGCTCAGTTGCAACCCTGACCTCAAATCTTAGACTACTTCTTCAATCTAGCTCTAGTAAGGACTCTACTGCAGTGGTTATCTGCACAGGTTGCTGTACACATGTAACATATCATGTTACCCATGGTAACATTTCACCAGAAGCCTCTCAGTTTAAAATTCATCCAGCTTTCTCCATGGACAACCACGTTCCACCAGGAAACAGACGTCTGTAAGCATAAAAGGAAAACAGGCATCTCCTCTTCCTAGGAGAAGTTAGAGTAGATGTCATTAATTCTCTTTTCACTTCTAATCCACATATTACTTTCTGTTGGAAGAAGACTCCATACTGTGGTAACCCCAAATTGCTGGGCAGTCTGCAGATGTTAAGAGAAGCATGCTTTCTACCTCAAAGAGGTAACCTAATAATGCAAAATGGGACACAAATGAATCCAAATGGTAAGAGGAAGGAGCAAAGCTCTTTGCAATACACGCCCTAAGATGAGTGAGCAGATGACAACACTCTGATGATGGTGCATGTTCTGCAGGGACAGCAGACAGCTCCTCCCCTCCTCATTCCTCATATAGGTCCTACTCATTAACCTCTGTGTGAACACAGCACTGGTGCCATCTTTGGTCACCAAAAGATCAGAGAGAGAAGTCGGGAAAGTCAGAGGGATGCAGAACCCAACCAGTGAAACACTAATTACATTTCACCAAAATGAAGTTGCCGGTGCAAACCCATCTCCATTTTCCTCAGCTGAAGTTTCTTGCTTGGCTCGTGGCAGTGATGGTCACGGCATGTTTCTTCTGCTGTAGTTCAGCAAAGATCTGCTGATTGCACCAACTCGACCCACGGCAGCTCACGCCGGGGCTGATGCAGCTCCTTTACACCCGGACAGGAGCTGGGTGGATAACTCTGTGCAGAGGTGATCGCTTCTCAGGGGAGCTTGGCTGAAAGCTTGGATGCAGAAGAACTTTCCCTTTCCTCCCCTAGACCTTGCTGGGCCTCCTGTTACTCCCGCCTGTTCAGCTTATCTGTTGATTTTAAATCAGGATAATTTAGATAAGCTTTACCCCTGAATGACATAATTTTATTGTAAGTGGATGAGCTGCGTTGGGAACACTGTGCTCATCTCAGCAAAGTGCAAAGAGCCCATTAAACTCACAGGGACAAAGCAAAGCACACCGGGGCAAAAAACAGGCTGCCTTTACCCTCCCTGGGAGGGACTTTACCTGTAAACGGGGCTGTACTTGACTAACCATGAGTAGGCGAGCTGGAAAGCAGTGACTACTGCCCAGGGAGCAGGGCAGAAATGTTATTGCAGGGTCCTGCTCGCAGGCTTTACCACCTCCTGGGTGAGCAAGGCCTCGTTAAAGTACCCCCTACTGCGGGGGTGACGCAGCCGCGTCTCTTCCAACAAGGAGCAGCCTTTCCTCCCGCCAGGGCTAAAAACAAGTGGCCAGCACTCACTGGGACTGAAGTCCCTTTGGTTTGAGGCCCTGAGGGACCTCATTCAGGCAGAGCAGCCGGGGCTGTGTCTACCCGTTATGCTGCAGGCAGAGAGGAGCCTGCTCTGCCCACACAGGGCGCCGGCCCAGCGTGAGCTGGGTACAGGCCGTGGCTGTGGAGGTTTAGAGAGCACACTGCTGAGAACTGGGTGGACCACCTCAGAAGCAGCACTGCCAGCAAAGCCTCAGGGCAGGGGGGCTTTTCTGGCAGTGACATCTGGGTCTGTTCAGCCTAGAAAAGAGAAGGCTGAGAAGGGACCTCATCAACACTTATAAATATCTAAAGGGTGCGTATCAAGAGGATGGGGCCAGATTCTTTTTAGTGGTGCCCAGCGACAGGCACAAACTGGAACAAAGGAAATTCCATCTCAACATGAGGGAAAACTTCTTTACTTTGAGGGTGGCAGAGCACTGGAACAGGCTGCCCAGAGAGATGGTGGAGTTTCCTGCTCTGGAGATATTCAAAACCCGCCTGGACACGCTCCTGTCCATCCTGCTCTGGGTGAACCTGCTCGGGCAGGGGGGTCGGACTGGATGATCTCTGAAGGTCCCTTCCAACCCTGTATCATTCTGTGATCTGTGTGGAGAGCTTGCTACCCGTCACTTCTGTTAGCGTGGTATGAGATGTCAGAACCCAGCCTGGAGCAGGAGCACTGGGTGCTGCACCGAAGGACAGGCAGCACACACAAAGGGGAACTGAGCAGAGGAGAAGACACATCAGGCCAAAGGGAGAGCTGGAAATAGGGCTCTGACAGCTCTTGCACTCCTGCCTCCCCCAGGGGGCACATGGGCATCCTTCCCCTGCCCCACAGGAAAGAAGCAGCTCCTGCTGTGCTGCATATTCCCAGAAGGGGATGCAGCAGGAGATCCAGCCACTGACTGGGTCCCCCGATTTTGCCATCTCTGTACCAGCATGGGGAAAGACGGGTGCCAGGGCAGGGCAGGCAAGGAGTGAGACAGGGCATGCCCTACGCAGCGCCAGCAAAGCCCCACGTGAGGCCACAGGGCGATAAGCGAACTGGGAACCTCCTAAGAATTACCGTTATTAACGTTACTAATTCATGGATGGATTTCCCCTATGCTATCTAGATAATGCTGAAGTCTGTTGGAAGCAGTGGAAAAACAAAATAAAACAAACAAACAAACAAAAACTACAACAAAAAAAACCAAACCACAGGTAGGGTGAAAAAGCCTCTTGCTTTTTTATTCCTTTAACACAGTTTTGGTGCCTTCCTAGATATACCCATTGCTCATCAAGAGGAAGCAAAATGCAGCAGCAGCTTTTCCATGCTGGTACCTGACAATTCCAAAGGCAGCTGCTATACCCGCCTGTTGCCCAAGCTGCTGCATCTCACCAACGAGTGGCTTCGAGTTTTAAACCATCAGCCTTTTATGCAGAGGTCTCTATAGCTGCAAAGGTGAAATAGTCAGAAATGTTTTACTTTTTTTTTTTTCTTTTTACTGTAGATCCTACCTGTGCTGGGTTACAAAACCAGAACAAAGAGTGGCTGAAACTTCCTCCTGGCTTTAACATGCAGTATGCAGTGTAGAAAAGGGACAGAGCCTCATTTGATATGACTATTTTTGACAAGTAATTTTAAAATCTCATATAGCTGGCTTTACACTGAGAAGAGGTGGATCCCTGGGGTCTTCTGTGCTAATTTGACTGTGGGGTTTTCATTTGGTAGGTTTTGGAGAACTTTTTGGTTTTTATTGAAGGCAGTGGAAAGAGTGGGGAAAAAGCTGAAAACTCAGTCTTATGGCATGATGGCAGAAGTTCCTACGTCTTTGTATTAAAACAAGCAGGTAGGAACTACTCTTCTCTCTAATAAAGTCTCAAGAAATGTCAGGAAAACTGCAAACTACTGCTTGATTTTTATTATTCTTCCTAGAAGTTTCCTGACACAAAACAGTTCTGCCTTGTCTAAAAAACAGAATTTCCTGGTAAAGTATTCCAGAAATGCAGTACATGCAAATCCTAAGACAGTGACTAATTATTACAATTACTATTTCCTTGAAGATAAGCAGCCTTCAATTTCTAATGGCTGGTTTATTGCTGAATACTCTTGGCCTTAGATACAATGAAGAATTATTATTTCAGGTAAATTTAAGTGGTATACAGATAATATGAATTCTTGCATAGACCAGGAAAAAGGGAAAAAAAATCAGATCAATAGGGTTTTTTATTTAAATAGCTGGTGTGTCTCATCCTACCTTTCTTGAGCTTTGGAATATTAGAGAGCAAAGGAAGCACTGCAATGTGATATACTGCAATTATAAAGGGGAAATGTCAACAGAGAAATCCAAAACCGCCAGCACTGCAGAAAACTAACTAGAATTTACATAGGACGGTGCCATCTTGACAACATGCTGATGAAAAAATATAGTAACACTGTCCTTATTTAAAAGCACAAAACCCTGGTGGGTTACAACACAGCTGTAAAGGTAGTTAATCAAGCTATGCTCCTAAAAACCTGCACAGATGGAATGCTGAAATGCATATTTTAATTGGTGTTTTTCACATTGAGCACCGTGTTTCGTAACTGCCTTCCCCTGGTAGCCACTTCAGAAAGGATTAACAGCTACTTGCTTACACCATACCCTTTATTTTAACATAAGACATAGAAAACTCAAACAGCACCAGCATATACTGCTCCCTGGCCATCGCTCAGGACTTAGGCTGTCCCCTTCTCCTCCCACTGCAACCAAGAGGGGTGAGGGTCAAAAGCTGTTTAACGGATTTTGTTCTCTTCCCTATGTACAAGTGAAGTTTCAGCCAAAGGATGACAGCAAGATACAATACAAGGTGAGGGTCTCCTTACTTTGTGTTAGAAAGCACTTAGGGTCTCCTACTAATGGTTGGGGTTCTTTGTTTGTTGGTATATAGATATATGTATGTATGACTAGGTCTGATGGTCCAAAACTAAAATTTCCATTCCAGATGAGATTATTAAATTATTCTTTATATCCCTATGGAAAGCACGCAGAAGTTCTGTATTGTGCCTGCAGATGTAAATATGATCTCTCTCAGACAAGTGAACGAGCATACAAAGCTTCTCCACTGAGAGTTCAAGCATGGCTGTCCATAGGCTACCCATATTCTACCCATATTTGCTCCATACTGATTCTCTGGAGTTAAATGCATCCACCTACCTATCACGTACTGTTTGAATTAAAAATGGAATTATACAACCATCAGTACCTAACTTCCATATCCAATGAACATCAGTCCCACGGACTTTGATTCTTACCAGAAATCATTGAGACTTGAGACTCATTAGAAAATGGAGGGCAGCTGCTCCTGATGTTCCAGTTCTGCACTCAGGAACACCCGCCTTACACATATGCAAATGCATCCATTATCTCTATTAACAGAGAAGGGAGGGGGAGGGGAAATACAACATTAAAAGAAATATGTTGCCAGTGCTGCGAGCTGTCTTGAACACAAAGCTTCAGCTCACACAACGCATTGTTCCCCTGGGCAATGGCTACTCACAGCTGTGGTCCAGCCTCCAAGGCACCCATAGCCAAGGGCAGCTCAATTTGGAGATGGGCTCTGACGATGTTATAGCTGCTAATCCCTGTAGAATGCGGTGGGCTCGCACCACAGGTTTGCTGAGTGTGACACGTGACACGAGATTCGTGCACGGCGTCCCCAGCGCTGGCCACAAGCTGCTTGGGGACCTCAGCACTGAAGCAGGTCTTGTGCTCACAGGTGCCCAGGAGAAGAACCACCACTGCAGCCCCTGACAGCACGGGCAACTCTGCCTGAAGTGAAGGATGACACTGGAGAGAAAAGCAAAGACAAACTCAATCACAGTGCAGAGCGAAAAGCCGGAGCTTTCTTGTTTTGAGGAGCAAGGGTGGAGATCGGTGCAACCACGGGCTGCTGCTGGGCTGTGCTCTGTGCCCGGCTCCTCTGCTCAAAGCAGCCACGTCAGTGGGCACCGACGGGTGATAGCTCGCTGCCCACATGTCCATACAGGTGTGTCCTCAGCTGCAGCCTTCATACGCAGCCTTCTGCGGGGATGCCTCATCTCCCTGCAGCCCTTGGTTTATCCCTCAGCTGCTCCTTTGCCTTCCAGAGTCATGTCAGGCTCCCGAGAGGCTTTTTCCCCATAGAATTTCTACTCTGACCTGAGTCAGAGGAAAGGTAGTCAGGGAAAAGGATATGCAGAAGGTCGCTGGGTTAAAAAGTGCTGGTGTGGGGTATCAAGCAATGACCCATTTCAGGAGTGGAAGAGCCTTTACTTCAGTTCTTGCAGGACTTTCCAGAACACTGGTGTTCAGAGGCGCATGGTAACTTGTGCAAACACATTGGAAATTGAGATCTGCTGGCCTCTAATGCCATTCACTTCTCTAGCCTTCTTTCTTTGCAGCCTCTGCATCTACAACTACTGACAAATCACGTCCAGCCTATTTCTTCTCGCTTTCAAACCACCACACTCAGCTGAGTCATCCTGGCCTCCTTCACACCGCATCACCAGGACTGATGGCAGCAGGGAGAACCACTATGAGTTAAGCCTGGAGGGCTTTTGCTTTTCAGATCAAAGCACTTCATACAAAAATATTTCAGCAAAAAGCAAAGAAAGCTGAAGCAGACTTTGGAGTGGATCGAAATTGGCAGCAACTTTTTATTAGCCTGAGGATAAAGCAACTGTATCGCATCAGGATTTATGTTTTCTTTTTAAAAAAAGAAAGGAACATTTTTATTTACAGACTCTTTTTTTTATAGAGTAAATTTGCTTTCGAAGGTTTGTTAAAAACATGAGGATTGTTCTAAAGCATGCAACTGGGCTGTGTTTGATTAAGATTCCTTCCTGCTACGACAGATAAAAGATCGCTCAGTCCAACGTGTTCCTGAAGGAGTTTCAGGGAAATCCCAGTGATGTAGGTAGGAAGCACGTTTCAGTTTAAAATGCTGAGGAAAAGAAACTGGGTATTGCTTCAACTTTTCCCTTGCCTCCATTTTTAAAGGCTCCTGGGAATGCCAGTGCTCAGGAGAGAAGCAGGGGAGTCACGCAATCACCATAAAAGAGTCTAGCGCAGCGTGGGGTGAACTTTCGTGGTGCACAAATACCCCTCGCAATGGTTTGAGGGTTCCCAGTCCTGCAACAAAGCTACACCCTAGCTGACCTGTCCCCCTTTTTGCTAGGCACACATACACACCTTGGTTCAAGTTCAGAAAATAAACACAAGCAACCGACATCAGGTTCAACCACTAGAAATAAATAGTTCGAATACCAGAAAGAGGAGTGTTGTCTCACTCTCCGTGGCAGTGGCATTCACTCCTTTTTAATGATTTGCGGGTGTCTAACCATTTCCCATTCAAGGTGTAGGCACACTAGAGTGGATTTAGACCTTCCAGCAAGTTTCCTTCCTCTGATCACTTTTCACAGACCCCTTCAAAGCAGCCCGCAGACATACACGGCCTCGCAACTTCAGCTCGGGAACTGTTGCATGAAGGAAAGATGAAACGGAATAGGAAAGGAAAACTTGCAGGAAAAAGAACAAAAAGGTATCCGAGTCGTCTGGCAGATATCACATCTCATGTGACTCCCACACACCAGGATCTGTCATGAGTTCAAGCGCTGGAGGAAATTTTGGGTTTCTTCCAGGACAGCAGGCAGGGTGAGGATCACAAGAGCACCCCACAGCCAGTGAAGATCACTGCCAAGGTCTATCCCGCACTGAGAAAACAGCTGGGAACAAATACTCCTTGGGGATAGGAATTGCCAACACAGCAGTCTGTTATCCTTTAGAAGTGTAACAATACCGATGCTTGTGCCGAACCCCATACAGGATCTGCAGCCAACCCCCTGAAAGCAGTTATCGGTGTCCTCCTCAAAAGATTTGCCTCCTCTAGGAGTAAATGGGTTTGTTCATGCACATGGACTCACAGCACTCAACATCAAAGCCGCTCAAGAGAAGGTAGGGTCGGGCAGAAGCCTCTGTGGCGAGCAGGAGTGTCAGAAAACAGGTGACCTGCCCTTTCAGCCCCTGCAGGAGAGCCCCTGCATGCTCACAGCCTCCAGCATCCCTGCATCCCTCTCCCATGCTCAGGTAAGAGCGGCAGAGAAATTCTTGAGACCAGCCCTCCCAATCTCTGAAGATATGGCTAAAATAATGGTTTGATGACACAAAAGAGACCCGCCTTTAGCTCACAACCACCACCTCAACACCAGTATTACCTCATGACACGCACAAGTAATCCAATACAGACTCCTCCTGCAGATTCAAATTTGTTCAAAAATGTTCCAGTTTGCTCTGTATCAGCAGGAATAACTTCCTCAGCAACAATTAAAAAAAAAACACCACCAAAAAACAAAAACGCCAAACAAGAAACCCCAAAAACCCCCTACTCTTATACTCTTCCCCCTGTCCTGTCTAGGTCACAAACAGTGTGAGCACTGCCCCATTTCTGGTAACATCATACCACTGGATCTGTGCACGACTGAACCCCTCACCTGAACAATCACAAAGCTACACCCTGGGGCTGGAGTGTCCTTAATTGCTTCCCCAACTGCTTTCCCTCTTAAATTAGATGCATACAAGAACTACAATGTTTTAACAGCCACCACCAAACAGCAGGTATCTGTTTCCAAGTTACCAATATCAAGCACTTAAGACGTCAATTTCTCATCCTTTCTTGAGGACCACGAAAAATATGCATCACCAGTATCATACCAACGTATTTACTGCTCCAGATACAGTCAAAGGTTTTCACCCCACGCATGCAACTGTCCTTCAGAAGACTGAAATTACAGGGTTTCTTAATCGTAGCTTCCTGTCAGCATGGGATGCAGGCAAACTACCAGGAAATTTGCCTTCCTGTTGTTGAGTTTCATTCCTGTCATTCAACATCTTCCACTGGAGAAGGGGCGGCTACAAATTGACAGCAAACCAAGCAGCTGGGCCTCACATCTGCATTTGAGGTCTAAATTTAAGCCTCCTACCACACTCCCAACCTAAATATAGGAAAGCATTTGCTTCGTTTATATGACATCACATGCACACATATACAATGATGTACTGCAGAAATAATTACTTCTAATACAGCATAGCTAAAGACAGACACCAGGTGTATGAGAACGTGATCCTCACCAGTCAACAGTACAAACCAAGAAACTGTCCAACCCAACTTCTAGGAAATGACAAGGAGTCCTTGTAGCACAAGAGCCTTCAGGCACTCAGGATGCTCAGACAGTAACCTTGTCCTAGGGGTAAGTCTCCACGCCAGGCCAGATCTTTGCTGTAACAGGCAGCAAACCGCTCCACCAGGCCAACCTGGTGCTTCAGGCACTCAAAAGAGAGAAAAACACATCAGCTCAAAACTGTTTCCTCCAGATTATGTCAAGTCAGGTCCATTTATCTCAGCAGACTTGCTAATAAAAGGGTTATTGTACCTGAGGGGGCAAAACTCCTTGTCAAGCCCAAATATACCCACCTACCACCTTCTCCTCTGTTCAAGACCCAGTGTAATGCAGGAGCATCCGATTGATTTGGTGACACCCAAAGAATCACTTCTGATCACTGGTATGTGGATATTGGACAGAGGGGCCTGAATTGCTTCATAATCTCTCTGGATGCAACACTGCATTCTTTCTGCACACACAGTAGAAACAACTTCATATTTTGTTCACGCCAAGGCAGCTCCTGCCACAATTGAGACTTTTAACCAGAACAGACAATACCACTCTTGACACCTCACATTTTTTGTCCAAAGACACCTTTGCCATGGCAGACTGCTCTTTACTTAGAAGTAATCACCTAAAGAAGTCAGACCCTGGAGGTGAAAGACTGTCTCTGTGCTTAAGAAGACACTTCCAAACAGAAGGAATATGAAAACCCATGTGATATCCTACAGCACAAGACAAAGTCATGGCCTCTGGGACACACAATAAGGACAAGACTGCAATTCTGAGCAGACATAACCAGCAAGTTCTTAACTTCACTGTTGAATACCTGCTATTCTCAAAACCAGCTACACCTCAATGTCTTACGCATCAGTGTAACTAAAATTCGACTGCAACATTTTTAAGTGTCTAGATACTCCAAAGAGAACAGCTATATAAAGAGACCTAGAGTACTATTCATGATTCATGGGCTAATTCTGAATGCTTTTAATGGATTATACAGATTTCTACATCTGGTTTTAAGAAGTACATTATATTCCAAATAGACATGATGCCATCTGGTAGATAAATGCCTATCTTCTGCCCCGTGATGAAGCAACAAGTGATCCCATAAGGCTCTTGCTGATAACTTTTCCAAAAAATGTATTTCTTGGCTAACTGCAACATGAAAGAGTTCTTGTTGAAAGAAGCAGAATGGTGGCCAAGTTTTGCACATAGGGCGCTCAAATAATTTTCACAGACACACTAGGATCATATTGCAATAGAAGGATCTTCCAATAACACAAAGTTGACTGACACATTTTACTTTTACTTACCAGTGTATAAAAATCTATTTTTGCACTTCTTACTATAGAAATATCCCACAAGTAAGAAGTAATGGATTAGAAGCTAAGCAGAATCCCTACCATATAAACTGAAGGTAAAGGGTAAAAACAGAGATGGTGAAGTTTCAGCTAAAACCTTTCATATACAGCAAGAGTTTTACAACATTCCCTTTCCAATAGCCAGGTACACAAAGTTACTTTAACTAACAGACCTTTTAAAAAGTTAAAAAACAAACCTCAAATAAAAGAAACAAACAAAAAAGTTGCAACAACTTAAGTCTGTGCTCTTCCACCTGAAGAAGAAAGCCTGAACACAGTAGGCAAAGAAGAGGATCCTGTTTTGAGGAAAATACCATCTCCAATATTCATATATTGTGCATTAGAGATTCCTAGGACTGAACCGCTAATACTTGTATGCTGCTAGAAGCTTAGGCATGTCCTGCTGCAAGCAGGACATTTTCATATGAGGCTACCTGAAAACCTGAATCTGAATAGAAGTTTAAACCAGTCTTCTTCCATAATTCATTTTACATTTAAAAAATAGTCCACAGTTGGATCAGTTCCTTTCAACGAGACAAAAGTTACAAGCTAACAAGAGTGTCATAGTGATGATTCTTCAGTCTTCATCTTTTTTGTTTCTCCATTCGAACCACGTTGCAGTTCCTCCTGCCTTTTCTTTTTCTGCTGCTGTAACCTCTCCTCTTTCCTCTGCAGGTAGTCAGCCATGTTATCAAATGAGGCCTTGTACAGACTGCTGTAGTGTCTCTCTGTGCCAACAAAACCTGCAATTGAGCAAAGCAAGAACACAAGGCAAGTGTTAAATTCCCCTCAGCGATCTCAGCAATTACTTCTTGTACTGTAATTCTAGAGAGTGGCATTTCAACTCATTTACTGTGGTCCTATCCACTTTATTAAATATCAGCATTTACAGCGCGGAAGCCTGATTTGTGTGGTAAGCATCTGTCCTGCATTCACACAGCCAAATGCAGCCTCTGTTTTTTAGGCTAAAAAATTTGCACAGAGGCAAGCACCTGACCCTGAAGCAGAGAAGGCACATGGCTCTCTTTAGACGTTGGACACCTCAAGGCTTCTGAAGGCAGACTTCAAGGCTTCTGTTTTTAAAGCGAATGCTGTTGTGACTTACTGTCAGACATCCCACTGGGGTTGTACCCCAAGACCTACACACTGCAAAAGACATACACTACCTAACTGTGCTTAGCTGACTTGCCTCCTAGAGTATTAACTTAAAAGAAGCCCAAAGAAGTAGACTTCAAACAGTAAAGTCTTACAGTGCATACACATTTCTAAATATTCACCCTGTTGGTTCTATCACACCTTCTGTCAATTCAGTATAATATTCATGACACCATCTCTGAGACTATGTTTAGATGAGTTTAACAGGGAACTAACTACCATCCAAAAAATCCCAATCAGATTGTTTCTGTAGAATGAGACTAGCTAGGCTAGGACCACATTTCTAAAAAAAAATGTTAGAGTGGTACCCAACAAAGCCAGTTACCTCTAGTTCTCCTCATATTCCTACCTTTTCCCACTTTAAAAATTTCTTGATCTTAAAGGACAAATGTAAGGAATCCAGTATTTGCTAGGGTTTGGTCCTAGTGTGCTGCTCCACAGTAATGTACATACAGTGCTCCCTTGTTTCTTGGTACAGAAAGAAACCAACTTTCCCTCGTTGGTATTCAGCAAAGCTCCTGCCTTTAATTTTGAGGGTCTTGCACTCGCATAGTAACCAATTTATTGGCCTTTGGCCCTGGGAGAAATTGCATGCTGTCAGTCTGAATATCCATGCTACTCTATGCTTGATCAGCCTGCACTAAATCTTGCTCTGTCTTTTTCTGAGATCAATTAGAATAGAATGTCAAACTGTTGAACATGTACTTCAGGACTGACCATAAATCCTACAGAATCAGTCAGGTGAAACAAGCTTATAAAAAGATATGCAGGCATTAAGATTGGGTTTAAACAACATGATGATCACTTTTTTTAAAAGAAGTAACTACCTTTTCAAGCACTAATTATGCACCAGAATAAGTGCTCATCAAGTGAGCCTCCCCTTACTAATTAACAATAACAGACCTTGTCATCTGAGCAGTCTTCCTTTCCCAGCTGCAGAAGCAGCCGGCTACTGTGTATCACAGTAAATTGCTACACTGGCTAATTATGCTCAGAACCTCTTCCCCTGCCAGCTCTTTATACTTCTCTGTTGCTCATTTTCACCCAGATCTCATACTTCTAATTATCTGCCTGGCTGTAACTATCAAGTCTGCAACACCTATATGCAAACACTCTCCCTGCTAAAGGAGTAACTGAATTCCTTTTAGATTTCAAAGACTGCACCAACTTAATGACAACTTAATGACAGCTACAGCCTAAACCATCCAATACTAAGTATAAGGAGACTTTACATTAGACTGCACGTTCCTGCAGCTCTTCCATCTATGTGGGTTAATCACTTTTACATATGACTACCAAGAACAGACCAAGAGACCAGTGGGGACTGTAACACCTTTTTCAAGGAAGGAGGCTCCCAGTCTCCCAGCAAAAATACAGGAGAGAGATTTCAATTAATCAACTCTCAATACATAATGAGACATCCACTAGCACATGCCACAACACAACCCTTCTCTATCCGGCAGCCATCATTGCCGTAATTTCAGCTTTTAAATAAAGTTGCATCGTTTTTAAATAAAAAAAAAATCCTGAAAACATAGGGTGCTTCTGAAATAGTTAATCATGTACTATGTTTCTGCCCAAGACTGGAGATGGGGCAGGAATCAAGAATAAAAGGAACGAACCCTGATGATACCATCCAGGGTCACACCCTCCAGCCACAGCAAACTCCACATAATCTGCCTTGCCAAGGCAGACCCAAATCACCCATCTTTACAGTAAAGCTGCTCCTCCCATAGCTATTTCAATTTTTACTATCTCCACTGTACTTTTGATAAAGTGTCACGCCCAGGTAAGAGACAACAAACAACAGTATTTGATGTCACAGCAGTAAGACAGACTCCAGCAGCTCTGTCACAGGGTGTTTAGATACATCCCTGTGATAAGGTGTCTATGTAAAACAGTTATAAAGCTGCAATTCACATCTAAATACCTACAGCATTTTGTGGTAACAGTAACCTGAACGCAATTCATGATCTACACTAACTTCCATACCAGACAGAGAGATGAAATTGAGAAAACCGAATGATTAAGCGGCTTCCAACAGCCAGCTGAACTGACCTGAACTCTGATTTTTGCTCTTAAATCTTATGTTTTACCTGTAACAATTGCATTTCCTGGGCCTTTCTGACAAATTTCTCACCTTCAAACACTGTCCAGTTGTCTTGCAGATATTTTGACATCTTCTGTAACCCTTTGTCGTCAGTTACAGGCTGGGAAAAGAAGGAACATCGCATGATATTTTAGGAATAATAAACAATGTCATGTTTCACACCACAGTGGAAAATTCAACAGCTCCCAGATGAGTACAGTTTAAGGAGAGTGAGTGCAAGCCCTCCATGATGTCTTTTAGACTCCTTTTTTCCAGGTCTGCTATAGAAACCTGTCCTGAGATCACATGTTCTGCTGGGGAAGCTTTGCAGCTTGAACGAAAAGAAAATGCATTCCTACTTACTAATCTGTGAGGAAAACAATTATCACAAGGAACACGTAAGCGTCAAAAAAGTTTAATTTAAAACCACTTCACCACTATATCATAATTAGCTGGGAACTTACAAGGATAACAAGCAAGTTTCCAGTTGTTTAATAGACTGTTACAGAGAACTTGATAGCACATCCCTCAAATTTGACTCCCTGTTCGCAATGAAAATAAAAATCCCCTAATGCTTCCAGAATGCTTTGTTCCCCCCAAAGGATCCCTCAGAGGCAGGCACAAAGAAGGCTGTGTGGAAAGCATTTCTGAGCAACCCACAAAGGGATTTCATTGTTTTGTAGGTTTTTTTAAATAATCAAGTGTAGCACACAGAAAGCACAGGCAATGATATAAAGTACTGAGTACAACTGCTGACAACCACTCTGCTTGATCCCACTATGTCAGACGTTAGCTTTACCAGAGAAGAGCCTGGTACTCATAACAAGCTCTCCGCGCCTTCGTGTTATACCCAGGTGAGAGAAGTAGAATAAGATGTGTATTTATGACTTGTGCTCAGTCTCAAGACATAGAGAAGTGTGCCACTTAGCACTCATGGAACATAGTTTACTCCGGTTTTGTTATGGCCTCAAGACAATGCAAAACATTCAGGATGTTAGCATAACAAAAGCATCTACCTTCCACTGTCCATCACACGGTCTGTACAACTGAAGAGGAACTTCCCTGTCTTCCGCCAAGACCCACAGATCTCCCGTCTCCTCAAAGGCGATGTCCCATATTTTATGTTTCAAAGAGATTTTCTGTCTGTGAACTAGCTGCTGGGCAATGGCATCAAGCTGAAAGACGTAGACTGCGGGAATACTTTTGAGAGAAAAAACTTAATTACCATTATTACCAAATCCACCCACAGCCATGACTTGTACAGCAAACTAAAACCACCCACTCTAATTCCAAGAAAAGCCAAAGCAAAATCATTAGGAATTACAAAAAATACCCTACTACTTCAAGTGCAGTTTGCTTACATGATCTGAGGCAGAAGCTGTGAATACCTAACATGTCAAATGGCTTTTCAAGTGTTATACGAAAGAAAAAGTATTCAACACTGCCTTTTCTTTAAAACAAGAGGTAGTAAAGGGAATTTCATAAGGATTACTAAGGATTTATATAAGGAGTGTTGCATCATAGCACACTGCCCCTACGAGGCTTCACTTGAAGGAACATCTAGCTGAGCACCAGCCAAAATAAAACAGGAAAAGAACTACATGACAGGGAGGAGAGGAGGGAATGAGAGGGGCAGGAAACCTCAACGCGGCTGAAGAGCAGGACTCCGGCACTGCACTCATCTCCATCTCTCCCATCAGCACTCACTCCTCTCACAGCCCCAGCATCTACAGGCAGAGCTCCCTAACCTCCCTCGGACAGGTCCCCAGCGTGCCAGCCAGGGCACTTCAGCTCAGACCCTCTGAGTTGCCTACCAGGCCCACATGACAGCGCTGTTCAGAAACGCTGGGCTGAGGAGCTGGAAATAAAAGCCTAATGCAGAGCAGAGCGTGGTCCCTGGGCTGAGTGACACAGGCACAGCCCTCGGCTGACAGGGCTTCCCCTTCCAGGGCCAGTTTGGTTGCCCATGGAGAAGGTGTGACGGGAAGCAGCTACAGCTCCTAGCTCTGCCAAAGAGCAAGTTTACTGAGCAGACAAAGAGCCGATTTCACCACACAAGCAGCCCTGGCAATCTCTCCCTTTCCTGTTGGCAAGCTTTTGTCAGGAAGAACAGCTTCCTTGGCAGGCTTAAGGTGCTGTGGAAAGAGAGGGGAAGAGGGCTTGTTCATTCCCACAGGACATTTTCCCGCCAGTTGGATTTGTAAGGTTCCTCCACGCATGGGCCCTTCAGCTCCTGAGTGTGTTCTCCTTTGGCAAACACGTACATTTGAACCCAAAAGTCAACGTAGCCTCTCCACACTTCTAAACTGAAGCAACTGTGGTTTTAAACAGAATGGCCAAACGCATTTACAGGAGCAGGAGACGGTAACAGAAGTTTGGTGCCACAGCACCCTGAGCAAAATGAGACCCAAAACACACGGGTCAGGTACAGTGATTTAGGGAGACAGCCTAGCACTAAGCAGGGCTCTCATTCATCCTAGCCTTGTGTTTCCTCCCGTGAGGGAACGCCACCACAAAGTTTGCAAAATTTAACTAAGCTGGGTAACCCTCACACTCACCTCTGCACTCAGACCGAGTACAATAAGGTCTCAGAGGCTGCCTGAGAGGCCAGAGGCATGCCTGGGATGCTCGGAGCATCACAGGACCAAGTACTTCAGGCCAGGAGAAACTTCAGAAAGCCAACAGGGAAAACTGCCCTTGCCTGTACAGAAGCTGTCATGATTTTAGCTATTATTCCATTTAGAATCATAGAATCATAGAATCATAGAATCCTCTAGGTTGGAACAGACCCTTGGGATCATCCAGTCCAACCATCTACCCTACTCTACAAAGTTCTCCCCTACACCATATCCCTCAGCACCATATCTAATCGTCTCTTAAACACATCCAGGGATGGTGACTCAACCACCTCCCTGGGCAGCCTATTCCAATGCCCAACCACTCTTTCCGTGAAGAATTCTTTCCTAATCTTTAGTCTAAACCTACCCTTTTATTTTACCCCCTCATTTATTCTTACCGGTCACATAGAATGGCGACATAACTACCTTCACAGCAGTAGGTTATTCGTGACACAGGGTATTTCTATTAGGAAAAGATAAAGAAACATCATTGTAAGTTCAGACCATTTACAGACAGAAAATTCACACTCCATTTCTTGTCTTAGCCTATGAAATTTATCAGATGTCTAAATTTACAGTAATTGTACCATCTACTGAATTGTAGCAGCGTTTGTTGTTTTATAAAGTTTTCCACACTTCTCCCTTCACAACCACCCAAACAGAGATCAAATGGAAAGATTTTAGTAAACTACTCTTAACAGACAAACTAACAGATATAGGAAAGTACACCTCAGCCATTCTCCCCTGCAATACTAATGGCAAAAACATCAACATTAGGCCTGCTCAGCCAGGATACCAACTGGCAGCTTAGAGATTTTTAACACAAGCCATTAGCTGCTGTTATGTTTGTTAAAAAAAAAAAAAAAAAAAAAAGAAGATAGTGATGCATAGCTAATATCCTTGCTGCATAGTCTCTGTTTTCAACCTCTGCCTGGGTGAATCCATACTGCTTAACCGAAAATGTGTTCTGAAGAACAAAGCAAGACTGCCTGAGGCCATTTTCCTCATTAAAAAAAAAAAGCTCAAACCAGAAAAAAACCCCACACCCAACAATAACAAAAAACCCACACACCGCACTCCTAATTTAGAAGATATATGGCTTTTTCTGGGAAAGAATCAGAGAAATACCTTTGCTGCACAAACCATACTACTTGAAATATGCAACAACTGAAGCCCCTTGAGAGGGAAGCAAGAACTTGGGAGAAGCAGGGAAACTGCAAGAAGATGCCCTAGAGTGCTTTTTCAAAAGTATCTGTTATATAATGTGAAAGACAAAACTGCAAAGGCAGTTCTCAAGTAGATTTTATAAGGAGCGATAACACCAGCACTTCTGACTAATAAAACCTTTTCTTCTAGAGAAGTAGTGTGTTACTCACTTTAGGGCAGGCAAAATACATCTTTTCTTGACACTCAGAATTCAGGTGCATCCTCAACTCCTCTTTCCTTTTACCCCCTTTCCAGCCTTCACCTCTTCACCTAACACCACACTGGTCACTAGGCAGAACCTCTGGTTCACCAGGTGAAGCTGAATTTGGGAGTAACCATGGGATTTTACCCTTTGAGCTATCAGTAGGATGTCTGGGCAGTCTCAGGCTGCTTGTTTCAGAATTTTGCAATCACTGTTGGACAGCAAAGCAAGCTGCACAGCTTCCAAACATTCAAGTCAGCAAGTTTAATACCAGAAGCTAACTATTTTGTCAACAGTACATGATGCAACTAGTAAAAGATAAACCAACTGTAGGAAAGAAAGTTAATTAATGGTATAAATATAGCTGAAAACCAGTGTTACACAGTACATCTCCAGCACATAAAGGAAACAAAAATAAAATCCATTGTGTGATACAATTTCATGGAGGGGGGGCGGGGGGGAAAGCAAGAACAACAACATGCACACACTTTACACTCACATACTCAACTCCCTGTTTTGACAGAAGAGGAGCTCTTTATAAAAACCATTATCAAAAGAATGATATGTTTCAGAGCTCTTGGGAACAGATGGGACTAATCTCTTCCTACTCTGCAGAAATACTAAGCTGTTAGTTTATATTTAGCATTGGGACCCAGGGCCCCTGTTTAAGACGGACATAAAAAATACTTATGGTTCCAAATACAGGGTAGGATGAGTGGACTGAATCAGAAAGGTCCTCTGTGGCTAATACATCTAAATGTAGTTACTGCAGCATGGAGCCACTTACACGGCAGCTTTGGAGCAGAACTGACAGCTCCTATTGTAAACCACCAGTGGGTTCTTTAGACATTTAAGGGAATAAGCCAAGATATATACTAAAAAAACCCACCAAACCTGTGATATTTATTTCTAATAACAAAGCTCTGCCTCTCTGCCTGTCTCATGACAAACATGCAGGGCAAGTGCAGCGATGGGAATTGCCCACCTACGCAGCTGAGTGCTTTGTCAGAGAGACAAAGGGTTCCGTGAACTTGAAGTATGCAGCAGCTCTTCCCCACCCGCACTGGGGGAGGGAGGAGGAGGCTTTTTTTTTTTATTTGAACCAAGTGTTATTCACAGCTGGACAGAGACAAGAAAACACATCTTCTTTGCAAGCTCTTTCCTTTGCATGTGTGAGCAAGTTAACAATTAGCAAAGTCAATGCAAGCCCCAGAGTAGTATCTAGTTCAAGGACAAGCCTAGAAAATCAGTTAACTTAAAGAACAGCTACAAGAGAAGTCTGCGATAAACAGATGTTTGCTTGATACTCTCTGAACTTATTCAGCATTTATATGACTCTGTTATCAGCCTGCCAACACCTAAAAATTAACTTTTAATGTCATCCGTGAGAAGAGGTGACCCTATGAAAAATTAATGTACTGAAACACTGGGGTAGAGTTGTGCAATTCACGTTCTGGACTTTAAACAAGCTTCTCCTGTCAAGAGGATCAGATGAGGTGAAAGCTCCAAAGCAGGAAAAAATATTTATATAGCACTACGAAATTAGAGAATTACTCCCATTCTAGTGGGAAAGTGAACTGGGGATCTGCAACCCATCAACTGAAACCAATGCTACACTGCTCAAATCCTCTCCTATATTCCCAAAACAGACAGATATATTTATCATCTGCCAAGCAAAATAACCCCATATTTATGTGCTCTCATGACCCACCATTACAGAAGATTCCGTTACCATCGTGCTTCAAGTTGTGTTTGAAGCTTCACTGCATTCACAGGGGTTATTAATAGTAAAAATGAAATGAAACACAAAACAAAACCACTTATATGCCCATCTGATCTTTGGTTGCCAGGGTTGTTTGCAGACAGCATGCTAGATACAATCCAAAAAGTGCTGACAAGAGACTGTTCCCTTAAATTCAGACTATAAATGTCACACCACATTGGGAAGATGATCTTTGATACACCTGGATGCACAACACAACTAAATACTACCACCAGACATCATCTCTGGCATTTCTAGCACTACGATGTCAGCGAAACACAAGTCTCCTTTCCCCTCTGGTCCTGCTGGCCAGCAAGACAGTAATTCTTCTGGCAGAAGTATATATTTACAGCTGTGTAGCAATACAGCACAAAGGTGGCAATGCACCACATTAAGGTTTAAATCTGTCATTTATCTGTCTGTAATCAGTGGAACACTGCCCAATCACTGCAACTCTGGAAGTCAACTGAGTCTTCTGCACCCCTCATGCATCGTACAAATTTTGTGTCATTGGAAGACAAGAGTTTAAAAAGCCTGTAAGAAGAGTTCGCAGTAAGCAGAATTCTGCAGATTCAAGGAATCCCAAGACTTCCACAAACACCATTAGGAGACACTAAAACATCATAATGAGTAGAAGAACTGCAAAATACTGCAGCAATACAGTTTACTAACTGACATGTTATATCTATGAACTCGAGTTTGTGGGTTTTCCCTTTCTCTCATTGTTTACCCACACTGAGGTAAAGCAGCTAAACAGAGACTTCTCAGTTAAAGGGAACCCCAACTTTCTACTGAGAGACTCCATCAGTACACAGCGTATCCTATGGAAGGGCCTTTGTCAGGTGTGTTAGGAGGCAAGAGAAGTACTACTAAACTACATTCAAAAACATTCTAAGAGAGTTGGAGCTTTTTGTCTTTTTTTTAAGTTCATTTTTAAATTAGTTCCTGCTTGCAGCAAGAAGTTTTTTTCCTCCAAAATTTGTTAGCTTATGCAGTGCTACATTCAAGGCTTATTATATAGTTTAGTATTATTTTTTATAAACTTGTTTGTAAGCAATGGAGTCGGGATTCAGTGTGAGATCAAGCACTGTTAATTTACATGCAAGTTATCTTACAAAATGCTGAGCCAGTCTAAGCAAAAAGTAGCATTTTTAAAATTAATAATAGGATTCCCCACTTCACAGCTAGTTGCTTACTAGTCCTTAATGATCCAATAAAGCTAGAAGGCAAAGTATTTTAATATTAAACCATTCTTCCCTCCAAAAGAAATGCCTCGCAACATTACTGCGGACATGGATTCGACAGCTATCAAACTATGCTATTTCAAAAGAGCACAACACTAGAAAACTTTGGTTTTGAAAGTCCCTGAGACACTTACTTCCAGAAGACTACACATGACAAAGTAATTTGGTACATTTGCCTCAATGTTAATTCTCCCTTCCTCACCCAAACCCTGCTGCACCCAGACTACAAGAGGACACTGGCTATGTGGACTTGTTCCCTAAATCAGTACATATTCTTGCTTGTGAAAAAAAACCCAGCAGTATCTACTTCAAAGATATCAAGCAGTAGACTCAACCTGAAATGAGCCAGAGACCTCATGAGTCTCTGGCTCAGGTGTGCTTTAATTTTTAAGTTCAGAAGCAGGTTAAACTGTCCCCACAGATACTACCCCGAATTCCTGCTAACAGGAATTCTAGGCAAAAAACAAAATTTCCAGTATCTAAGCTTTGAATGCTGTGATGCAAACAGCTGCTCTCCTGGGCTTACGTACAGACAGAAAGCTGCATGTTATTACTGCAACACAAAGAACAACTTGCCGTGTCTTTTCTGCAGAAACAACCTCTGTCTGATCTGTCCCTAGGAGCTTGGTCCTTCCATGGGTTGTGTTCCCACTTCAGTACCTGCGAATCCCACTAACAAGATCAGGCCAGACCTACATAAGTAGTAAAGAATCTCTGAGAGATCTCCAGGAATAGCTCCTGACTGCTGGGAGAGGCTGGCCACAACACACTTTGAGTAACCAAAACCACAACAAAACACAAGGGGGGAGAGACAGAACTTCTCAATTCAATTTCAGCCTGGATATGAATTCCACAGCAGTTTTGCCAAAGAGTTGTGCATGGCTACAGGCTTCTCGCCCACCTAACAACTGGGAGACAGCTGTGGTCTTCAGAGAAAGAAATATTTTTAGAGATTCACATGAAAAAACACACCCAGCAGCATGGGTGGTAAAATGAATAACTCTTAAATGACTCAAGAGATTAGCAACTGGCTTAATATCATGTACACAGCAGGGTACACAGAACAAGTGCTATTTCACTGCTAATAGGTGACAAGAAAGAACAGAACCAGAGATCAAGTACTACCACAACCACTGTTCACATCAGATTAGCACCCAAATCACAGTAGCACCCCAAACATGTACGTATCACACAGTTAGAGGCTGCAGGATAAGGAGACCTCCTGGAGTATTTGGTTTTCATGTGGGACTTGCACATTTTCATTTCAGACACTGCGCAGCTTCAGAGCCCAAAGGAACAAGCCCAGCATTCTGATTCCACAGGGCAGTACTACTGTAAGTGATTGGTTATAAACATTACAAAGCTTCTTTCTGCTCAGATAAAATTTCAAAGTGTTAAAGGTGCGATTTAAGTAGTTCAAAAGTGGGTGAATTTTTAGATCGTTCCAGTGTTATTTTCTGGCAAACAGACTTTCTTTCCCAAAATCCCAGGCTTTTATAACAGTTTCTAAGTCTCACATAACTTCCAACCCCACTGAAGGAAGGGAGGCACTCCTAACAGAATGCAATAAACATGTCTGGGAGCCACAAGGATCAAGAGGACAGCAAAAGCACCAACACACACGGACATACCTGGTCAGGTTTTGTTGTTTCTGACCCACAGATGCTACTTAGATGACAGCAGAACACTTCTTCCCCACTTTTGTACTCCCAAAGTCTCAGAGTCGAGTCCTGAAGAGACAGAAGTGGACACAAGTCGATTACTAACAGCACCTCAGGCAGAGGCCTTCAGCTAAATCCCATTTCCCTGAAGAGCTTCCCACAGAAGCTGCTAAATAGTCACTTAGTTAAGACCTCAAATTGCAGATAAAGCATTTTAATTAACATAATTTTTCACCTCAATTCTAAATTATTCAATCATGCTATCATTAATTCTCCTTTTGAAGTGGAAATTGGGTAGCTGGAGGAGTGCATTTCAAGTCTATCTCAAATAGCCCTGTAATGCATGTGCTCAGCATTTTAATGGCAATTCCTTCAGGTTGCCCTTCTCTGGCCCCGCTCTTGTTATCACCCAAATTCTCAATTGATTTAGTAACCTCCTGGAGAGAAGCTAAACACTTCTCTGGAAACAGAGAGTCATCAAAGAGCGTTTGCTTAGAACGAAATCCAGCTGCACACAGCACTAACACCAGAGCTGCTTAAAGAATTAGAGGAACAAGAGACAAGAGCCTTAGGGAAGCAAGAGCAGCAGCTGAAACCAAATACTAAGAATTACTATGATCTTCACAGAAAACACTATTTGTTTCCTATGCGGTTCTGTTAGTCTGGGAAACAAGGAATATTGTTTCCCTTCCTTTAGGCCAACTCCGTCTACCAACTCTGTACAGGCCTGGCATGACAGCAGGATCCCAAAAATTTAAGAAAACGGCTGAGGGGAGGAGAAGGAGGCAACACTCGCTTCTTCAGTCCTCATCCAAGCAGTGTGTAGCAAGGCACTGCAAACTATACACAACACGCACTCAACATACTGTGAGGACATAGAGACAAGGACATACTTCAGAACAAGTCTCACAAGGGAAAACAAGTGGGAGGGTGAAGAGGGACCAGTTTTCTTTTCTTAAGAGCTCTAAAAAAAAAATTTAAAAAATCTGTGAATCTAAGGCCATTAATTCTCAGGACACTCCATATCACGGCAGGCTGGCATAATATCCATTTGCTTCAACGTTGTTTAAATAGTACAATGATTAAAGTTTGTCTGTGCTGCAAAGCAAAAGTTAATGATGAAGACACACTGAAGACTTTGCGATTTCTCCATCCCAGAGAACTTAACAAAAAGTTAGCCTTGCTGTAAACACAGTATTATATGATCTAGGAATAGAATGGCTGAAGACTGAACAGAAAGTTGAGAAAAGGAGGGAGGGAGAGAGAGGGCATGCTGGAAATCACAAGAGATTATTCCAAGTATCCCAAGGAGCTTGGGGGAAACACAAGCAAACAATAGTTTTAAAGTCTAAACTTTCAAGAAAAATACTTTTTTGAAGAAATTGGAATACTTACCCCAGAAGCTGACAACAGCAGATCAGGGTAGTTGGGTATTACAAGTATTTTGCTTACAAACCTAAAGGGAAAGCAGTCAAAAGTTGAACTCCCTTGCACAACACTGGTCTTTAAACACATACAATAAGAGAACATACCAATTTTAAAGAGAATATTATAATAGACAACCAAACAGATACTCCACATCAAGCCACCAAAGATGAAGAAAAAGTATGTCTGCAGTACTTAATATAGTATATATACTACACAAACTACTGACCTTCTACTTAATAGAAAAATTATTTCCCCACCTGCACTCAGGGAATTCTAATGAGTTCCTCCCAACTGAGAACACTGTCATTTAGACCAAAAAATGCCAATGGAGATAGATTTATTCAGGTACCATGTTCTCCTTTCACAATTCATTATGCACATTAAAAACATGAATCACCAGATGCTTTTAAAACACAACAGCAATAATTCGGCTTTCAGAGCATTACATCTCTCCCATCCCAGTTGGAGATTACTCAAAAGCAATCTTTACTAAATTTTAAAAGAAGCATGTGGCAATTTACCACCAGTGTCTACATTCAGCCAAAAACCTTGTTTTTCAGAAGTATGTCATATTGCTCTGTCTATGATGACTTCCCTTTGCTGACTGACGAGGACCTAAGCTTCTGGAGTTTTTTATTATCTGACAGCTCAGCAACTTAAAATGTAGTGACTGGAGCAGAACATCACCTGAGAGAGACAGTATTGCTTTTGAAAATGGACATAATTTTAAGGCCATTTTAAAAAGAAAGAGGGAAAAAAAATATAGAAGGAAGAGATATGGTCACTGTAATACAAACTTTCATGACAAAGCAGTAATGGTGAGTGCATGCAGGCATAATAGATCCAGCAAGAATCACCATGCACCCCATTGAAAGAAGAAAATTCAGGAGTGTGAAACAAGACAATTATAGCTACTCTATGTAATCCTTTGCTTATTCATTCCTAATTTAAGTATTGAATTTTTAAAATATATTTCAATCAATTTACACTAAGTGCCTTTCCACTCTGTGGCCACTAATGAACTCTTTGAGCAGACACAATAGCCCCCATTTAAAAGTGTCTTTCTGTTCTATTAATTATAAACTACAACTGTGTACACAGTAGGTGGAAACACCAGACATGGCTCTCTAAACATGCTATAGCAACTGACCTGATCAAAGACTACTTAGATCTTTAACATGAGTAGACTCTTGTTTTTATACTATGCCAATTCTACACAGGTTAGACTACCAAATGATGTTATTAAAATCAGACTGGCACTCCAAATTAATCTGTGTCCTAAATGCTCTATTAAAACATCTTGGTGGCTAAGTTTAAACAGGTTGCTACCCATATCTCAAGTCCCACACTGTCTCTCTTTACTCTTGTTCTGATATAGGGAGCTGACTGCACCATGTTGCATCATCTTATGGAAGAACCGACCTGGAATGGTGGTGTTATCTCCAAGTAACTCAGCGGCCAGAGTAGCAGAATTAAGTGCGTTCTCTGCCCCATGCAGGGTCATGTCTTCTCTGCTACCTTGTCACCGTGGACTTCAAAAATGTAGCAGTGGCCACTCTAAAAAAATCTGTACAACCTCCCTAACCTACTCAAAAACGCTAACAAGCAACAACAAAAACCTCCAAAAGCCCACAAAACCGCATAGAGGTAGAGGCAAAAGTCAAGAGACTTTGTTAATACCACAACTGACAGACATTTTAAGCAGCAAAATGCAGAGGGAAAAGTCTTTCAAAAGTCTGCTCGCCATTTATGTCTTCTTTATGGGAAAAGACTACTGAGAAGGGAAAGTACAGCCCCTCCTGTAGGCTGAAAAGGGAGTCCTGACAAACTGGCTACAAGACAACCCCTATTCCTATACCAAAAGGACAAGCCATCTCCTAGCAAATCAGAGCACATCTGAATCACATCAGTAGAGCTAGCAGGTTGCTTTGCTGTCTTCCACTCTTCAGATCACTGTAATTAGAAGGACTTCTACTTTAGGATTCAGGAGAAAGGAAAGAAAAGGAAGGGAAGGGAAAGATCATCTTTCCTGTTTTTATGCAGAGTGAACCCTGCATTTTACTAGACTTAGTAACACAGCACAACATCACCTTTCTACAGGGATCTGCCCTATGATCCATTTTCCACAGATCCTTTTACTTGCCTAAGTGTTCTTGCCCATAGCAATTGAATCAATCTCAAGAAAAACACCAACTACTAGAAAGGCCTGGTAACTACATTAAGAAGCATGGTTTCTTGAATCTATTTTATAGGACCATATTTCTGCCTCTAGCTCACTACAGTCTAATATCCAGGCAGAAAGAGTGCTCTATCCTTCCTATTGATACAGCTGGGGTTTTTTGTAGTACCACAGAACCTCCAAGTCTGAGCTCAGTACAGAGATGCTGTTAGATTAGCATCTATTCAAACTGCGAAGATTTCCTAAGACTTCCCTCCTTAAGATTAACAGTCTCCAGGCTCTGTAGTCTCTTGTGGGCAGCAGGTTGAAGGGGCGATTCTGTCCCTCTACTCCACTCCAGTGACACCCTATCTGGGCCCCAGCTCTGGGGGCCTCAGCACAGTGAAGACATGGATCTGTTGCAGTGGCTCCAGAATACCACAAAAATGATCAGAGGGCTTGAAGCACCTCTCCTGTGAGGAAAGGCTGAGAGATTTGGGGTTGTTCAGCCTGGAGAAATCTTACTGTGCCCTTCAGTACTGAAAGGGGGGCTATAAGAAAGATGGAGACAGACATTTCAATAAGGCCTGTTGTGGCAGGACAAGGGGTAATAGTTTTAAGCTAAAAGGGTAGATTCAGATTAGATATAAAAAGTCATTTTTTCAACATGAGCACGGTGAAACGCTGGTACAGGTTCCCCAGAGAGGTGGTAGATGCCCCATCCCTGGAAACATTCAAGGTCAGGTTGGCCGGGGCTCTAAGCAACCTGATCTAGTTGGCGATGGTACTGCTTAGTGCAGGGGGGTTGGACTAGATAACCTTTAAAGGTCCCTTCCAACCCAAACCATTTTATGATTCTAACACAGACCTAGCTGTTGTTTAATCTGATTTGAGCAGTCAATCATTTCATCCATTGAGGCATAGCAAAGAGTTTGCACACAACAAACTTACTCTCTGTGTCCCAGACAGTAGGACACAATATAATAAGGAGCCTTTGCCAAGCTGACTCTGATCTTCTCATCTCTGTCTGCAGTGAGGATATATTGGTCATCAGGACTCAGTGCCTGTTGGTAAAGGGAGAGTTTTAGTGCCCAGTAGTTCAATGTTTGTTTTAATATAATTCTTCCTAGCCATGAGGGAAAAAAAAAAACCAACAAAAACCACATACAAGCAGTAAACTATCTGTTTGTCCTGAACCTGAACAGCAGATGCAGGCATCAAGCCACTCTTTTCCACTGACAGTAGAAGCATAAATCTTTATGACAGTAATTTTCTCACTTATTAAGACAAGCAACACCGACCACCAGGTCCAGTGAAAGCCACTGAGCTTCAAAGCTACAGGCAGAAGTCCCACTGCATCTTGAAAAGAAAGAAACTTATTATGTTGAAGATCTCAACTGACATGACAGACTGGGCGAATTCCCATATACATTCCATCATCAAGTCTTCTGTGACTGTAAGATGAAGACTTTTTGAACACTCGCACTCCCAGAATACCCTTACCCTTTGGTAAGCTTGTTTCCTTACCAAACTCTGCAAATACAAACTCAGTAGGAAGAAATCCACACCACATATTTCAGTTATATAAAAGAGAACGCCCAAATTTCAGACAAGAGCAACAGTAAAAGACCCAAACACAAGTAGGAATGCAGGTTTGTACACTAACTACAGAGGCACATACTTACCACATCCAACAGCAGAGACAAGTGACCCAGCTCAAGTTTTCCTTCTGCTTGGGGTTCTGTTATCGAGTAAGAATAGACATCACCAGACTTGTCCGCAACCAGAATCTTATCATCTGCAGCTGTAATTATCAGGGAAGTGCACCTCCTTTTCACCAACCTGAAAGAAAAAAAGGCATAGTTTGAACAGAGCTGGATGGCAGCTTCAGCAGGTCTGGATTCAGATCCAGTTAAACAAACCAAGGGACTAGATGAAAAGCTCCCAGACGTAACATTGTTGAAATGGCAGCAACAACAATAATGTTAAGGGGCCAAAATAGCACTTTGAAACCTATTAAATGACTAATCTATGTAATAGCAAATACCTGGGGAGGTGGGAGAAAAAAGGAGACATCATTAAAGCTGCATGCCCGCATTCTGCCTGTGTACTTTCTCAACTGAGCATTTTGCTTAGGCAGCCCGACAGAAAGGTGATAGACTTTTTTGTGCTCTCTGTAATAAAAATACACATTTAACATGTAGGAAAGAGAATACAAAGTGGGAATACTGCTAGTAAAAATCCTTTGCAGCAACACATCTAAAAACTATGTTGAAACTCTTTCTCCAGTTGCCACTTCATGCTATAAAAGGAGCCTCAAGGACTCCTCCCCCTCACAGCCAGAGTCAGAGACACAATCTCAAGGTACCTTGTCCAGGCAAAGACCTGAACTTGAACTCTGACTTGCCCTCAGCATCTGCCAGTACCTTACAGTTCCAGTTGCCAGTATAGCAGATAATGAATTTCTTAAATTTTTAGATAAATTTAAGGACCACAGATGTCAGAAAACAAGTATTTAAAAAGGTTTAATCACTTACATAGTCTGGAGTATGCTTTTGCAACTTAACAGCTATTGTTATTACTGTTATTCTTTTCTTTTCATAATGCCTGTTTTCCAAACCTCTCTATGTCCTCTCTGTTAACATAGGACTGTGGACACCAGGGATCATATAATCACTGAATAGTTGGAAGGGATCTTAAAGATCATCTAGTTCCAAGCCCCCTGCCATGGGCAGGGACACCTTCCACTAGACCAGGTTGCTCAAAGCCCAATCCAGACTGGCCTTGAACACCTCCAGGGATGGGGCATCCACAGCTTCTCTGGGCAACCCGTTCCAGTGTCTCACCACCCTCACGCTAAAGAATTTTTTAATACCTAATCTAAATCTTCCCTCTTTCAGTTTAAAACCATTACCCCTCATCCTATTGCTACACACCCTCATAAAGAGTCCCTGCCCATCTCTCCTGTAGGCCCCCTTCAGTTACTGAAAGGCCACTGTAACGTCTCTCTGGAGCTTTCTCTTCTCCAGGCTGAACATCCCCAGCTCTCTCAGCCAGTCTTCACAGGAGAGGTGCTCCAGCCCTCTGATCATCTACATGGCCTTCCACTGGACCCGTTTCAACAGGTCCACGTCCTTCCTGTGCTGAGGACTCCAGAGCTGGACGCAGTACACCAGGTGGGGTCTGAGGTGGGGATGATAGAGAATTGACATTTCTATTCGCCTATTCTGAAATTCAGTGACCATCTGGAGACAAAAGAACAATACACTGTACTTCAGGTAGGAAGACAGAAATTCTAATACTTTTTAGTGACTGTTTAAAGGAGCACTGTAACAATGGCAAAAGATGTAAGACAAGGATGCCCACTAGCACATTGCAGGCTCAGGCAGCACGGTTTCAAAATAGGTTACCTTTCCAACACGGAAAAGCCTTGCTCCAAGTTCATTGTACTGCCTTTGATCTTAAACACAAAGATTCAAAAGTTCCCCTTGTCTGAAATCAGCTGACTACAAAAGCTAGCATTGCTTGAAACCTTTTACACGCCTTGCCACAAAACACTGACACAAGTTACATAGCTCAACTTTGGCATTCTTTTGCCTGTATTCCCAATTTCCTAATAGGAAGTAGCAACGTTCCCAAAATATCCAGTTGTGGTCCTACTTGATCTTTTTGCGAAAACTGAAACGTCAAACAATTATCTAATGGTGTGTTACAGGCAAGGCATACAGGGCAGGGCAGCAAGGAAGACAAAATGCAGAATAAAAAAAATTGCCATTTCTGGGAGGGGTTTTTTTTGTGATTACTTACTCGTTACAACATTGGTTAACCCACCAAAGGTCCATCATGCACTCTTTGCACGCAGCCAAGCAGACAGAGACTCCATTTTGGTTTGTAACCAGGGCCTCACACATGTTAGAGACCACCAGAAGCAGAGACATCACACAGAGGTACCTCCTTAGGAAGTGCTTCATGGTCCTCTTTTTACAACTGTCACATGCAGCAGCAACAGAAAACTTGTAACTGGAGGACCTCTGGTGGACAGTTACAGACTCTTTTCTCAAGAGGATCATACTACAGAAGGGAAACACTTGGCAGCATGTCTAAAGATATGATTTTAGGAGAGTTCATAAAATCCTCAAAACATCTTCTTCTCCAAATCAACAGAACCAGACAGTGCGCTCACTAAATTCCTCAGTATCGCTCTTACAGGCCCAACATCAGTGTTCACCAGGAGTGGGCAAAGTTTCAGTTCTTAAAGATGCAAATACCATCTTCTGGAATAAGAAAAGAGATTATCCTTTCCTGGGCCAATGACATAAACATCTACACTCCCACTCTTGGGGTGGGGCATACCACGCATCACTTCTTGACAAGTATCTTTGAATTCCCAAGAACATTAAATTTGTTTAAGCAAGTAGAGGAGAAAAAAAAAAGAGAAAGCTTAGTGACAACAAATGGCAACATCCTAAGTACTACTGTTTTATAACTTCAATTTCATCAGCCGTAACTCCATAACAAAGTGACATGTAACATCCTGCTTCCTTACCTGACACTAACACATTCCCAGGAAGGTTTTGTACGGAACAGAATCAGACGTTTGTTGTCATCCGTCAAGGCAAAATAATCTCCTGATGGGGAGAAGGCAAAAGCTAGGATGTCGTCACTTCCTTTATCTGTTGGGTTTCCATCCTGTCTAATAGAGAGAAGGGGAACAACAGTTTACAACGTGAGAGTAACTGAAATCCGTAAGAAGCGAAGGTTGTTCTCACACCACCAAGAAGCACAAAAAACAAAGCACAAAGTTAAAAGTTGTATTTGTGCTTAAAAATGTTGAGTCAACTGGAACATTAATGCAAAGAAAAAAGCCAAGAAAAAGGAAATTGATATAAGGTCTAAGGCTGTATCATTACTTGCTTAAAAAAAATGCTAGAGTTTGTGCTATCAGATCTTGATACAAATTTAGGGGAAAACAGTAAAACTGGCTATAGGTAAAACCACATTCACAAGTCGAATTAAGACTAAGACTTTTTCAGTTTTTGAAATCTCATGACTTGGAGAATAGAACCCAAAGTGAAATATACAAACCAGTACACAACTCCTCTAACTGTCTTAGATGGTCTAATAAAAAATATAGTATTTTTCCATAAATGTCTTGACCAAGAAGAGTCATGCAGAGATGAAACACCATATAATACCGTTGTTTCTCTAAAAAACTAAAAGATATACAGTCTCCCTTCTGGATGAAACAGAAACAAAATACACATACATACATATCCATCAGGGTTAGCAAAAACAAGCTAGCCATCACCTGATCAAGGAGTCATCCCACGACTTTCTTTTATTATCTTCACTGCCACGTAACCTCAGAAGGAGATGCACCCTCTAGGAAAACAACAGATCGCCTAAGCAGATTTTCTTACCCTTTATTTCCTAAGCTCTTCTCCGCATTGATGCAATCGTACACAAAGAGACTATCATCACTGCAAATGAAAAACAACAGATTAAAAACACTGGAACTAGAAGAGCCACGAGCTTAACCACAGAGAGTGTCAACTCTTTTATAACACAGTATTATTTTGTGGTTATTTGTGCAACTGACCCCCATCTTGAGAAGTACCACCCCCACCCCCCAGCGAAATGGGCTCCCAAAGTGCTACAAATGCAGTTGAAGTTTAAAACCTTGGCTTGTACACATATGCCAAAAAAAGAAATTGTCACCTGTCGGTGAAGTAACTGTCATATTTAACGGTTAACATATTTGTAATGTTAACTCTTTTCTCTGGTGGAGTCGTCCAATAGCGCTAACAGCCAACATACTCATCCAGATTAACATGTATTTGTGATTTTATTGTCCAGGTATCATAGAGTAGTTTCGATTGGAAGGGACCTCAAAGATCATAGAGTTCCAACCCCCCTGCCGTGGGCAGGGACACCTCCCACTAGACCAGGTTGTTCAAAGCCCCATCCAGTCTGAGCAACTCCAGGGATGGGGGCATCCACAGCTTCTCTGGGCAACCTGTTCCATAGGGTAACTTCCCACCCTCTTCCCTGGTGCCATCAGAAAGTTATGAAGAACGTGTAAGCAGAAGCTCTGCGGTTATAAAACAGACCATCACTGCCTGCCCCAGCAAAGGTAAAGGTGTCAGATCTGCGTATGTTCTGTCAGACACTCCCAGGAACAGGAACAGGCCGAGATTTGCCAACATTTAACAGAAGCTGCTGACGCTGCCCAGAGGTTAAGGCAGGCTCTTAGTCCTTGTCCTGGGCTACACTAAATTAAAATACATGTGATTTATGGGACAGGCGTGAGAAAGCAAAATTAAAACAGGAGACAGCAGAGTGCTAAACTGCAAGAGCGCGCTCTTTCCTGGGCCTTTCTACATCGGGACGTGGCTCAACGTTAGAGAATACGTACTTATAAAGGCTTAACGCATTTGTCCCTGCCATTTACACTGCTGTTCACGCACCAGTGACGTGCACAATCGTGTCAGAAAACCGTTAAGAATTTAAAGCTTTAAAGCGGTATTTCAGTAACAGGACGGACACACACACAGAGGATGAACACACACACACAGGACGGGGACACACACACACAGGACGGGGACACACACACACAGGACGGGGACACACACACACAGGACGGACACACAGACACCCACACCCAGGGCACACCCACACAGGACGGACGGACGGACGGACACACACACCGCCTAAAGCCCCGCGGCCTCCGCCGCTCGGCCCCGGGGCCCATCCCGCCGCCGCCCCGGCACTGACCCGGCCTCCCTATACCGCGCCGCCAGGAGCCGGCCTCCCCCGCTGGCGGCCATGAGGGCCCCGCGGAGCGCCAGCGCCGGACTGGCACCGGGGCCGCGGCCCCCGCCGCCGCCGCCACCCTCCATGCGTCAACACCGCCACGTGCGCGCCACAGCGGGCGCAGAGCACAGACGTCACCACGGGAAGAAATGACGTCGTTTGAAGGGGCGGAATCTCATGGCTTAGGCCTCGCCTACCGGGAGGGACCGGCAGCAGCGTCAGGGCCTAGGCCAAGATGGCGGCTCCCTCGCTGCTGGGCTGCGGACGGGCGGTTACCCGCAAGGTAAGGGGTGAGCTGGGCGGCGGGGACAAGGAAGAGCTCGGCGCACCTCGCTGGTTCGTACCAGGCCGGGCATCTCCCCTTCTCCGGGCCCTTTGTGCCGGCACCGGTACCGGCGCAACAGGCCCGGGCGAGGGGAGGCGCGCATGCGCCGCCCCGCCGGGACGGGAAGGAGGGGGG
>JAHREE010000459.1:2914965-2940465 GCA_033628505.1 Tringa tobata | reverse complement strand
TCAGTTTAAAAACTGTTATCCCTTGTTTTATAGATACGCTCCCTCATAAAGAATCCCTCCCCGTGTCTTTTGTAGGCCCCTTTTAAGGGACTGGAAGGCGGCTGTAAGGTCTCTCTGGAGCATTCTCCAGGCTAAACATCCCCAGCTTTCTCAGTCCTTCTCCTCAGGGCTGCTCTCAATCCATTCTCTGCCCAGCCCATATTTGTGCTTGGGTTTGCCCCGACCCAGATGCAGGACCCTGAACTTGGCAAGAAAAGCTTAAAAATGCTCATGGGCATATTTCAGAACAGCTGCCACATGTGCCAAGAAAAACATGTGCCTTGTAAACAGGGATTTCTGTTCAAATGTACTACATAGTAAAAAAACTAAAGGTCTGGTAGGAGTGAATCTGTGTGGGATATATTTGTATATAAATAAATAGCGATGAGCTTGACACTTCTTTCCTGTTTATCTTCACCTTAATATGTTAGCTGCTGTGGTGCTTGGCCAGGCTGAAGGACAGCTATCATTGCATTTGTCTTAATATAAAGAAGCTTTGCAAGTGGCCTGAAATTTGATGGAAACGAGTGTAGCAATTTTTTTTTTAATGAGGTGCAAAATCTGGTTTTGAACTTCAGATGTTCCCCCTCATCTTTCAAAATGTTTAGATTATGAGGATCAAAACGCATTCCATTTTACAGAGAAAGCGACTTGCAAGATCTGAATATCTGCTCCAGGAAACAGTGTTGAGAAGCTGCAAAAAAACTACCACTGTTGTGTTAAATTTAGTAATAATGCATCTCACCCCATAGGTTTGCAAGCAAGGCAATACATGGACTTGGGTTTGGATGCTGCAGCATTCGACATTCAGAAGTATTTGAAACCCTTCTGTCCCTGGCCAAAGTCAAAACATGAATACAAATTTCAAAGAGAGATATCTTGTGCATAAATGCTATTTGTAAATAAAGACTCACTGATTCAGTGAGTAGGGTTCCCATCCTAAACTAGAGATCCAGGTGCTTAAGCAGCAAAGCTCCATGGGACCACATGTAGGAGTGATCAGACCTGTTGACAGCTGTTGAAAAAATCACTGAAAGAGTAGTTGAATGCAGGCTTCTGGCTTCTAATGTTAGTTTCTTAAATGCCGAGGCCAATAAAAGCTTGGTTGTTCATTAAGAAAGCCTTTGCTGCGTAGGTGGATATAAGCTTGATTGAACAACTATTCAATTTTTATTATATTTTTTTTGCATTGTTTTAATCATATTTGAGATGTAGTTTAGCACCAGCTTCTAGGTTCATTGACCTGCAGTTCTGATTTCAGAAGATGTCAGGAGACCCCTTTGGCCACCTCTTTTAGCCAGCTGCTTTCCCTGCAAATGGTTAAGGTTGGTTAAGGTTAGTTAAGGTATATAGGGTGCAACTGCCTTTTTCAGATTCTAGCTGGAAGAGAGTGTTCAGATTTGCTTTGCTTTGATAAAATGGTCGTGTCTATTCCCCATAATTGACTTCGTAAGTAGACCTGTAACTCCTCTGTGCCAGCTTTCTGAGCACAAACATGTTTTAAACACGTTCTGTTAATGCTACTGATACTACAAGCATCAGTAGGAATGCATCTGGGAATAATACTCTTGTTACTGATTTGGATATATTTGTTCTTTTTGTTAAGCAATGCAAATACAGGTCAGGTGGTACAAAGTTTGAAGTATCCTAATTAAAGTGCCTGTACCAGTTGTGTTAGACTTTATGATTAAAAGCAAAAGGATATCTTTTTCACATATCCAAATACAACTGTTTGAAGTATTTTTCCAGTAACGCCTACTGTTAATGGTCAAGTTGAATGTTACCCGCCTTCTCAGTTTCTTACAATGTCTTTTAACGTTAATATTTCTTCAACTTTTGCTCGGCTTTCACTTCTGTGCCATCCCTTTGGGCATTCCTGTGTTAGTTTGACCTTCCTGTATGCTGCTTTGAAGAACTCTTCAACCTTGAGCGCTGCTTCCTCACATGTTATTTACTGCAGGCTGCTGTTTGGCTGTGTCAGTCTGTGGAAGCAGCCAGGCTTCTTTCAAAGGTGGCTGCCCGTCCTCCTGCTTCCCCTTGCCCTCCCACCCTGCCCCACACCTTCCATCTGGCGGAGAGAAGTTTGTGTCTGAAAATATTCAAAAGTATTACCTGTGTAATAAAATTATATTTTTTTCTTTTTTACATATGTTAAGAACTCTGTATCTCTTTCTTAAATACTTAGCTTTTATCTTCATGTGTCTGTCTCCTCGATGATGTTTTCATTTGGACATTGCTAAATACTTGCTTCTATTTAGAACTAATATAGTAACTCCTTGGATCATACAAAGACTAACTGTAAAATACCAGTAAGGCGCAAAGCTGCATCTAGTCTATGGTCTTGTAAGGTAGATTTGGAGTTCCAAACTGTGCAGATAAATCTGCACAATAGACTGGAAATCTGTTGAATTACACTGCTGGTTGGAAGTGGTGTAACTCATAATGGAGTTGGCTTTGCTATAGCAAATTTCAGTGGTGGTGTTATCTTCTTAATGTGCTTCCAGTCCTCTTTGTCCTCCTGTTTTCTGTAACCACAACAGTATTAGCTGTTGGACAGGCTCTTGAAGATATCATTGGCACAAGCATCCAAGAGGTATTTGGTACTCTTTAAAAGAGCCTGAAAATTGCTGCTTTCTCTTCAACTGTTGGCTCCTTGTCTGGAGAATGTAGCTTAATGGAAGTATCCATGAGTGAGAAGAAATAAAGGCAGGCTAACATGAAGCATTAGGAGATCCTCTAAGATGTTTTTTTTACAAAGACATCTCAAAGCAAAAATAGGAAGTGGAGATAGTGAAGACTGGAGGAGATAAGGTGTTGAGGAAGTCATGTTAAGCTGCGTTAGACACAATTCAGTTGACGGGTCACACGGACACTTGAACAGGTAATACTTTCATGTATGCCCTCCGATATCTCTTATTCCGCTAAGTTATCTCTTATTGTGTCTTGGGAGTCACAAAGTGACTTTAGAGATAACTGTTTCAAGAGGCTGGTGTTGCTGTGTCTGTTTATTGTGTCTTCTGCTTTGCTGGCTTGTTCATAGACGGATCTTATCTCTGTAGCAGCATATTTGAAGAACTCGGCTAACAAGCTATCTTAGTGTCCATCTGAGATAGGAAGGTGTCTGTAAACCATTTTCAACCATGCAGAATTGAAGCACAGAGAAGACCAGCTGTTGCGAGGAGTCTGGCAAAGCAAGCAGGGAAAGGCATTGTCTCATGAGTTTCAGCATCACAGCAGCAAAAACTGTTAAGTGCTTTAACTTAAAATGTCATAAAACTTTCTGCTTCATAACGCCTGTATTTAGTATAATAACTTCTTTCAATTTGCTTTTTAGACTAGATTATATCAGGAAGTTAAAATTGTGTGACTAAGATCACTAATTAACAGTGGTGTTGGATATAATTATGATAATCCTCTTTATGCCGTTTCCTAGATGTAGTGGCACCACAGGGAAGCAACAAGATGCTAGCCATCAAGGCACCAGTTGAATTTCCTAAAATGTTGTCTTCTAGCTCTCTCCTAGCATCTGCAAACAAAGGTGAGAGCATATCTAGTACTAACCTCGAGGAAGCTTCAAAACCTTCTGCTGAAGACATGAGGATGTTCATGTCAAGGAAAACTGTGGTTGGATTTCCTCAGCGAGTAGTTGGTTCTTCCCTCAAGGAGGAAAACCTGACTACACCTGCAGCAGAAAGAGGCTTGAGGAAACAGTTAGTTGAGGAAGAAACTTCATCTTCATCCAGCTCAGATTCAGATTCTGAGGAAGAAAATGATGTTGATGCTTCAGAAGTTGCTATTAAAACCAAAGTTGAGTTTCCTAGACGAGATTCCATCTTTTCTGACATCGCAGTAAAAGCATCAATGCTAGCCAAAGAGAGCTTTCCCCAGAAATCCCACAAAGAAAATGGAGCTAAGAAGAAGCCACGCAAAACAGAACATGATGTGTCTCCTGTCAAGCAGGTCGCATTTTCTAAAACATCAGTCAGCCATGAAACCTCAAAGTCCAAAGCAAGAGAGCCCAAAGTAAAATCAACTCCAAAAGAAACAAACCGGCAGAAGCTCGTCTTAGAACCATACATGATTGAAAGCCAAGACCTGACTGACATCACTCAAAAATCTGATTATTTGGAGGAAAAATCCATTGGAACCCAAGTAGCAGCTATTCAGCTGAAAGCTTCATCAGTGACTCAGGAAGACAAAAAGCAAAAACTGGTAACCAGAGGAAAAGAAAAAAAGGTGAAGGAAGCGCAGGAATCAGAGTCAGAAGTAACTGTTCCTAAAGTAGAAGAAACTTCTGAAAGCACAGTGCTGGTGGTGGGCACTACAGCAAAGGAGGAGACCATTCAGGAAGCAGGAGTCCAGGCTGGAGAAAAAAGCACAATAGAGGGTACAACTTTAAATTTTTTGAACTGTGTTGATTCATCTGGGCTAGGTTTTAACTTTTTTTTAAAGGGTTTCCAAATCTTCTGTATTCATGATTCTCTGATCTTTATACTGAAGCTAACCGTGTAGCTGTGACTTTCTGGAAGATAAACTCTTGTTCATTGCAAATCGTTATAAGCGCTCAGTAATACTCAGTTTCGAGTTATGCTGTGAAAAGCAGCGGTCTTCATTTCACCGTATTTATAGTTTCATAAACCAGTCACTTGTAAAATGAAAACAAAATTGTTTCCACTGTGAGCAAAATCATGAGTTTTATATGACAAAACTTGTTTTCCCTCTTCTCTTTTCTTGGAAGGATTTGGTAGCTGCCTTTCTCCTGAGCCAAATTTAATGCCATCTTTTTTTTCTTTTTTTGCTTAAATCCTCCTGTATTTTTTAAAAAAAAATTATCTTGCTGTGTTTCACACTTCAGTAGGCTTCAAGAAAGAACAGTGTAATGCAAGAAACAAGTATTGATTCTGAGATTGGTAGGTTGTAAGTCGTGTTGAATTAGCACACAGTTGACCTTATAACCGAGTTTTTGTAGTGAATTGGGGAGGAGATGGTGATATGTTTTAGGAAAGAGCATTGTGCACCATATAATCATCTCCCTACCTATACTGCCATATCTCACTTACCCTTCTTATTTACTACCAGGCTGTTAACTTACCTACTGATCTCATTCTGTGTATTTCAAGAGCAAATGCCCCTCTATCCTGATCTGGGGGGGCTTATCATTCTTGCCTTTCAGTTTAGGCAGCATACCATTCTTAAGACACCCACCCACCCCCCTTCTGGTTGCAGCTTTGAATTAAAGAATTTGCCTACTTGGAAGTAAAAGCAGCATAACTGTGAAGCTGGAGGTGGTCGGGCTGTGACAGCAGGAAAGTTTCTGTTGGGTACGTGCTGCACCCCTGCTAGAGGACTCTGCTGCAGCGGCTGTAGGAGAGGTGGGGGCTAGTACAGGCACGTTCATACCCCTTTACTGCTGGTTTAATGTTTTTGGGTACCAGGGGGTAGCAGAGTCAAACCCAGCTACACGGTGTTCAACAGCATCACTGGTATTTCCAGGTGTATCTTGTCCTCTCTTCATTTTGAGATCTTCTTTGAGAACAGCTACTGCTTTTCCGTGTTTAATGTTCACAGTTAATGGTAATGCTTTCTGTAATCTGTACTTCTGTCCTGTTTCTGTGTTGTTTTGTTCATCTGCAAATTCTACAGCAGGCACACTGAAGGGGTAAAAGCAATTTTTCCCATTACAAACCTAATAGGTGATGCGGTCCACTTTGTAGAGCAGGCACGCTCAGGAGTCAGCAAAAACTGCTGACTTGAATTGCTAAGTAAGAAGCAAAATAGTAGCATGGTAACCCAGAAATGCACCTCTGATTCATTTCGGAAGAACATCCTGTGAAATGCTTGCTCTTTAAGAGAGAAAGCATAGCTGAAGTCTGAAGTATGGGGAGGATGAACTTTTCCTTCAAGAAGCCAAGTACAGTGTGTTTGAGCAGGAAAAATGAGACTCCATCTGCTTTTCTTCCTGAGCATCTGTCTCCTAATTTGGAACAACTGGCTTATGCAGGTTGAAGGTACACTTGCCCACGCTTTGCCTGTTCATGGGACTATTTACACCAAAGACCACATCATCTGGCTTTTATATCTGTAGCGTTGTCTCCTATGAGCTGTCTCAGTAGGAGCTCAGCACAGGGATATTTTCTTTCTTAGGTCATGTGTGTTGTTTTGCTGAAACTGTGGCTTACTACACTGCGTTTTATAAGCAAATCTTGCTAAACATTATGGATACGTGCTCTTAAACTGATAGCATTACACTGCAATAATTATGTCATAATTAAAGGGAAATTCCAGGATTCAGTTGCTTGAGTTCTTATATTTTTATTTTAGAAGGTTGTATTACAAAAAGAAGCTTAATACGATCTAACCTAAACCATTACATACAAATTTATATGACTAGATCATGCTTATGTCTTTCCTATTGTTAAAACTCTGGGTATGTGAGAATAAATTAATATTGGGAGTAAAGTTTTATTTCTTGCAATTTCCTTGGTTGTAAAATCAGCCTGTAACAGGAACATTTTATGTAAATGGTACTGCCTAAATTTGCATGATATTCTAAAAGTGTAAGAGTTAATGTTGGCTTTAATGTGAAGTAAGGAGTTCTGAATAACTCTATTAGGTTATTCTTTTAGGAATAAAAGCTGGTCCAAAGTTTAGAAGATTACATTTAGAAGAAAGGGAACTTACATCAAAGGCTCTTGATAGATTACTGTTCAGTGTAACCACATTTGAAATTAAACTATGGAGATCTCAACAATTCCATCACTTCTCCCCATGCTAAAAATTCAATCTGTAAAGCAGTTCTAATAACTGTATCTCATGGTCTGACATGATGATATATCATTTGTACTGCTTCTTTGCCTCTTCTGGCTTGTGAAGAATATCACCCACTGTTCTGTCTGGAGCGAAAACCAAAGCAACTATGAAAAAGCCAGGAAATGCAGACATATGTCTTCAAAATATAAATGAAATGTTCTGCCCTATCCTCCCCCAGCATTAAGTGGTAATTTGGATTTGAAAACCTGTGCTGTATTAGATGACTTGTACTGTTTCCTGTTCCCCTACTGCATGCTAATGTGCTGCTTTAAGACCAGCCAAGGTACCAGCAGAACTTAGCAAACTTACCCTTTTGTTATAGTTGACTTTTTTCTTTAATGTGGACTGGATGAGGGATCTGACAGTATATGAAGGCTGGCTCAGTAATTAAGAATATTGCCCTCTGGTGTGGCATCCTTATAGTCACCCGTTATTGTTTGTTTGTTTTCACAGAGACCACAAAAGCTGCTGAGCCTGCTCCAGAAGAATTCGATAATTCTACCTACAAGAACCTTCAGCATCATGAATATAACATTTATACCTTTGTTGATTCTGTTGCTGTTCTCTCAAAATTCAGGCAGCCTCAGCCATCTTCTGGAAGACCATCACCAAGGCACTGAAGGAACCACATTTAAAACAAATGCACATGCAGAATGATAAATTGTTCTATTTAGCACTGTTGCTTCATCTGTATTATAAATCAGATAATATATAATAAATAAATGCATAATAAATTATGAATGTGCTTTTGAACAGTTCTTGGGTCTTGGAGTCCCTCATTTCTTGACCTTTGTGAATGAGCTGCAAATCATCGTTGAATGTAGATAGCTTTTCTGCCTCTCAGTACGTATTACTTGGTGATAGTGGGGAAAAAAATCCTGAATTTTGAGCCTCTCCAAACTTTTGGTACTGACCATTCTTTCAATACCGTGTCAAAGAACATAATGACCCTGTGCATATGTCTGTTCAGTGTGTGCCCTGGTTTTAGTAGGTGGTGGTAACACCATAATGCAGCGGGTTGTTCTCCTTGCACACAAACACGTTCCCAGCTCTGAAGAGATTATGTTTACTCTGGATTTGAAGTTAAAATCATTGGCTGGAAACAGCATAAGAAGTATTTGTCTCCTGTGGCAAGAGTGTATGTTTTGTGTTAGTAGAGGAATGTAAGTTTATGTAATGTGATTGAAACTTCTCAAAGTCTCTGCTGTTGTAAAGGGAGAACATGCAACTTCATTTAATCTTCTGTTGGGGCTTCTAACATCCAGGTTCTGCAGTAACTGAAATAACTTAATCTCAGTGGGCAGTTCCTAATGAACTATACTACATTGATTAAACTCTGAGAAATAATTTATTTCTGTGGGTAGAATCACTTGCGTGTTATTTTTAAATGTGATGAAAATAGCGTTACGGTAAAACCAGCTCTTGGTACTAATTGTTTCGTGGGACTATGTTTCAGTTCCCACTTTTTTTTTTGGCCCCGCAGTAAGAGTTAAGATTGCTGTCCAGCTTCACTCTTGCTTTGCAGAAAATGTGAGAAATGAGGCACTTCTCAATGTATGGTATCAGTGGTTACAGTTGGTCTCAGTAAATTTTGTATTTCCATCCTATTAGTAACAGTCTTCTGCCCTCTGGGAAAATTGCCTTGATGACCACCAGCTGTTGTGGGTTTAGTTCCATTTTGGCTTCTTGTTCATTTTGGGGTTTTTTTTTTTGGTGTTAATTGGTCTTTGAGCAGTTGTACTTGCAATAGCTCCAGCATTTTCCATCACCTGTCTGTATTCTTTCAAGCAACAGAATACACAAGATCAAAGGGAAAACAGAGTCAGCTTTAGTAGTCTATCTGGATATTGGACTCAAATCCCTGGGTGCAATTAGTAGAACAGCTATTTTATACTCTAACTTGGCAAAAATGTGGTAAGAAGGATCAAGAGGTCTACATCAATCTGCTGTGTAGAATTTTAAGTCAGAAACTTCTGGCAAGCAATTTTATTGTCCTGTAAAAACTAAAAAGCATATTACTGACTCTAACTATGAAATTTAAAAATCAGCAAATGTATAAATCCATGTGCTTAGGAATAAAGAGCAGAAAGTCACTTTGAGACAGCAGTGGTACCACGTACACTGTACTTGTAAAAGGGAAAGAAATTTGCTGCTAACATTAAAAACATGAAAGAATAAGGGGAAGGCTCTTCCTTTATTAAGGGCCCACCGGAGGGCCCCAGTAAAGCTGCTGTGTTTTGTTATTAACTGAGAGCCCGTGCAGTAACCTGAACCCTGGAGCTTAGATCTGTGTCGGTGCTGAACTGTGCTCCGAACTGCTTGTTTCATCATTTGGGAAGGAAGCTGCAAATTGTCAGATAAAATCTAAACAGTAAAAGTTAAATATAATCTGTTAGCATGCTTATGTATTTACCGAATCTACACACAGTAGCTGTGATTGTTAGCTGTTTGGGAGTCAGGCTTGTTCACCTACTGCCCTTTTTATTTCTAAGGAAGTTTGATGTTATAAACACTGACTTAATCAGCTAAGGAGAAGGGGGTGGAAACAGAAGCGTGTCTTGCTTTCACTCAGTTCCTACGCTCTACTTAGCTGTATTTCTAGCTAAAGAAATTCTAATCTGTATTTGGGCTGGGCATTTTGCCACCCTTGTTTCACAAATACAGCAAAAATTAATGGTGAATACCCTTCCTCTCTGTGTAATCCTGTCTCGGTGCCTTCCGGTGATCTTTTCTGCAGCTCTAAAAAATCAAGCTGGAAATCAAGTAACTTCATAATTTTTCTGGTACATATGGTGCGTGTCCTACGTTTGTTTGTTCTGCTCAGTGAACCAGTCTGCTCTGGGAAGGGCAGATAATGTGAGGAAGGGCACCAAGACTTTTTCCCACTGTTGTGTTTTCCTGGACTTCAATGAAAAAGGCTTCATTTTTTTTGTACTTAGCTATTATCAGATGTTAATTGTGTTTGAGTCATGCCAGCATTTAAATTTCAAGCAGGATGTGATACAATATGCTCAAATTCTGTAACATTAGTGAGTAACTTTGTCTTGCTGTGCTAAGCACTCGTCAGATACAGTCAGGCACCTTGTTTTAAAGAATGTTCAGTCCTGGATATTAGCATAATTCCTGGAAAACTTCAAGTATGAAAGAAACTAAGTCTGACCTTAGTTTTTTTCTGAAAACCAGTTCTTCAGAAGTGGATTTTTCAATGTAAATAATGTTTTAGTGTGGGACTACATGAAAATCTGAAAAGTAGAATTCACTAAATTCTCATTAAAAAGTTGAAACAACTACTTTCCTTGTCAAAGGGAATGGGTTTCAATTTTTAGGTCTTTTGAATATTTTTTTTTAGCATAGCAAGCTGCTAATAAAATTGCTTTTCGTAATTTCCTTCCACTTAGATCCTTCAAAAGTAACTTCTCAGCCTAGATGGTTCTGGACAGCAGTTGAAAACTCCCTAAGCCCAGGTCCAGAAACATCATTTGCAGTGATCACTTTAGTTATTACAAGGTCAGGATGGTTTTTGGTCCTCCTGGTGCTTCCTTTGGCATCCAGTCATGGTAAGCACTGCAATCTTATAAGGCCATCTTCAAGATTTATTTTAAATTTGGGAAATAAGACTGTTACCTGGGTGCAGTTACAGATCTTTCACAGTACGTCCCCAACTTTCAACAAAACCATTCAGTGCATCTGTCTGTTTTTCTTTAAATTCAAAAGCCATAAAAACCTGCCTGTAGTCTTTTCTCCCACCACATCAGATGCCATCATCTAAGCTGCTTGTACAATTATGTTAAATTTGCTCTTAACATGTGATGAAAAAAGTGTGAGAAGTTTTAAGGCTGTCTCGGGATGATGTGCAGTTTTTCCTTCGGCTACTCATAGTAATGAGAATGTGAGCTGAGAACAATCAGCAGACTGTCCAAGTCTGCTGAAGATCCATAGAAGAGCAGGACTTCTTGGCTTTATGCTGATCAGAATCCCACAGCTCATAAAGTGCTTTGCTGAGATTTTGTGATCTTGTGGCATTTGGGAGGAAGAGTAGGAGAAGTTGGAAGCTGATGAGAGCAGCTGCTTGTCTGTCCCCAAGCGTTTTAAATCCTGGTGGGTCCAATCATGACTATTGTGAGTGAGTGACTGAGTAGAAAGCATGCTCACAGTATCCTGTAACATTAGAATCATGAAAAATGAGGTTGGAAGGGAAGTCTTGAGACGATCAGTCCTGTAGCAGGTGCAATTAGGTCAGACTGGCCTGGACTTTGTCCAGTTGAGTTTTGAATATCTCCAAGGACCGAGATCCTACAATATCTCTGGTGACCTTCTCCAGGACTTGAACACCCTCATGATTTAAAAAAAAAAAAAAAATAAAAACAAAAAACCTAGCAAGCAGAACGTTTACCTGTTCTCCAATTGGAATTTTTGCTTTTCTGACACTGATCCTTAGTACATGCCTCTGACAAGCCTGGCTTTGTCTTTTCTGTACCCTCCAAGGAGGTAGCTGAAGCGCCCCTTATTCTCTTCTTCAGACCAGATAATCTCTGTTCTTTCAGGCTCACCTTGTGTGACATACTCCAGGTCCATTTCCATCTTTGTGTGGTCACAGTGCACTCCCAGTACATCCCACGTTGCCTAAGTGGTCCCTGGCTGTCCTCCTTCCCGTACCTTATGCTTCAAGGTATAACATCCTAGAAGGGGGCTTATGTTAATCTTCCTGATTTTTAGCATGGACTCTTCTGCAGTGAACAGGAAGGGACCTGGGAGACTCCTGGTTCTCAAGATGCTGTGCAGCGACAGTAGTGTGGCGCAGCTTCAGGTCCCCACTGTGTCCTGCTGTAAAAACAAACAAAAAAATTTTGAAATCGTTCTTGGCCCAAGCATTTGCTATCTGCCTGTGATTTACAACCCTCCTATGCTATTCTGTATTGTGTGCTGCTGTTTGCATACAGGGTTAGACAAAAGGAGCTAACACAATAAGGGTAATATAGGCCCTTTAGTCCAGGTTCTTTGAACGTTTGAGTGATTGACTTTACAACCATGGTGTTCTTGTATTGTGGCTTTGTTTGTTTATTTGTTTTAATTTTATCCTTTAAGAGAAACTACTTGAAACTGTGGATGATTTAAATTAAACTCTTAGGAGTCTAAACAAAATATCCTGACAAGTTTCCAGATCATCCTTTTACTCTGATGTGGTTCTATTACATGAAACTATAAATACTTATTTATCTTTTCTATGATTCTGTGTTTCTGGTACTTATGTATTATCCTTAGTGTTCATCTTGGGATGATACCACTCCAAATACAATCTGCACGTATTTTTACATTTGGAAATTCATACCAACCTCTGCAAGTTTTAGGATATGTGGCAACTTTGGGACAGAGAAGACTGTGGTAATGCATAGTTAAGGATGTAAGGTTAAGCATCTGTGTCTGTGTCTATGGTAACAAAGTTTGACACAAGCTTTGGGTCAGCGTATGGAATTTGTGGGTCAGCTCTCAAAATTTATTTTGGTCTCCCCTGCACTCTCAACAAACTTTTAACTGCAAAATAGATTAACAGGGACATGGTTCCGTAAGTCTGTAGTATCACAGAATACAGTCTATATACATGTTAACTGCTAATACTCACAGAGCCCATGCCATGTATCTTAGTGAAAATTAATGCCTAATACTCTTAGCAGCAGTCGTGTCACCTTTGTTTTTCCAGTCTGACATGCGGTTCAAATGACAGTACCCCTTTCCACATCTGAATGTTTTACCAAGTCTGGATAGATAGTTCCTAAAGCAGCTAATACCCAGTAATGTAAATAATGAGCTAATTAAGATTATTTATGCTTTCTTTTTTTGTTGGTTGAGTTTTTGGTTCATTTTCCATTTCTGTCTTACCTGTCCCCATGGTTATGAGGCGCTCTTGGTATTCCTTTTGGCTTTTTGCAAAGTGGAGATACACCCAGTTTCTAAAATCTGTGACAGCATCTATCTGGCACTGGAGAGGGAACATGCAAGCCACGACACACCTTGTGCTAGGCAAATGTTAATGTCTTATATCAAAGAAGGGGGCAATAGTTACTTTTTCCCTGGAGGCTTGGAAAGGGACTTGAAAGAACCACCCCGTCACGCTTTCATTTCTCATCTTCATGCTCTCCTTTTCCTTTTAGCCTCTTCTACGCTTAATAGAGTTTAAAATCATGCCAGACTAGGCCAGTCTAAACTGTATGGATGTTTCCCAAACTCTCCTGGGGTATCTCTAAAAGTGAGTTATATTCTATTGGTTGAGGGCTGGGAGAAATGTGAGGGGAGCTGGAAAGAAATTCAGAATATAGAAAACAGAAGGATAATGTAGAAACTGAGAGCAAAGATGGTCCTTATGACTCAGGTATTGGACTGGCTCTCAATTCATTTGTGAGACCCTTGGCTGCCTGCATAACCGTTGGCAAGTTGCACAATTTCTTGGGTTCTCATCCTCGCTTTATAGATGAGGAGTTAGTGGTCCCAACTTTCTCTTTGTACATCACGCCTATTTACCAAGCAACACAGAATAAAAACTAGTTAAAAATGAGAAAGATTTCTTTTTTCTTACATCTCCCTTGTCAAGCATGCACATCGTTTAGAAACTCTGAGCTAGCTGAGGTTCTCCCAGGAGGTGCAACGCTTATTAACAGCATGACAAAAATACACTTCAGATAGTCTGCACTTAAATGCCAGCAATTTTGAAATTGCATTCAGGCAATGGCAGGGCCCTTTAGATACAAAAAAAGCTTTACAACTGTTCCAAATACTCACTAGTGGAAGACTGTTAACAGACGGGAAAAAATGGGGAGGTGTCCAAAACCAGCAATCCACCCTGGTGAGAAATCCAGCTGCTGGGAAGTGGAATGGTGCTGGAATTCATACCAGGTTGTTGTCTCTGGACACCAGTCAATGGCCTCCATCTTTTATATCACGCTCCCATTAGCCATAAGGATTCGGTGTTTTTCAATTCCTTTTCTCTTGGCGGCTGGATAAGGAGAAGGAGCTTTTTCTCTCAAGTCCTTGCTGAAGAATCGTTTCAAAGCTGTTGTCCGTGAGAGGAACATCACCGCTCTGCCCCACTCCTGCCTCCTGAAGGTCGCCATTGGGCAGAGAAAAATCGACCAGTCTACCCTTCTTCCTCCAGCTGCTTAGCTCCTGCTGTATAGTTGTTTACTGCTGGGCCCCAAGCTGCTTATCTTCATAGTCTTCCTCCCTTCCAAATAACTTTAGGATTTACCTCTAGCATCAATGAGTGCTTTCTCCGGCACGGTGTTGGGAAACCAGCATGTTTGAAAATCTTGAGAAAGACACCCCATTCCCCTCCCGCCCCCACAAATTTGAGATGACTATAAAAAAAGAGAACTAAAGAAAGAAATAATTGGGAGTTCTTTTCCTTGATGTTAGTAGTACTTTTATGATCGTGTTTTTTGAGATTTTCCACATAGCCTTGAGGAATGGGGAAGCTATTTTTTTGGATTTCAGGTAACAACTACAAGGCTCCAGCTGCTCGGGCCCCGGGCTTCATGATACTCGCCGATTTATGGGCGCTAATGTTAAGAGATTTGGCAGCACTTCAAGCAACCGAGTGAAAACAACGTGTTTATTCTAAAGCTTCGCTCTTGCCCTTTGACTCGACAGCGGCTGTGCAACTGGCCTGGCTGCTCAGCTCCGCTCCGCCGGAGCATGGGAAAAGTAGGAGCAGCGGCAAAGAGACAGCTGGCTGGCTGCTGACTTAGAAAGACATCATTGCGTCACGCCACGCTTGGTAAGTTATCTTCGCAATCACAAGGGCCAGGATTTCCTTCCCTCCCCACCCCCCCCCCTTGGTTTTTTTTTGGGTTTTTTTTGGTTTTTTTTTTTAAAGCCCNTTTTTGTTTTTTTTTTTTTTTAAAGCGGGAGGTAGGTGCTGCACAAATTGACCATGGGGATTTGGCCGTGTCGAGTAAAGCGTCCTGTTCGTCTGTGGCAAGGTGGTTCTTCAGCCCTGCATTTTTTAGCTTTTCGGACCCTTAAAAAAAAAGATCTCTGCTAGACACCTTTTGAATCCCCTTTAAACGAACTGTTTGTAACCTTATTAGGCTTTTCTTTTTCATTTTTAATATGTGGATTGTTTGAATGGAAATATTAAAGGCAGCATGAGCAATAAAGATGGATTACCAGTAAAATAAACAGTTTGGCCTCTGACTGCACAGAGGAAACAGATTAAGTGAAGAAAATGTTTCCTAAAAGTCACTTCTCTAAGACTATTCTAATAGCTGCTTCTTATTTAAAACCGGCACTATTTTGGAGCTTACTAATCCACACATTTAACTCAGTGTGGAACGATAAGTTAATTGACATTCTGCTTCCAAAGCGATATTGATATTATGAAGGGCACTAAGCTGATACATGAAATATACAGTAAAAGTGAATGGGAACCAAGAGAGATGTATTTCTGAGAATCCAAAAAGAGTTTGCAAACAATAGGTAATGAACGAACATGAAATAGTATTTACATGCATATGGGATGCATTGCTAGTAAAATTATGGCTCTGGATGAATCTCATGGAAAAATTATGATAGATTTCTGTCATGCCAGACTTTCGCCTTGTCTCTTTAAAACTCTTATGGTGAAACTCATAGGGAGGTATGTCTTGCCCAGTTCGAAGTTACTGTTGTAAAAGTATACATATGTAGAAGACTCACTGGTAGGGAATCACATATGGGACTCTACCCTGAAGTCACTAAGCCGGTGAGTGTATTTTACACCTATTTATGTTGAGCAGGCTCAGCAACTTGCATGAGGAATGTAATGTCCTGAAGGGCTGACTTCATAATTTGCGGCTGCGTATATATTTCCTTCACAAAACCACATTTATGTTTCTTTATTATCATTATTCTTTTAAAGGTTTTTAACTACTCACAACTCACATTTCTTTTTCCATAAGTCCTGCTACTCTGTCTTCAGTATTCTGAGTTTTTAGATTTCAAATCTTGGCGACGGTGTTGAGGATCAGGTTGCTGGCTGGGGACATCTGGATGGGTTTGAGATTTGTGCATTTATAATCAAATCTCCTAACTGTCTATTTTGAGTCCACGCGTTCGTTTTCTCATTGCATTTCTCATTGTTTCTCTATTTGTATGAGCGTATGCAGTCTCATGCAATTATATAAAAATGGTTTCCTTATGCATGGCATGAATTTTTATAGCTTTACATTCACTTTCTTTCTTTTTTTCCACCATCCCATTTTGTATTTAAATAGGTAGAATAAGTTAGGTAATATGTACACAGGGACTGCTCCACCATGGACCGGAGCTCTAAGTATCTCTGTTAACACATGCTGTAGCCAAAGAAGTTTACAGCATGCAGAGGGAAAAGGTTATTGTTAGTGTAACTGAATAAGTATTAGGGTTAATATATAATGTATAGGTCTGTGTAATGGATAGTTTTTATTCATCATAAAATGTTCAAATGACTTGCAGATGTATGACTGCTGCAGCTGTTGCAGACCTTGTAATGGCATTAGGCTCTGACTCAGAAAGGAGCTCGTTTGCCAAGAGATTCTGGCAGTGGCTATGGATGTGATATTCCCATTGAAAAAAGTATTGTCAGCAGTGGAGGTGGTGATACAAAAGTGAACTGGAGTATGAGAAAGGAGCAAGGCTGGGTCTAGGTACGACAGGAAAATGGGGTTTCTGAAAGCTTTCATTTGTTTGATGTTTAATTATATCTATAGCATCCTACGACTACGTGGTCTACTAGGGGAGCAGCTGGAATTTATAGTTACCACAGATTCTGGCTACTTGCAGCTTATGTTATACTAATTGCGGAAAAAAACACAAACCAGCAAAGCTTTGATAATGTAAAACTTCGCTCCCGAGTTTTAAAAAGAAAAAGCAAGGTACGGTCCCTACACGTAGATAGAATTGAATTGCACTGCGCAAACGCAGTCTGTCGCGCAGACTGAGCAGCATGGGAGCTCGGCTACTTTCTGCCTTTGGACACTGTACATGTCAGGGAATATGCACACTTAGCAGTCAAAGGAATGCCATCATCCTATGGATGCATACAGCACTCCGAAATAGTACTGAGGAAGAAAATCCCCTGCACGTTTTGTGATTGTTTTCCTAGGTGTGACTGAAGTAACGAAAGCAATGGAGATTGACATCTGAAATAGGCACACATTTTATACGGGGGATGTCATACTGAGATAAACATGCTGGGTTTGATACAGCCCTTTGATTTCTGTGTGATGAGGAAAGAAACAGCATGATCATTTTTAGAAGAGAATTGCAGAAGACAGTGCAAAAGAAAAGCGCAATTTTGACAGGGTTTGGCAATAATACTCAAAAAGTGGGATTGAGGGAAGAAAACCCTAGAGACAGCTGAACTGTAAATCTCTGAAATGGTGAGGGAGCATAACAAGAGTCACCTCTCAATGAAGAGCAGATTTCGTCACTGCCTTTTCTGATGCTTTAAACTACTTACGGGGTGTATGAGTTAGTTATGAAATGGACTGCAATGCTGCCTCCTGCTTTCTATGAACGGTTACCAAGCCATGAGCAGTGCTGTTTCTGACTTTTTTAAAGGCGTCTGCCGCTTCCAGTGTGTTCTTTCTGACCCCGTTCAATGCCATATCTATGAAAGTAAAGCTACCAAAATATACAGACTATTAGGATAGAAATGCAGTCAACATGAACTTAATAGTTTTAAAAAACGTAAATTCCAACACTTACTGATGTGACTTTTGCCTTACATGAGTACAAGAGAATGAGTTGCTAATAGCTCTCTTCTCTGGGGCTCAAAATTCCTCGGATAAGAGAAAAAAAAAAAAAGCCAGCCAGCATGACTGCATTAGCTGTTGGCTGAGGCTGTGAGCTGGGACTTAGGTCTCCCCTCTCCCTGGTAAGTGTGCTGCTCACTAGACCAGGGTTACTCATTTTGTCTGGACGAGTCTTGGTCAGCAGACCAAGGTCTGCTGGAGAACTTGACCAAGGTCGTATCAGTGGGAAGCAGTGTGTGACAGCAGTGCACTGTTGGGCACACCAAGCAATTCACCCTGCCTCAGGGGCTGCATTTCAGCGCCTTCCTAAGAGCACAATGTGAAGTGTGGGGCTTTCTGATGGATGCAGGATGTGACCGGGCTTGGACATAAAGCACGAGAGCAATCAGGGCACAGTGCAGGGCAAATTTTATTTCTGGTCTGTTTCTGTATCAAATGTGCTTAAATAATCCTACAGAGCATCGTTCTATAGTTGTCTGCACTAGTCAATAAACACTGTATGTGATGAGGAAGAATTTTAGTAATGGATGGGTGCAGCTCCTGTCCTAGGAGGCCCTATAGCAATGGTATGAGGCGTGTGGTCTGCAGATCTGTGGGATTTCATGCACCCTTTCTATGGGAGGAGGCTTTAAGTCTCTCCCTGGGAATCTGCACCTGCTCTGGGAAATAAACAGTGAAAAGAGCTGAGCAGGCACTGCCCTGCAGCTTCCAGGTTAGATGGCCCATGGCAGAGGTGGATCTGCATCCTCAGGCATTGCAAAGATTTGGGAGCAAGCCTCTCAGGATATGCCAGTGTGGCACAATGCAGCTCTGTGCTGCAGATCCCCAACCCAGGTCTGAATGGGCCAGTCTTTCTCGGAGGAAGGAGCAAACCTTGGCAGGGATACAAGCTTGGATCCCAGAAGCAGTATTGCCGTGCTAGCATAGCACTCGCTCTCAAGCTAATTTGCCTTGCCTCTCAGCCCACCAGCTAACTCGGGCACAGCATGAGGCTGGTGTTACTTCTACTTCTTCCAGATCCAAAGCTATTTCATGCCAAGGCAGTATAGCGATCTCTGTACCATATTGCTCTGCAAGCTGTTGACATATCCTTTATTTCCTAGAATGTTTTCTCATCAATAAATCTTAGAAAAAATGTCCAGAAAGTCTCCTGTATCTCCTCTTTCTTATGAAGAAAGGCTGACTTAGGTACTCTAATTCCAGGAGAGACTCACTGGCTGGCAAAAGGACATGATAGAATTGCAATCTGTAAATGGGTTCAGATAAGGGAATAGAGGAATTAACAAAGGAGAAGTCCGCCAATGGCCATTGAGAATGATGGTCTGCTTGCAACTTCTGATTCAGAAAGCTGCTAGACTATTGACCCTAGGAGCTCCTAAGATACACCAGAGGAATGCTGACCCAGTTGTTTTCATGTTTCTTGCACTCTTTCACTAAGCACTTACTACTGGCCAGTGTTGGACTTCTGGTAGTTTGACCCACACGTGCATGTGGAAGGAGGGATTGCCCTGAAATTAAGATCTGGGTGCCAGCTAGGTCCACCCGGTCTGTCACGCATACGCGTATTAGCCTTGTACTCAGATGACAACAGTCCATCATGTTGAGGAAGCGCCTGAGGAAGTGTTAGTGGGAATCCTGCTCCCAACATCAACCATCAGCTGATCCAGAGCCTGGTCCAGATGTCTGACCAGGGCATCAGAGGAAAGGCTTCAGCTAGATGTGGCGGCAGGAATATGTGTCACCTCTGGAGTGACGGTGTGGATGTGGGCCTGGAGGATATGGTGTAAGTACTGCAGTGTAGACCATCAGAGACGGGCACGTCTCCATGCAGCCCAGAGGCAGCTGTGCATGGTAGTTTCCACAAATCCCAACTTGGCAGAGATGAGAAGGGGAATGTTTGTGGAACACTTCTGCTCTTGGCATTTCCTATTTGCTTTTAGCTCAGTTGCAGACATTTGTGTGGAGCTCAGCTTTTCTTTTACTTTGTGCTAGGAGCTCAGGTGCCTGGCTAGACCGTTGCATTAGGCAGCAAAGCACCTAATCCTCATTGAAGGCCACCTAATCCTCTCAGTTTAATGGCTTCTACTGCTTCAGATACTCCCTTCTTCATTTTTTCTCTATTTGTTCAGCAATTGAATTCTGTTCCATTTGCAAAACAGTGTCAGGAACAGGCTGGCTGGCTGGCTAGCCAATCTCATTCCCCACTATCAACACCTCTTGGTTCTTCTAGGCTCCAAAATGCAGAAACCCATAAAAGCCACTGGAAGTAAATGAGTAATGGAGAGCAAAGAGAGGTCTCTATGGACTGAAGGAAGTGCTCTATAGACCAGTGTTTGAGAACCTTGCATTTATGCTTCCTGGTTATTTTTTTCTGTATTTCGCTCTGCGGAATCCAAATCCTGCTCTAACCAGTGGGAATTGTTCCACTGACTTCTAAAAGAGTTGGATCTAGCCCCTGGTCTGGAAGGTAAAACTAGCCTCACTGGTTTTATTTCAGTTGGTTTCACTTTCTGCTTCTCAACTCCCAGAATACCGTGAAAGCATTCATAGTCCTCTGTGGTGAGATTCATACAATATATTCCCTTTTTATGTTTTTGGTAAAATAAAAATCAAGACATGTATTAGCAATTCCACCTCTGTTCTTCTGACTCTTCTTCTCTGCCCTTCTGCTCTGTTTTTTGCCCCCCACCCACCCACCGCTTCTTCCACAATGAGGTAAATGAAAATGGCTTTTTAAGTCTAACACATTTTTGAAGAAACTTTGGAGTCAAACAACAAGATACTCTCAACTTTTGGCATCATTAAAGCAGAAAGTTTGCCCTGGGAAGGTAATCTGTTTATAGTATCTCAAGTGGAAAACAGATACGTTGGGTTGTGAAAGATGTTTGTTCCATCACCATGGAAGTTCTCGCACGGTTCCCAGGGCAAGGCATTGCACATGGGGAGGTGGATTTCTACATCACAGCTCAGTCTTCAGCTTCCAAGTGAAAGCTGTGCTTTTATGATAAGCTGTTTTTCCTCAAATAGCAGTTTTGTTCAAATTAACATCTCTGATAGCAGAAAGCGAGCAGTGTAGAGTGTGGTACTACAGAACACACAAAAAGGAACATTATCTTATAGAGCTTTGGGGTTTTATCCTCCAGATCACCTAAAATTCTTTCCGAGTAACGTGTTAAGATACCGGTAATGCAGTGACTCAACCATATAAACAGATGGACTGAGTAGTATGCAGCCAGTGATTCAGCTAATGTACAGCTCTGGAAATTCAAATTTGAATTAACAAGAGGAGAAATGTTGAATAAGACATTTATAATTTTTCCTTTTCTGAAGGAGGCTTTAAGTATTGGTTTTTCTGCTGAAAAGAGAGGGTGGAAAAACATAGGACAGTAACAGCTCATCAAAAGGATGGCGTCTTGATCCCCACACAGAAACTCCTTGCAGTAGTACCGCACTGCAGTGCCAGCTCTTGGTCTGAGCCCAAGTCCTGCTGTGGGACATGAGCTCCTAATTTCTCCAGAGGGAGTGTTCCCAGCTGAGTTACACAGATCTCCATGATCTACTTCAAGCAAAGCTTGCCATTTATTTAGACTGAGTTAACTCATTAATTTCAGCTTTAAGATCTTAAAAGCCATATCCATTATAAAATAAGTCACACATTTTTCCCAGGCTCCTCTTATACCACATAAAGTTGCGGCTGCAGATGTGAATGTGCTGTGCCTGCAAACAGAGGTTGCTTTTTGGAATGCTCTCCAAACAGCCAGGGGACATCCAAGTCGTTGACATGCCTTATTACATACTTTTTCCCTTGGAGTGATGAAAGAAGAAACTGGTTTGCTGCAGAGGCTTCCCATTGTTAAGAGATCAGCACTTCAAAACTCACCTGATTTTTATGGGTATCTGGGGAAAACCCTGCTCTGTTTAGATTATTCTGGTCTTATCACTGCAATTACAGTGTGTATTCAATGAGTACAGATTACTGCCACCTGCATGGTAGCCCATCCCTTCACCTCTATGTAAATGTTTCCTTTGAAAGCTTAATTATGAAAGAGTTGCAAAGTACACAATCGAGAGCCGTGAGACATCTCCTTTTTCTCAACAGGTTAAATGCATACGCATGCTACATTATGCACACAGTTGTAATATTTAGAACTCGGAAATTACTAAAGGATGTCAGAGTAAGCCTAATTCATCTAGCAACTGTATGTAGGATCCAGTTTTGCCCTCCCAATGCATTTACACAATCCTACTATCACTAAATGGCAACTGAAAGTGCATTTCAGACAATAGATTTGGGAGCGTGCTTTTCCCATTTGCTAAGACGGGACCTTCATAGCTTGGTGTTTGCAAATATTTGGTCCAACTGTGAGGAACGCTCTTATGTATCTGGGACTGTTCTCAGTAACCAAGTAAGGTCCTGACCCCACAGACATAGCTGTGCATGTTTAAGTAATGAGCTGTACTTAATGAGCACATTTAATACGTACAATCTGAAGAAAGTAACAGAAGTTTAAGAAACTGAGTATTCTGTTATTTGCAGTTGTAAGCCTAAATATTCCAGTACCTTATTCTTACATACTTTCAATTACAAAATATTAAAATGGTATTTCATTCACTGTGGCATGTAACTTTAGCTTTTTTAGAAAAAAAAGCAGCACTCCATTGCATTTAAGTGAGTACATCCATACCAATGGAAGTTCATAGCATAAAACTACATCAGTTGTGTAATAATCCTTATCAAATGCATAGTATGGAGCATTTCCTTGCCATTTCTGTCTTCCATCCTATGTATTGGACCTTTGTCCTTTTGCAGAACTGCTGAGGGACAACACAGTTTGTTTGGGCAATTAGAAACAAAGAAAGAAAAGGGTTCCTATCCTTTCCCTTTTTGTTTGCTTTTGCCTGTATGTTTGTTTGTCTTTGAATCAGTCTTCTCGGTTACTTTTTCATTCTTTTCCCCTGCTGCTCCTCTCGTCCCAGCTCCTTCTAGTTTCCAAATGTTGTGGACTTCTCTCAAAAAGCTTTGTAATTTTTAGTGCTTGTCGTGGCTTAACCCCAGCCCACAGCTAGAATACCACAGCCACTCGCTCGCTCTCCCCCAAGTTGCGATGGGTGACAGAATCAGAAGAGTAAAAGTAAGGAAAAAACTCATGGGACAACAAAAGCTGTGCACACAAGCAGAGCAAAACAAGAAATGCATTCACCCCTTCCCATGGGCAGGCAGGTGTTCAGCCATCGCCAGGAAAGCAAGGCTCCATCACACGTAATGGTTACTTGGGAAGACAAATTCCATCACCCCAAACATCCCCCCCTTCCTTCTTCTTCCCCCAACTTCATGTACTGAGCACAGCATCACATGGTATGGTATATCCCTTTGGTCAGTTGGGGTCAGCTGTCCCAGCTGTGTCCCCTCCCAGCTTCTTGGGCCCTCTCAGCCTGCCCACTGGCAGGCAGCGTGAGGAGGAGAAAAGGCCTTGACTGCTTAGCGACAACCAGAAACACCAGTGCACTATCAAAAGTATTTCTCATCTCAAATCCAAACCACTGCATTATACCAGCTGCTATTAAAAAAGTTAACTCTATCCCAACTGAAATCACAACAGTGCTTTTCTTAAATCTTATCCCCTGGAGTCATTTCAGCTGTGGTATTTTAAAAATTAAGCTTAGCTTTTTGAGCTTTGCAGAGGCCGTATCGGAGAGAACTGAGGAAGAAATGAAAAACAGGGACCTCTCAACAGTGGTTGGGAACTGTGCATTTAGTGAGTTTAGAGATGGGCAGCTGGAAGGCACAGGGGTGATTTTCAGGTTACTTTCTTCTTTGGGTTTATATGGTCATGTCATGTAGGTACAGGTATATTTGGGGGTGTATTCATGTTGTTTATTAACATTTGAACCTAGCAATTTAGTCTAGGTAGGATTAAAGCTCACAGAATAATTTAGTTCCTGTAACGTCCATGAAAATAAGTTGTAGAGACGGGAGGATGTATCATGTACCCCTGAATGATGGAAAGTCTGCAGCAGGAGCTTTTAGGCAATGGCATCCATTGACTAAAGACAAACTTTTTGTACACCACAAATTTGGAAAAGATTACAGTCAAACCCTAAAGTTAACAAACCATGAGGCACAAATATGTGGAGAACCAGGCCAGGCTTTCTTAATTCTGACGCCTGGGGAGTCATGTGCTTTAAGATCGAGGGAGCTAGAACATTTATTGATATGAAAAGCCTAAGAGGCTGAGAAGAGTAAAGGATGGAGTAACCTTAATTACAAAGGAGACCAAGAGATGGAATTACTGGGGTGAGGGGCAGACAGCTGATGAGGAATTTCTAAACCTGTTGTGTGTGAGGGGGGAGCTAGGGAAGAGAAAGTGGCGAGCAGGGAGGAAAGGAAAAGCAAGGGGAAGCAGCAGGAGAAAGGAAAATTCAAGTTGGGAAAGGCATCAGGAAAGACTTTGAAGATCACTGGGAGAAGAGATTAAACAGAAACTAAATTAGTTTGAACTGAATCTGTACTTTCTCAGAAGAAATCAGTGAACTCCTATCCAAAGAAGTGCAGGTAAGCCAGAAGGAGAACAAAGGGTTTAGAAGGAGAATCAAATTGGAAGAAGAGGCAGGCCTGGGCATGGGAACCAGTTAATTTTAAGCACAGTTTAGTGAATGTGTCACTAATGAATGTGTCAGGGATAATGAGAGATGAAACCTGCGGTGGAAGAAGACAGCCTGGCCACACGAACTCTGTTAGAGTTGTTATTACACAGCACAAGAGCAGAAATAGAGAAAGAGGTTCTTGTGAGTAGGACAAACAAAGAGTTGTATTTTTAAAAAGATCTTGTTTGTATAAGTCATTCACATGAACTTTGAGACCCAATTCACACATCTGAGCGCTGTGGATTAGCATAGTTCGTTTTCTTTCCCGCTCTCTCTGCTAGGTGTACAAGTTCTTTCTCTGTTCGCAAGCCCAACGTCCACATGGTTTTGACTGTGTGGGGAAAAATGGCTCGAAAAAACGAACCCCTGTGAAGGCTCCAGGCGGTCTAGCCAGAGGATGAAACGGCGGTTTTGTTAGTGGACAAACGGTGGCAGTGTGCGCAGAGTTGACTAGAAGACGGAGAGCAACTGTGTTGGCCGAGCAGGGTCAGGACACAGCGGTTACACTTACCGAGGACCGGGGGCAGTCCTGGCTTGCAAGAGCATTTAAGTAGCCATTTCTATTGCCGCCCTATTAGCCAGACCTTCTTTCAGTGCCCTGGCCCGGGAGAAGTGTTTTACAGAAGAAACTAGGTGGCTCGCAACTGTTAAATCGGAAGGGTGCCACGGACCTTGAAAAAATGTAGGGCATTCCCAGTTTACATGAGTACAGGATAATCCAGTAGATTCCCAGCCCCCAGAGGGGGCCAAAAAAAGCAAAACCCACTTTGCTTTTGAGCCGAGCTCCCCAAGATGCGATTTGTTCTGTATGTGTCAGCTCCTTCCCCCTCCTTGGTAACTCTGTCCCTCAAAAGAGCCAGGGAGAGGTGGCTGAGGTGGTCTTTCAGGTGGTCAAAAGAAGGAGGGAGCAAGGCCGAGATGTCAGATCCCCTCAGCGACCTGACCGAAAGGTGGTGCTTCGGGGCCCCTTTTTTTTTTTTGCACAGAAGGTAGAGGAGAGAAACTTTTCAAACATCCCAGCAGCAACACGGGGGCGATTCACCAGCTCCTTGCCTGAAGAACTCCTTACTTAAAGAAAAGTTGAGGCGAAACGAGGCGTATTTAACGGGCGGGGCCTTGACTGAGGGGAGGCGGGGGCCGCCGCCCTCACCCCCTGTGGCGGAGCCACTTGGTATCTCCCTTCTCCCCCCCCCCTCCCCAGGAGGTGGTTTCACACACACCCCCACCCGAGGGAGAGGCG
>JAHREE010000459.1:2866877-2911586 GCA_033628505.1 Tringa tobata | reverse complement strand
ATTTGACAGAGCTGCAGGACCAGGATGTTGTGTCCCTTCAGTTTATATAGCTGTTCCAAGTTAATGCTTGGTTCATTGACAGGCTCATTATTTCTGAAATAATAAAGGACATAAAAATGAGATAACTGACAATGGAACATCTTAGTTTTGATCAAGTGTTTGTGAAAAATATGTAGAGAGGATTTTCTTATGCATTCATCATCTTAAGTCCATTTTAACTGCAGTTATTAAATAAAACTCTTCAGCCTTTAAGTTTACTTCAGTAGCATTAGGCATTCAGTCTTTCATGGAAAGAATCATTAGAAACTTTTATTATAACTGTATTATAAAAATAACAATTATAAATATTAATATGTTTCTTACAATATAGTAAGATTATAATTATTAAATATGATAATTATTATATTTATTAGAAACTTTTAATATAACTTTATTATAAAAATAATTAAAATGGTGGAAAACTTACATATGCTTACATAAACTGCTTGCTAACATTGTAAAGTAATGCATGTAAAGCAATAAAGGCATAGTGAGATTGGTGGTTATTCTGTGTCATCTTTGTGAAACCGCAAAGTATAAACACAAAACAAGATTAATTTTAGTCATAGTTTATTGGGTGCTGATACAAATCATGATTCAAATAGGATTTCCCGATGCTTTGGTTTAGTTTGTCTGGAAGGGTATGATAAAATTAGTATCTCCAGAAATAAGAGATTAGCTATACAGTTGTGTGGATATTCCAAAGGCTTCAATGGCAAAGGAACAGAATTGTGCCTAGCACATACGCAAACCTGTTGTTCATCCATATGGGGAATGCTGGGGAAATGTGGAGGGTTGAGTTATGGGTTTTTGGTTGTGGTTTGTGTTTTTTTTGTTTGTTTTGTGGTTTGTTTTGGTTTGGTGTTTTTTTTTAAATAATGAAATTATGTTTAAAAAAATAATTAAATATCGTTTAAGTAGGACAGTTGTACCAGAGTCAGTTTCAGCTGTGGAACTGGTGATACATGCCCTCTGGTACGTAAGAGCTTTTTGGTAGTCTCTCTAATGTAGTCCTCTTACCACGACAGCAGCAAGGCAGATACTACACTATCTTCTTGATTTTGTGTCTAAAATGTTGTGATGACAGAACATTGGGTAAATACTGAGGGCAAAAAAAAATACTTCCCTGTCCTGTGGCAAGTAGACATGTGTGAGGTATCATGATGTATATGCTAGGATTCACAAGCAAGAACCATAAAATTTCTTCAGTTTGCAGTGTTCAGAATACAGGAATAAAAAACCGTAAAGGAATCTTTATTTACTATGTGAATATTGGGGATGAATGAGGGAGTGATGGGAAATATTTTTGTGCTCTCTCATACCCTAATCCCTCGGAAGTCTTGGAGCAATTAAAGAAGGGAGGGTTTCCTTTCCACTGAGTTTTGTTTTCCTTATACCAAAATTTCTGTTTAGTCCCCCTAATTCCTTACTATTACTTTATGGAGCTAATAAAGCAGGATCAAATTACAGTGTGAAACGGGTAGGAGAAACTGAGATGCTGCAGTAAGTTTCTTGAATTTGACAGTCTTTTAATAGTTAGAAGAATGAGGTTTTAATTTTGCAGGAGGTAGGAGAGCAACCTGATGATTTCCTTCTGCAATGCTAAGAGCTACTTGTAGGTAGGATACCTAGCATACTGAGATGACATTATTTTATGACTAGGTTGGATAGGATTTCTCATCTTTATCTTCCTTGGTGTTAGGAGGCATTGTGGTAAATTGGTCATTACATGAACCATGAGCATAAACATGATTATGCATGCTTTCCAAGAAATATGTTGGTGTAAACACAAGGGATGTATGCAGAATTAAGGAGCTGAAGTTCTTCAAAAGACCTAGATGCCCTTAATTCTGTTTTTGTTGTTGTGCCTTGAGAAATTTATATTACTTTATGCATCCTTAATATTCATTTTATCGGTTACTGCATATGCAATTGTAGCTTGTAAAGTGGCACATTTTTAATAATATTTTTATTCATATTTGGTACCTGCAAATTGGAGAATTACCAGAATTCATTTAAAGTACTGAAAGCAGAGTTTACACAAAGAGTTAATTGCTAAAGGACACAGATCTTTTCATGAGATGGCGTATTGTTTGTCATGTTGTGTGACATTGTGTGGTGATGCTTGGAAGGTACTCTGATATAAATACTTAGTATGGCTTGTTAAGTTCTGAAATGGGATATATGTAAAGAGGATGCTATGAAAGATTAATGGGACAACAAAGCAGTGTATATAGTCTTGGAGAGGTCTTGCTAAATAAAGTCAGTGTTTCATAGTATATACGTTCAAAATCCTACAGACAAAGAAAGGTTGATGATAGCTTGTAGTGTAGTCTGTATTTCTGAAGAAATTTAACCTTAGTGGTGGCTTGTAATTTTAATTTTCAGTTTCTTAAAGTATAATATGCATTCAGTTTTTTTATGTAATCTTATATTCATCAAGATTAATATATAAAGAACATTATTGCACCACCAAACAATAAAGGGAAAAATGTGACACAAAGTAAATCTCATTTTACTGCAGCCAAAAATTGGTTTTGTGGCTTTTTAGGGCTTCTCTCCCAGGGAAATTGACAGCATAACTGTTGTGTAATAACTGTTTAGCTATATCTGTGTAGTGCAACTCCCTGAGGCTGGTATTGTATTCCTGAACAGGAACATCATCTTTCTAAAAGCATAATATTCTAAATAATGACTCTGCTTTGTAAGTACATGAGATAGAGGAAATGGAAGCCACCTTGCTGCTGAATGAGGTGTATGTTCTCATTGAGCACAGTTTTAATAAAGTTGTATGCATCAACTTTATAGTGATTTGTTTATCTTAATTTTACTGAATGTCTCTTCATAGGCAGGTTGATGGAGGTAGGCAACCACTGCAGCAAAGGTAGAATGAATCCCTCATGGCATGTTGACATATATACTCTACATATTGTTTCATTATTATTATTTGGATCTATAAAAATACAAATGTGTTGTGATCTTAATGTCTGCTAATATTTTTATATGTGAATGCATGCACAGGTCTTTGTTTCTTTCTAGCTGAGATACAAAATGAGAGAATGACCAAACAGAGGGTTCTTCTACACTTGAATGAACAAGGTCATATTTTAAGTTGTAGTAAAAAGTTCAATTGTGATATGCTTTTTAAGTGACAAACCAAGTTGGCCTTGGGTTTGGTTTCATAGTTAAATATCTTCTTTATTATGATAACATGACTATAAAACTTGTCTGCAAGAGTAATAAAGGAAAAAAGGAATTGGCAATAGCAATTCCAAGTTTAGGCTCCACAGTGCCTTGGTATTGTCTCCATCCTTCAACAGGTGTATTTGCTCCCTGTTCTTGCCCCACTGGGATATGCAAAAGGACATAACATGCAAGTTCAGATCTCTTTTGTTTTCTTGTCTGATATGTTTTAGGTTAGACTCTAATCTTAATTGCTGACAGGTGTCTCTTGGAAGAAGGCGGCAATATGACTGCAATGTCCTCTGGCTCCTTCTCCACCAAACCTTTTCCTCTGCAGCGTCTTTCACCTTAGCCTGCATTTCTTCAGTACCTCTTTCTGCTCTTGATATCTGGATATGCTGTCTAGAAACTTGACTATTTCAAGAGTTTCAGCTGAAGGCTTTGCAGGCAAGGGCTACTTCTTCATACATGAAATATTTTTGACTGACCAGATCTGACAGCAGTGGCACTATTGTTTCTTTGCTGCAGTTGTTTCTGAATGAAGGGAGCAGGTTTTTCAGATTTGCAATGGCGAAGCAGTTCTTTATGTCTGAGCAGAGACAAGGAATAGATAATCCCAATTTATCTGGCAGTGACCTACATTCAGAAGATGCTATGAATAGTGAGAAGTTCTCTATTTGAAAATAGCCCAGCAAGTTGAGGTGGGTGAAAGTGTGTACTAAAATTATAAAAGATAGAAAGCATGCGAAGAAAGGAATAGGAGGGTCCACTGTTTTTTCAGAGCAGAATTAAGAAGATGTAAAAATGAGAGAAACCCATTCTTTGGGGACATAGTTCTTTGACAGTTTAAGAGAAAGTGGTAAGAACTTTTAATGTGTCATCTGCCCCTTGAGGCATCAGGACTAGGTGTATCAGTTTGGACTGAAATTCTTTCTAACTCAGTATTTCATCTCTAACCAATGACTGAAACTTACACTGCCTTATAGCTCCTCAAAGTATCTTCTTTGCTTGTTTAGAGCTAGGTTTCATGAACAAGAGGTGATGTCTATATTGAGTGTTTCTTAGCATTTTGTTTTATTGTGCACTTGCCTGAAAAACATTACTTCTACACTACGCATGGATAAATTTTGGTTCTCAAATCCAAATACTGACTTCATTTCACTTTCAAAAATGTTGGAGTTGCTTTCATTCCAGTTCTTACACAATTGGCAAAACTGGGAACCCAGGAATTTTGTGTGAGAAAGTGAGATAATCTGATTCAAGATCTCAGCTGTGTGTATTAGCCATCAGATGATTTCAGATGGACTTTGTCCAACATCAGTTTCTGGAACTTCCCCCAAGATAGATTTGCAAGGTTTTTTTAATGCTTTTCAGCAGTTTGTTTTCTAAGTACATTTTCACAACCTTTGCTACTTTGCTTTCACAATTATTACTACTCTTTAAAAAGTAGATTTAATATATCAAACAGGTGCTATTAAATTACGGCTTAAAATTACTGTAATTATATTTAATTTTTGTAAAGCTTTTTAAAATTGCAGAATAATCCTGTAGCAGAGGCTGTCTTCACAGAACACATGATCCTAATAATAGTTCACACCTCTTCCTATAGTCTGTTATTTTTTATCATGTAGTACATTACTTGATCATAGCCATCATTAGAATTCCATGTTAAAATGAAAGCATGATTATGAAGGAGATTTAAATTTTAAAAAAGTGTTTCACCTTTCTTAGTTTCATGCTTAATTTTTACAACACTGAGTTATTCCCATTTGCATTTTGTAGTTTTATTTTTGGGATGTGTCTTGTCTAGTCTAAGCAGACAGACGTGGAGCCAGAGAGTAAAATATAAACGCTCAACAGCAAGCAAGTTGGCAGTCCAAACATAGCTTTCTGTTAGAGGTACCAGCAAAGACAAAGACAAATATGGAGAATGAGTGGAATAAGATAAGGGAAAGTTCAAATAATAGTATGGGGTAGTGGGTGTGATTACAGATCATTAAAAATGCCCAAAAGAATTTTGCAAAACCTGCAAAAAAAATTCCACTTTAATTAAACTTGTGGAGGGAACCACATAATAAATGTAAATATTTTCTTTAATCGTTGTCTCAGAAAGTATGTTCTATGTTCTTGTCTCCTTCTGAATATTTCTCTGTTGGTTTTTAGGTTTCTGTCCTCTACGTTATACATCAGTGGCATTCCCTCTGCTGGAAAAAAATGATGTCTTCTTCAACCCATTGAAGGAAAGGGGTGAGCACCTTTCTCATGGCCAATATTTTATTATATTTAGAAAGCAGTGTGCCCTGGAAGCAAATACCATTATGCATTTTGATGAAAAGTGAAGCCAGTTCTAGATGCTTTTCATGTGTCGAACAGGCTTGCTGTTTTGATTTTTTGTTTCTTTTTAACTTTGTATGTGAATATAAGGGTCTATGTAATAGAGCAAGTGCCGGGACTAAAGTTAAATAAGAATGAACAACTCACCATGCTGAATCTGCCAATCGTCCGTTTCTCTCTGAAGGACTTCAAAGGAATGTGTGTAGGGGAAAATTAGAAGGAACGATTACTTGTTAACAAGTCTGTTGGGTAGTTTCTTCACAACCCTAAGACAGTTAGTGGTTAGTTTATACCCCGAAGCATAACTATTTATATCTCTTACAAACATCTGTTGTAGCTTGTATATGTTAAATATGATATTACTGAACTCCAACAGCTTACTTGCACCTTATGTTAACATTACTGGGTGGTCCCTTTGCTTTTAATTATGAAGGAGTAAGTAGAGCAAGTGAAGAGTGATGTATGTTAAATGATCGCTTTGTGTACATGTTTCAGCTCATCTTTAGTCTCTTCTCTTAGATACTCCCTAATTTGCACAAAGTCTCCACACTTCTAATTACGACTACTCCTCTTAATTTAGTTTCCTTTCTACTCTACGTTTTACCTTCATACTTATTTTTATTAAAGGCTTGATTTTTTTTTCCTTTCACTTTGTTTTGCAGAACACAATGCTTTTATGAATTCCCTTTTGCCACAGATATCCATGGAGTTTCTGATTGCAGTTCATGCATCAGCTTCCAGTTTACATGACCTTAAACATTTCCTTGGGTTTTCCTCATGCTTTGTTTTCAAAATAAATAGCATGAGAATTAATTCTGTTCTGCATGAAGCAGACTGGCTGACTCTCTCAGCCTCAGGTTATTTTTTTTTTTATTTGTAACTCTCTGAATACAACACACATGTACAGTTTTCCTTCTTCTATGATTTCTTTAACAAAGCATAATTGGCTTTTTTAGAGCTAAGTTGTCCCAAAGTCATGTGTTCTTAGGCCCACTTCAGATACCTTAGGCCATATAGTATTTGGTATGGCTGTGCTGGTAAAAGATGGTCCTGCTGTGAGTTGATAATCGCCACACATGAGCCAGAAATTACCACACTAATAGGTCAGCCAAGAGCAGGGGTTGTATGAGTGCACAGCAATGTGCTTCAGACAAAGTCAGCTGGTTTACATCATAGCCACCTTTAACAGCGGGTTGAACGAGTCTAGCTGACTTTATGTAAAAAGGATCAGAAATCATTCACGTGTTCTGTGGGCTCAGTGGTAGAGCTGTGGAAGTAATTAGCTCTGGCAGGGTGGCAGTGATGAACATCTGCGAGCGACACCAGCCTCGTCTAGCATCATTGTTTGCAGAATGAACATCTGCTTAGGCTGTGTATCTGCTAAGTAGAACTGGATGCTGTATCCTAAATTAGGTTATAAAAGCTGAATGTGTAAATACTTTTTCAGTTATTTTTCTTAAAGTTTAACATAGTTTGTCTCTTAACCACTACTGGGTAATGAGAAGATGTTTTTCTTTAGTGAACCAAAGTAATTCCTCAGTAATTGCCTCAATTTAAGTGTGTGATTAGCTCAATTTGTTCTTCTTGATTTGCAGTAGTTGTCTTCACTAAATCTCATCAGTTGCTATCTTGCCTAATAGCTTAATCTTCTTCTAATGTAATTATAAGTCAGAGGGGAAGCTGTTATGGGAAATAAAGGATATACCCATGTAGAATTCTTTCCAGCCATTCCCCTGGGAGATAATAGGGCAAAAGTCCTTCCTGATGAAATAATCTATGGATCTAGCTCAAATCTGTGCACCTCTTTTTTTCTTCGTGTAGCCTGAGGGATTTCCAGACATGGAACATCTCTTCCTTAAGGAAGGGTTGGTCCAGCTTGTCTGATTCTCCAGAAATTCTTGCCATGTCCTATTGTCTTACCAGTTTACATGGGTTATCTTTGTTGCTTCCCTCTCCATGTTGTTCTTTGTGTCACTAATATGATCTCACATCCTTGCTTAGCTCTAAGATAGTGTTCCTCCTCTGTTACTGTTTTACCTTTTCTTATTTCATCCTTTCTGACTAAGAACTTGATCTTTCTCCTACAGCCAGCCAATTTCTTTAACAGGATTTTGTGAGGCACTTCTTCAGCTTCTAAAACAATCATTCAAAGTGTTTGCTCTTTCTTTGTTGATCTGTTCAACTATCCTGCTTTTATTTTTAGGGTCATACATTCTAGTGGTATGCAGTGGGGAAGGAAAGATTTTTAAATAGTTGAAAAATTTGTCATTATTTCAGATCTTAAACCGGTGAAAATTCTCATACTTAGTTCTTTGATACTGACATAAGTGGAAGAGAGCAGAAAACCTGGAATTAATACCTGGATCTAATCTTTCTCAAGACATGAGCTCTGTCTTCTTTTTTAATATGAGTATTTTTTCATATTAGCCAAACATTAGGACTCCTATGTGTCAAGGAAAATTGAGTTCTATGGTAATATTTAATGGTAATACCTTAATGAATTATGTGGTTTCAGTTGTAATGGCTGCTAATCTGACAAGAAAATGAAATGTAAAGTAGTAATTTGATGGATAAATGATCTGGTGGTGATGCTGTGCTAAATGTTTTGTTGTTATTTTTTTTAAATTACTGAATGTCTAACTTTAAAAAAATGTTTAACTCATCTGGACACAAACTCCAGCTAATCCTTAGGGAGAATAAGATACATAAATTTCTTTCTGTTGTAAATCTTATTAAAATTAATATTTCCCAAATCATCAAATGTCTGTGAAAATGAGACCTCTGAATTCATAGGTTGCTTTTCAAATTATATAATCACATAGGCCCAATTATTTAAAAGTTGTTAGATACTGTTCCATTCTTTGTTGAGCCTTAAATGATTTGGATGGTAGATTGCTGATGTCAGAAGTGATTTGAGACTTCAGTTTCTAAAAGTAATTTCAGGCCCTGACTTCAGAATGTGAGATTTCTACTCATAAGTAAATGCTTTTTACATTTGGTTCATTGGTTGTAGACTATTGTTATTTCAGTTACAGTAATGCCTAATGTGGTGTTAGCTTTTTCAAAACACAGGAACACTGGTCTTTGCCTGTTTGTAGATTTTTTTGTATTACCTTAGAATAAGTTAGTTAAGTAGTGCAGAAATAAAAAGTTCACTTGAAGTTTGTGAATGTAAAAGAAACTCAGCCTCTTAATAAAAATCTTATGTTAAAATATGAAATGATACCGTGAACTTTTTACTGATGAAATGTGTTGCATTTTCTGACTTGTATTTTTTTGTTTGTTTAAGAAATGCGCAGTTATCATTGTAAATAAACTCACTGATTTTTGGGGTGGAGGTGTGCATAAATCTTTCTTTTTTCATCTTTTAGAACTGGATTCCAAGTGGTGACTTTTGTAACTGACTTTTTTTTTTTAAGAATATTTGTTCATACTTATGATGATTTGACATAATTAAAGTTTTATTAACCATGATGGCAACACAGACATTAAGTATAGACAACTATCAAGATGGACAACAGGTAGGTGTGGTGGTTTTTTGTCTATGAACTAAATACCATTAGCAGGAGAAAAAAGGTAGTGACTTTTTCCTTAATGCGTGCTTTGGCATTCTTTAAGTGTCCTGGTTTTAAAACAAAATCTTTAAAGTGATAAGCTGCTATTTTTTAATACTTGAATACTTATTAAAGGCTTAGTTAATCTTTTCAAGACTTTACTTAACTTCTGGAAGAATGGTTCGGTAAGGGGTTTTCTTCTGAATCTGTGCTAGATGATTTGTGGGCTGTAATGTTCCTGTTTTTAGGGAAGTCAGATGGGCATCCATAATTTTTTTGTATATGATACTTCAGTGTTCTTATGTGTCTGCAGATAGATGACATTTACGCAATGCAGCCATAGAGTTGTTGGTCTTGAACAAGTGAAGGATAAATTTAGTTATCTAGAGTTACTACTGCTTTGGCTACATTTAAGTTGATGTAATTATGTTGCAGGCTGCAAACTGGTAAAATACTTGAATTCATTTTAATGAGGTTATTGATTAGAACTGCTAATCAGAAAGCTGGTCAGTGGGCTTCCAGTTTCTTATTGCTGTTAAAGAACAGCTAGAATCATGAAACACACTCACATATGTGTGGTCATGATGTGGGTTTTTTGTACAACAGGCTGTATATTGCAACAATTTGAATTGCTAAATTACAGTATTGTTAAATGGACACAAATCATGCCAGTGGCCTGTGCTCTGAATACCTATTTTTACATTTTTACATTACTGTGTGTCAGCCCTAAGCAGTAAATACAAGTTCTTCTGTCAGCAGATGGCAACAGTGGTGAACAGTCAGAAGAAAACCAACAACTTTTCCTTATGTTTTATCTCCTTTATGTTTTTTCTCTTATGTTTATTTGAATGCAGCCTGGGATTACTGATTTTTGTTGTTGATGATTGCTTCTTTTATTGCAATTCTAATTTCTCTTCTTCCTTTCATCTACCTTACTTTTACTTTATTCCTCCAGGAAATAGTTGCCATCCTGTGACACATCAGTGAAAGTAATACATGTTTTTGTAAAGGATGTATTCTGAGAGAGCATTTTCTTTCTATTTGTTTTGTATTTTAAGCTCTCAGTGACCAAGATAGGCGAGTAATTCGGGTGCCTGCTGCTTTTGTAGTTTGGAAATGGCCCATAGAAAGTAGCTTGCAGTTTTAAGTGAGCTATTTTCTCCTTCTAGTGTAAGAGAGCCCTAACTGAACATACTCTCTCCCTTCAGACTCTGTAGATGTATGGCTCAACATCTATAATCACTTGTTTGAGTCATCCCGTTTTATTTTACTCCTCCTTGTCATTAGCCAAGAAATTAATCCATTAATTGCATCTTTTCTTGCAAGCATTCTGGCTAAAAATCATCTTTGCTTGCTGATGAAGCTTTTTGCAATGCAGGCTGCTCTGTTGGGTAGGATATGCTGGCATTTTCTCAGGTTCTGACTTTGCTAGGAGATGGCTTGGCTCTGACAGGTAGTAAAAGCACAAACCTTTTGGTTCTCCCAGACTTCTTGTTGGGAATAGTATAAATACCTTGTGCTTATGTTGCGTGGAAATGAATAAAATTTTGTCAGAGTCAGGTTCTCTAGTAGTTTCTGGAGGCCAGCTCTCCTTTCAGAGAGTTGCTGTGAGTGATGTGGTATGTACATCTCATGGGAAAAGAGGGCAGGGGATTGCATTGCATACCACTTCCTTTCTGCAGGTGTCAGTTCTGGCTGCCTGGTGCTTTCTAGAACAGTGTCTGTCCTCTACTCAAGATAAAACTTGTTAAGGTTAAAGTAGAAAAAAAAAAGATTGCAGTGATTTCTTGTTTTTCTACGGATGTTCCTAATGTTCAAAGGGGAGAAAACCAAGGAGTTTGGGTTGGGCAGTGGAAACTATGACTTTCAGAGGTCAGGTTCCTTTAAGACATTTACTCTGAAAGATACTTAGATGGAAGTGATGGGAAAAACACTTTCAACACCTCCAAAGCACTCAGAGCATTAGCAGCCACCTAGTGCAATTTAGGTGCTCAGTAGTAGCTGTGGCTCTGTGTTATTTTTTCCAGTGGTGGCAGACTGTGTAACTATGTGTTAAATGGATTTGTAGAAGCAGTTACTGTTCTTTTCTCCAGTAGCTTGTTATTCCTAAAATAATTTGTTAGTACAATATGTGAATTTGAGTGGTAAAGGTCAGGCAGGGGAGGTTATGCTCCTGATTATTGAAAGATTGGAGGGACACAGCATATTTCCATTCTTTGTAAGAAAATGTGTGTTTTAATGGACAAGAAAAACTTGAGGATCTCTTTTCTTCAGTATCTTGATATAATGTACAGTAAGAAATAAGAAAGAAAACTTAAAAGTAGAGACTTTCTTTTTTGTTGTTTTCATCCTAAAGGCTTTTTATGTAGACATCCCCATAAATCTTTTTGAGCAAAAAATTTCTTATTTTTTGCTAGCCTATTGCAAGAATAGCCACTTCAGAAACAAAATGCTGTAACAATTTACTAATATCTGTCATTCTCATTTTAAAGCCGAGTGCTGAAACTTGAAGTGACCTTTAAACTGCCCATCAAAAAGTGTTAAGGATTAAAAGAGGGGTTTTGTTACTGCTATGGCTTTTTGTGTAACTGCCAAGTCATACCAACCTTCTGGCAATTTAGTAGCCTTGTGCATTGCTATTTGCTTAGAAAACAGTACACTTATTTTACGTCAAGCATACGGATTTTCTTATAACTTACTCTTTTTCTACAGATGCAAGTAGTAACAGAGTTAAAAACTGAACAAGATCCCAACTGCTCTGAAACTGATGCCGAAGGGGTGAGTCCTGCCCCTGCAGAATCTCAAACTCCAATGGATGCAGACAAGCAGGCCATTTACAGGTAGTAATGGACTCGTGTTCTGTCTTTTGAAGGGTAAAGAATAGAGGATTTTTATTTATTTATTTAATAATAAGTAGCTTAAAATCAGATGATCTCTTGGATAACTGTTTCAGTAGTTTGCAGTGAAAGAGTGAGATCAAATTACTTCACTGTCAGTTGTCAGCCAAGAAAAAAACCCTTCCCTTTAATGCAGGATTCTTCAATATTAGTATAATTTTAAAGGATATTCTAAAGGTGGCTGCCTTTAAAGCACAAGTGAAATTTAGTAAGCTACTCAGACTGTTGAACTGTGGTCACTATTTGTTAAACCGTAGTTTTTATCTTTAATGTAAGAATTTTTTTAATTTTTTTAACTCCCTTTTCTTTAGGGATAACAATCTATTGCCCAGTAATTAGCTCAAACAGGATTAAATGTTGATGTATAGACACATTAATTTGAGATTTTCAAGTGTTAAATGCTGTGCTAAGCAGTATGCCTGGTTTTGATGAGGTTGTGTTTTTTCACTGTAAGTGCTTTATAAAGACAGAATTATTAACAGGTTTAAAAAAAACAAACAAACAAACAAAAGAAAACAAAAAACCCAAAAGAAAACAAACAAAAACAAACAAACAAACAAAAAAACCTGAACCAGAAAGATGCATCCACTCATTTACAGGCTTGTGCTAACAAAATCGTCTTCTGCTCTGAGCATGATTTCACAGGAGGCCTCTGACTACAGCCTGGATACTATTCTCAGTTCTGTAAAGTTATTTGTGATGTATAAATAAGGCCCACATTGAAGAAGAAATTAATTTTGTCTGATTTTAAATCTGCATTCATCCTATTTGTAAATCCTAATCCTCATTTCTAATGCACTGTATTAATTTATCTCTTGCCACTCGGTTACAGTGAATAAAATATTGTGTGTCATAGCTTTTTTAGCTTGTGATTGATTGTTCTCTTTATTTAAATATTCCTTTTCTACTGCTTTATATGCCTCTAGGGTATGTGGTAAATCCAAAAGAAAAAAAATCCCAAACTTCCGTCATCTTTTGCTATAGCCAGTGGTGTTATATGCAGTCTCTTCCAAGACTTGTCTTTGTTTCTTACATGAGTGACAGTTACCTTACATGAGCTAGATCTCTTATTTTTCACTGGTGTACATATAAGATAAAATACTTACTCATTTATTTTAACTTTTATTCTAGGCACCCACTATTTCCCTTGTTAGCACTATTATTTGAAAAATGTGAACAATCTACACAAGGCTCAGAAGGTACGACTTCTGCTAGTTTTGATGTAGATATTGAAAATTTTGTAAGGAAGCAGGAGAAAGAAGGAAAACCCTTTTTCTGTGAAGATCCAGAAACTGATAATTTGGTAAGTATCAGCTGTTTCATCTATTTCTGAAACAATCATCTCATTTGTGGTGCTTATAGTTTCACTTCACATTATTCTTCCTACAAGAGAGTCTTCTTTGTTTTAATGCTGAGAAATGCTTTTTTTAAAATTTCTTCTGACCCCTTTTTTCTATCTTGTCTGTAAACCTACATTGGCCCTTCACAGTTGTTTCCCATTCTAAACTGGCTGAGATCAGTGTATTAGAGACAAACGGAAACATATGCTTGCCATAGCCAGGTTGACTCTGCAAATCAATTTTGGAGTGTCAAGACATATATTTATCAAAAACATGTAATCAATAAAAGTTTTTTCCAGCTGTTTTTTTTTTTCTTTAATCAGGGTTCGTCCAGTTAATGTGGGAGAAGAGCTGTTATAAGATGAGCTTAGAAACTCTTTAACATATATAAATATTTTCCCACATGTCATTGTCTCCTTTAGGCTTTCTGATAGTCCTTCCTCTGATGAAGCTGTGACTTCCCTAGTCCCTTAGTCTCCCTCTCAAATCATATGTCTGGAGAACACCTCTGTTGGCATTCTAGTTTCTAAATTGTCTGTGTTTGTCTCTTTAGAGTGACGTTGCAACTAGATTTCATCATATTCAACAGTGTTAGAATTATAGGACTCGAGTGTTTTGTTTCATTTTTGAAAACCTGTTTCTCTAAGGTGACTGTGTAATAACAGAAGTCTTTATCCTTGATGCAACCTCCTAGGAGAAAAGGGTACCTAAATATCGACATTCTCAAACAAAATTAAATTGATGGGAGGCTGTAAACAACAGAAATAGCAATGGTTTAAAATTGATATGTAGAAAGATTTATGTGGGCAAATAATATCCTGTGTGGGAGGCTAAGGTAAGGTTCCTGGAGAAAACTCTTCAACAAAACAAAGACTTAAGAAATAAATCTGAGATGCTGTTTAGGATTGGCAGGAGTGTTACAGTGAACAGCATGTTAGGAGGGGCACATAAAAAAGAAGGTCACAAAAAAAGGGGTCAATTTTGACTACTTTTGCAAGCAGCCTAAATAGACATTTTGCATAACTTGATTTCTTTCCAAGCACTTTATGACCAATATTTAGTGTACTTAAGTTCTGGGAAGATAGTATTTAAATAGTGTCATGGAAAATAAAGCTACAAGAGTCTATATGCATAATTAGACCAGTGTGAGAGTAAAGAAGGCAGAAGACAGTGTGTTCTAGAGCGAGGCAAGATTTTACATCTCTAGCTAAAGAGACATAAAGAGTTACCTTGTTGTATCTTTTTAACTGTAGGTTACAGTGCCCAGGTTTGAAATACCTTAATGCATTGCATCAATGATCTTAGTCTATGTATGTATACAGTCACCTTAGATTAAATCTTCTGCAAGGATGGATCAAGCTCACTTTGTACTAATCCACTTGCAAGAGTCCCTTCAGGAGATTCTCTTACAGCTTTGGCTGAGGAGCTCTTTGTCTTACAGAAGCTTTAATTTTCCATTTGGAAACATTTTGGGGCTCAGATAAGGTTTTGGTTTTAGAAGGTGGCCAGAAACAATGCTTTTCAGAATGATGGGAAACCAGCTAGACAAGGACACATAATATGATACGTATATTACATACATAATATGATACTCTAAGTATTAGTGTAAATATCCTCAGTTTATAAATGAAGAACTGAAGAACAGGTATTGTCCACTTTGGCCACAGTTACAACTAGAACAGAACTGAACCCCCCAAATTTCAGTTTAATATCTTAATCATTAGATCTTTGTGAGCAAATTTTGATGCAGCTCACCTAAGAATATTTATTTGTACAGACAGTGACTTAGTTTTCTAAGAAGATAGAAGAACTGACATGCTTACTAAAACAGTGCCATGAATAAACCCTGTAGCAGAATGACTGTTGTCACTGTAAGAATTAAAAATACAAAAGAAGTAAAATAAAGGTAAGGGGAAATAAACGGTAATTCTCTTCTTCAGTTACTGCCCTAGTGCTTTAGTGTGAGCAGCAGTGGTGCAAATTTAGGAGGGGGGGAAAGCGCATTACTGAGGGAGAAGGAGATAAATACTGTAGAGCTGTTAGTTTCTGAGGAAGACTAAATCCAGGCTAAAAACTGCAGTTCACCACATACGCTAGTTGCACATGTACAAAATCTCGTGGGACCTGTGGTTGTTAATGAATTAATTATGCACAGAATTCTTCAAATAACATACCAGTTTCAGGATTTTGTGGTTTCACCCAGGTATCTAGAAAGTTGACTGTCAGGAGCGCTTATAATTTTGGAATTACTTCTTTATCGCTTTCACTCTGTAATATATTTGGGGTTTTGTTAGTGCTGTCAGTGACCCCTCTGGAGTGCTTCTTGCACATCAGCTGTGAATTTGTAGACACAAAATTTTCCATGGCTTGCTCTTCAAAGACTTTTTTGAATGTACTTGCCTCCAAAACTTTACTCAAAAATGAGAGATAGTTACGTTCTGCATAAAGCAGGTCTGCTGACTTACTAAACCTCAGGTTATTTTCTTCATTTGTAACTCTGAATTCAACACAAATATACTGTTTCCCTTATTTCTCTAATTTCAGTTTCTTTTCAGAAGCACATCTGAAATCTCATAGTTGGAATGTAGTAGTTCTGGCTTGGTGGATGAGGAAAGAGCAATGGATATGTTTTATCTTGACTTTAGTAAGGCTTTTGACATTGTCTCCTATAACGTTCTCATAGACAAACTGATAAAATATGGATTAGATAAATGAGCAGTACGATGGACTGAAAACTGGGTGAACGGCTGGAATCAAAGGATTGCGGTCAGCAGCATGAAGTCCAGTTGAAGGCTGGTCATTAGTGTTGTACTCCAGGGACTGATACTGAAACCAATACTGTTTAACATCTTTGATGGCCTGGATGATGGGACAGAGCATACCCTCTACAAGCTTGCACCTGTTGCAAAACTGCGAGGAGTGGCTGATGACCATTGTTCAGAGGTACTTTGTTGCTTTTAGAGAAATAGGCAAACGGGGATCTCAAGGGGTTCAACAAAGGTTCAGACAGGTCCTGTATCTGGAGAGGAATTACCCCATGCATCAGTACACTCTGGTGGCCAACCAACTGGAAAGCAGCTTTGTGGAAAAAGACCTGACGGTCCTGGTGGACACCAAACCAAACTTACAGCAAAGAAATTCAACATACTTGGGTTGTGTTAGGAAGATCATTGTCAGCAGGTCAAGGGACATGATCCTTTCCCTCTACTTGGCACTGGTAGGACACATCTGGAGTGTTGGGTACAGTTCTGGGCTCCCCACTACTAGGCGTAGACATACTGGTGTGAGTCCAGCAAACGACCAAAAAGATGATTAGGAGACTAGAGCATTTATCATATGAAGAGAGGCTTAGTGAGCTGGGACTGTTCAGTCTATAGCAGTGAAGGTTTGGGGGGGATATTGTCAATGTATCTAAATATCTAATAGGAGAATAAAGAAGACAGACTCTCTGACTCTTCTCAGTGGTGTCAGTGAAAGGGCAAGAAGAAATGTACATAAATTGAAACACAGGAATTTCCATTAAAACATAAGAAAAAACATTTTTACTGTAAGGGTGATTGAATACTGGAGCAGGTTGCCCGGAGAGATTGTCGAGTCTCCACCCTTGCAGATAGTCAAAACCCAACTGGATGTGGCCCTAAGCAGCCTGCCCTACTTGACCTTGGTTTGAGCAGGGGGGTTGGATTAAACAATCTCCAGAGGTCCCTTCCAACCTCAACTATTCTGTGGTTTCTGTGAGCCTTCAAAAATAGGTTTCCCAGAGATCTTGCATGCCTTGGCCTGCTTCATGTTCTGGCTGTACACAAACATTCTATCAGATATAGCTTGCTTTGGTTGTAGATGGGTCTGCTATGTTCAAATAGTCCTTCCTGCTGATTGACCTGTTTGTGATTTTAGTGGTGACAAAGTCTCTTGTTTTATGTGGTACTCACCTTTGTTGATGGGCTGCACAAATCTGGTTGATTTTGCTTAAGATGGATGAGGATGTATTTGCTTATGTCTTGTATTCTGTGGCTGCTGAGGTCAGTACTATCTTAAACAGGAACGACATTGCAAAATCCAAAATCTTTGGCATTGAACTCCTGTTCTGTAGTCATATTGTTAGCTATGACTTTCCATTACTAGATACCAAATGAAATCTGAGCACAACTTGTCCTCTGCCTGTCCTGAAGGCTGGACACTCTGAACAGCTGACATTCTGACAGACTGTTCATTTTGTGTGGGGCAATGAACAGGAGAGTTTCTGTCAAGTTGTGAAATAGCTAGTATGGTTTTCAGCTTAAAATACTGGTGCTTGCAGAGAGAATGCTGTAGCTTGTCAGTTTTCTCTGCCTTGTGTCACGTAAATATATGCATTCTTATATAGATTTAAAATCTCTTTTTCATAGAGAGGGATTCTGATATTGTGCACTTTTGTTACATATTCTGTTCTTGTTGCCTTCCTTTTTAACTCCAATGTTAAATCAACCATTCATTCAAAAGGAGAAGCTAGTAAAGACTGCTAATCAGAATGAGCCAGAAGGGTGGAGCAAATAGGCCAGACAACTGCTTGCTATCCACCTGTGCTCTTATCTGACCCCAGCACAATCAAACAAATACAGTGAAAATGCTTGCATGGTAGCAATCATTCAACTTGGAGCCAGAGCTAAACTGAGATGAATTGAATGTTATAGTACTCTAAAGAGCCAAATTCAGGTCCTATCTGAAAAGAGTCACAGGCCTGCTTACAGTAAGGAAATTGGCCACTAATTCAGCTGTTTCAGGTTTTTTCCTTTTACTTCTTTTGGAAGTGGCATGAAGAACTCAACTACACTTCACAGTTCTTGTGACAACACTTAAACTAATGGCACCAAAACAGCGGAATATCATTTCAGGCTCCATACAGGTTAATTGACTAGATAACAGAAGTTGTGAAGGGTCACAGATAATGCTTGCCAGAATTGTAAGAGGCCCTACAATGTTTCACATTATGCACTCCCTTGAAATGCCTTGAATATTCCAAAGGAAAAGTTTGGTTTTAATCCAGAGGACCACAGAATATTAATCTGGATGGACCAGGCATTAGATCAGTTTGACCAGAAAGGAAGTTCATTAAGAACACTGTAAGGTTGTTCTAACTTGAGTAGCTCTTAATAAGCTATGATCTAGATTACCTTGTTACTTTGGTATTATGGTTCCCATTCTAAATTAATTGGTCTTTTCCTGCATTAGTAGTATAAGGGATTTCCACATTGGGCAATGCAGGTAGCATCCACCTGATACTTAAGGATATCCATGTATTGCTAAGCCTGGCCTGTAAACCAAATTTCAATCCTTTTTTATTACCTAGATGGAAGGATTCTGGTTTTTTGTAGTTAACCACTCCAGCATTGTTAGTTGGTGATCTTGAAGCATCATGCCAAAGGGTTACGGTCCACACAGAGGTGGTGCTACTAGGCCTTTTGCAGTGTCTTTAGCAAGTCTGGCTTTATCAGACACATGGTCAAAATAGGGTATTTGCAGTGAAATGGATGAGAACATTTCTGTAAATATTGATGGGTTCTGGATCGGGTCATGACTTTGGTATTAGGCTTCAGCATGTTTAGAAGAGCAAATTTCTCAGAAGAGATTGTAAGAATTTGGAAAGAGATGGAAAAAGTGGTACTGTCTTGTGGAGGTTTTTTTTTCCCTTAAAAGAATTTATAAAATACTCCATGAAATGACCTGGATTAAGCATATTTTTAGTTTGATTTACCGGTATGTTCCTACACTTTTTTATATGTGCATTCATGTAATAGAGTCAGCAATGGTTTGTGTTCAAAAGCTTCAGCACTAAAAAAACCACAAAACTGTGTTATGGCTTCCCTGAAGCATGAAGTTTCACTTGTTGTCTCTTTGAGAGGTGTGTAAGATGCCTTTTTACCTCCCAAGGAAGAGTGTATCACAGGAAAATACAAAGATCTGTTGAAAGAAAATGGAGATGTTTCAGTGTTTGCTCCTGGACAGATTTTATCAGCTTGCTCTGAGATGTAACAATCTTTGACATTCTAGGTATGTCTTTACTTTCAACACAGAATCATCTTCCAGTCAGAAGAGGTGGTTGGTTTTGGACTGAAATTCTTCCAGGAGTTCCAGTCCATTCCTAATAAAAACAGAAAGAAAGTGGCTTTTTTGTGGTAGTTATGTGTCTGCTCTTCAAGAACTATTCACCACAAAAAGAACTTTGAAACTTTTCCCTTCAAACTTCACTGACCAAACAAGTTAGACTATTAAGGGGGGTAAAAGCAGAAGGTACAAGTTTATGATTTTTTGCAGTAAATATTTAGTTCTTACATGCCTAACACAGCATATTATTTGAGCTAAAATTATCCTCTGTCTTAGAAGAAGCCTTGGAATGTCTTATTCCACAGGCTTCTTCTGGTTTTCAACAGTTTTATTCTCTTTTCCGATTCTTGGTCACTCATGCTGTCCATGTCTCCATTGATCTTCCCTGAACTTGATGTAAGTGCTGATTAGCTGAAAGAAGTGCTGCAGACCGCCTGTTTTCAAATCCTAATTCCTGTGTGAAGGAAGTGGAAGCTGAAGGTTCTGCTCATGTTCTACTTACTAAACTGGAAGTGTACTTTCTTTCCCAGAACTTTAAGTTCCTCCATATATTTTTGCATTGTTACTTTGCATCCACCATAGTCCTTTTATCAAGCAACAGTACCAGAAGAGATGTGTTTGCTAATAAGAACCAGATCTTGGTGGTCTATATTGCTAACTACAGGTTCCCAAGTGCACACGCTTCTTTCTGGAAGTGTGCTCAGCTGTATCCCCATAACATGGAGTATCATCTGTTGGAGGTCCTTAGCCTTTGCCTCTTAGCCTTTGATGTCTCTATCTCATTTTCACAGATAAAACAGATCTTGGAGTGAAGCAAATTCTCTTTGTTCTCCACAAGTATTCTTTTGTGCTTAAAACTTCCACAGACAGGTTCATCCATGTCTAAGAAGTTGTTCAGCTTGAGGGTTTGCAGATAATTTTTAGAGCTTTCACAGATGTGTCAAGACATTCAGTAATTAACATTTCTTCGTTGTTTACTATTAAGCTAGCCACCAGAGAAACATCAAGTTATCCCATGATAGTTCCTGTCTCTTGTATAGCTTCTGTTCAGAGTAAACTCTTGCCATATATGGGTGGCTTTTTAGATTTCCCCACACTCATAGGACCATAGGATAATACAAGAAGGATTACAAGTTCAAGAGATCTGTAGTCCAACCTCCTGCATGAAGTAGGGTCAGCTGTGAAGTCAGAACAGGTCACGTATGGCTTTATCAAGTCTAGAAACAATACAAAACAAGGGGTGTTAAATATACTCTCACTTTTGTATTTGAACAGGACACTGCCTTTTTTGAAGACCCCTGAGTTTTTTGTTTCGTTTGGGGTAAGGATTTTTGGTTCAGTACCCTCTTCTCAAAGACTATCCTATTGAATTTTTAGTTGTGTCAGGAAAAGTTGTAGTGGTGGTAAAGCCAGCTGATGTAATTTGAATAGTCTTGACTGAACTAGCCATGCTTTTGCATTTCTGAAAAGTTTTCTTGCTATTGTAATGTGCAAAACTGTCTCAAAAAAATCTAGTCATAATTTTCCTAGCTATGTCTTCTAGCTGAGGGACTCAAAATAGGGGAAATGAAAACAAAATACCCCCTCTCCCAGAGTTTATGTTCTTCCTCTGAAGACCTAAATCACCCCAGAAATGTTTGATCAGGAAAGTAGGTGAGCTGTGAATGTACATACTTTAATTGGGTTTTTTTGCAAGTGAGAGGTCATTGGAGTGAGATTACTTGTCAGCATATGGACATTCTTTCATATATGTTGTCTGTATATGTATTTTCAGGGCACATAACATAAGCATATACCAATCCATAAAAAATGATGGGTATGATCTGGGGATTATGTCTAAGGTAGCGCCTAGTGTATTCTATGCCCTTTGCGACATGTGCTTGAGGCACTGAAAAGACAGGATGCAGGCACAATCTAAAGCATTTTTAGGGCTAAAGATGTCTCCAAAACTAATATATGGTACATTTATATGTGAATATGATCTGGATAGCAAGAAGTGGAAGCTTTCCAATAATCTTTTTTTCTTTGCTTAATAGTTTACCATTATCTTTATTTACAGCACTTTCAACAATATGCATGTCTCATGGTTACTTCTGTCTTTGTGCATTTCTCTGAAATGATGCTCCAAGTTTATTTCTACAGCTGAATCAGTTGGGTTATAAAAATTCATTGTTCTGTGGCATATTCTACTCGGTAGCACTAAATAACAAAAACATGGTTGTTGCAGATTTTAAGGTGTGCCTTTTACGAACATAGGAATGAAATATTACTACTGCTTGTATCTGTCTGGAAACATTTCTTTGTATTATCTTTGTTCAACATGGGTGATTTTATTAGTAGTTCTTGATCATTATTTTTTTAGTTTCAAGGAAAAAGTGAACTTCTGTGGACAAATTTAAGTTTGATCCTCCCAATCTGCAAGAAAGCAGGAACCATATGGCCACAATTAGTGTAGTTGTAAATGAGTAAATAAGTCCTGGTGACAGGCATGGCATATTTACAAAGTTTTGTTTGCCTTCCTAACCACAGTAGCACAGCTTCCTGTAAGAGTAGTGTGACTGTGTGTGGCTCTGCAAAAACCTGGATAGTGTTATTAGTTCTTGGTTTATGGTTAATTTTGACTTTTAATTCAATTTTTACTTCAAGTATCAACCATCAATTTGAAACTAAATCTAAGCTGAAGAAAGGACTTTTATTTTTCCTCCAAACAAATGCTGATTAAATAAGTAATATAAATATGGGCAATGGTTTAAGAAAAAAAAAACCCACAACACTCCTGACTGAGCAAAAATAATCACTAATATAGTCAAGTATTATGTGCCCAAAGGCATATTTTTGTTACCTCATTTTAGCTGAATGCTTAAGGCATTCATTAATATATATGTTCTGTGTTGGTCTCCCACACATAAAAAGCTCTGTAATTTAAGCTTTTTTGTCTCTGAAACTCTTTGGCTATTGTATTATTACAGATTCTAATTCTGAAAGGAGCAGAGTATCTTTAAAATAGATGACCTTTGTTTTGTGTTAAACTATGGAAATTTAACTAGATTTTAACTTGGTTGTATTTAAAGGTACTTAAGACAGTTGAAACAACCACCACTGCTAAGGGTGGTTTTAGGAGATTGCTGGTTTACATACCTCAGCGCTGGGCCATTGCACTTAATCTTTCAAAGACTTTTGGTGTCATAGGTCGTAAGAGTTACCAGATTTTAATTTGGATCAACTGCCTCAAGTCTACAGCTCAGATTTTTCTGCAGCTGTGCTTTTAAAGATACATGCTTGGGGTTTATTCTTTGTAGCCCTGAGAGGGTATAAGATTTCCTTTTCTGTTACAACTACTTTTTTTTTTTCCCCCTCTTGTTTATTTAAACATACAGTTGTCTACACTGGGTGAGTGTCATACAACTGGAATACCTTCTACTGAAAAAATAGGGAAAAGATCTATCACAGTGAAAGCTAAAGCCGTCATGGTGGAGAGGAGAGTACACACAGAAGTTTGCCTGCCTTGATCTCCTTCAGGTGCTTTGAACAAAGGCAACTTCCGCTTCCAGTTGGCTTCTTTAGTTAAAAGTAATGAGTGGATTGCTTAGTAAGCCATCATTTCTGGTCATTGGATTCAGTGCTCTGGCCAAATAAATGACCCTTCATATAGGACAAATTTTTCCAAATAATGCGAAATCAAGCTCTGCACTATGTTTCAAAATTACAATCTATTCAGTTTCATAAAACTGAAGGATATTTTTCTTGGAGATCTAGCATAGCAAGTAAATGTTGGGGATGGCATGCTAAATAAAAAGTAAAGTAATTACTCTTGCCAATGTGTTATGTACATACTTGAATGTCCTGGATTTCCTACTGCTTCATAAAAACTTAGGCCATCTGGATTTGGTTTTAGCTTTTGATCTCCTGCCCATGACCCTTACAATCACCCAAGCTATTTTTATGCAGTATGTAGTACCATTAGCTATCCAAGTTTATGAGTCTTTTTCTTGCAGTAAGTCTAAGTATTCTCACATCACATATGTGTCTCCTACTTCAATTTTTGTTTAAACGTGGATTTGTTATTGGGTTTAGTGCTTTGTATTTAATGGTTTATATTTCAGAAATGGTCTCCTCACCTGAAAGTCCTTACAAGATTTTACTTGAGAGTTTTTAATCTTTGTCATACAATTGCAGCAGAACTTCAAAGCTCTAGGACTGAAGCGTTGTTTGATTACTTTAAGCTTTATTCAACAATATGACAAACTTTGGGACCTCTTTATTCTAATTCTATGAAAAATAAAACCTATTGTGTTTTTGTTATAGGCGAGATGGCAAGCCATTTCCTGTATCTTTCGCCTTCCCTAGCAACCTGTGTGACAAATTTATGCTGTCACAGAAGGGGCTATCTCAAATTTATCTGTATGCTTTTGGTTTTCTTGGGTCCAATTACGCCTTCCAAATAATACATGTGGATGGGATTACTTCCCTTCACTTCTGATCATGTGTGGTGTATGACCCAGGGTTATATGATGGGGATGAAGATCACACGGACATGCAGGCTCATTCTGTGCTCCATGTACACCTTAACTGTGCTCTGTCTTCCGAATGTGTCACATGTGACAGAGACAAAGATTATAGTGGTTTGTTTCCCCTGTATGGTATTTTACTTATGCAGTAGAAGGGTACAGGTTTTGTATGTAAACATGTTCCTTTCACGTTTCCGGAGCATAATGGTCAGAGCTGGAGAACTTTAGTAGGCACTTAGCAATTAGTAACTCTGCTTTAATTGGATGGGGTTTGTTACTGGAAAGTAGTCTTTGCTTAAATCTCACATTAAATATTTTTTAAATTAACTGTTATTTTGTTTCTAATTTTTTTTCCCCAATTCTCTCCCTAGATGGTAAAAGCAATCCAAGTTCTACGTATCCATCTGCTTGAGCTAGAAAAGGTTAATGAACTCTGCAAGGATTTCTGTAGTCGTTACATTGCCTGCCTGAAGACAAAAATGAACAGTGAAACTCTATTAAGTGGAGAGCCTGGAAGTCCTTATTCACCTGTGCAATCTCAGGTATGTTTCAAATACAATTAAGCGTGGTTTTGCTTATATTTCCTTAGGAAGTTATAATTACACTTCTATTGCTATTAGTTTGCAAACAGAATTTCTGCAGTTTCTTTGACTTCCTCAAAATCAGTTATTAAGAGTAGAAAGAGCTGTATTTTTTTGTGCACATCAGTGTGACATGCCTGATGGACAAATTTCTTGAAATGTGCCAGAACATAGAGTCACTTTTCTTGTCTGTCTTCCCTCAATTCAGCAAATGGAGATATTCAGAGTAGCCAGGGTTTGCTATTTTGTAGAGGGAGGCTAGGAAACTGAATAAAAGGAGAAGAAAAAAATTCCTTGTTAAGGAGGTCTCCTTAGTCTAGTCTACTTCCTTAAAATATTGAGATGGGTAATACTTTTTATACACAATCTGTATTCCGGACCAAATAGAAAATGTCTGATGGATTATAGTTGCACCATTTGAGATGCCATTGCATGTCCCCAAGGGCAACTCTGTAGTTATGAACAGTGCCCATTTCTATACAAGTGAACCTTGGTTCATATGTTGTTGACATTGTCTAAATGCAATAACCAATAACAATTTTTGTAGTAAATAGACAACAGTTAATTAACAACAGTTAGCGTGTTATGGTTGATGCTTCTATTAAGTACTGGAAAGTGAGTCCTGCAATCCAAGTACATACTAGATAGCTAATCTTAAAGGATGGTCTGTCTCTGACTTACTCGTATTTTTGATGCTGTGTATTCTGAAAAGCCTCAATGACTTTTGAACTTTGTTGTCTGGACTCCTTACTTAGGTTTTGGAGTCTAGACTTGTGGAGAGTCTAAAATTGGACAAAAAGAACTGTTAAAAGATGGGGGGGTTGTATGTCTGTTACAGCTCTTCTGTAGAGACAATGGGGACTGAATTTTGCATTTGGTAACAATAGATATTATTCATACATGTTAAGGAACGTGTAAGAGTTTGTGTGGTCAGGATTGAATAAGAACTGTCCTGAGCAGAATAAAACATACTGGGCATTTTGAATACTTAATACATTAATTTGAAATTGAAGGAATTAAGGTAATAACTAAAACTCTAAAGCTTTGATGCTTATAATAAGAGCATCAAGGGTCCATTTCATCTGTTCTTTTCCCTCTGTGCCTTTAGAAACTGTTTCTCTTAGTATTTATGTACCTAGAATCTTTTCTCTCCTGAAATTTCTCAAGATGATAGTTTTATATCTTTTCTAACAGTGGTTTTCATGAGGGTTTTCAAAGGTAATAGTTGCTGATAATGAGAAAGTTAATGTGGGTAATGATGAACCTCTAATGAAGTCTATTTGAAGTTAATCTTGTGATTAAACTCCAAGTGTATTTTTAGAGCCAAAATTACACAAGCATGCTTTATCTCCTTAAAAAAAAACAACAAACAAAACAAAACTTTAAAAAAATGCAAGCAACTAATTGTTTTATTTTTCTAGCAAATTCCAAGTGCCATTGCAGGCACACTCAGTCCCCAAGGGATTATGGTGCCAGCATCAGCATTGCAGCAGGGAAATGTAACTATGGCAACAGTAGCAGGTATGACACACTAAAGAAAAACTGGCACCTTACTCTTCATTCTGGTTTATGTTATAATTGTTACAAAAAATATACAAATACTTTTAAAAGTATGTTTTAACACTAATACCTGAAGAGTTGTTATAATACAGTCAAGTGCCTTACTGGTTTCTGAATGTTTATTTAATTTATATATGTACCAAGTATGCATATGTGAGTGGTGGCTACATATATATAATATTAAGAGATCTTTCTGTGCAATGCTGCTTTTGTTAAAAGACATTTCAGAGACTGAGGTGTTTTATGCTTTCTTCGTTTTTTATCTCCCTTCAAAAAAATAATTCTGTTTGACAAAAAGATCCATTACCTAAAATATTCCACTTATTAGCTGTCTCGTGATCTATGGAGTTTGGAAACACACCTACAAGTCTGTGAAATCCTTGATGTCCAAGTTCTGCTATTGTATGGAGATGACAGTGGAAGTGAAATGTTTTATCTTGCTTCTAAGCAAGATTTTAAAACAAACAGAAAAAATGCCTTGACTCAAATGCAACAAAGCAATGTGTCTGCATATACTTACAAAGACATTATCCTGAGACACAGTACATGCTTTGTGGCTTTGGTGCCCGGGACCCCCTGTGCATTCACCAAGATTCTGCCACCTTAGTTGACACAAACATCTAGCTGTCACCCAGCTGACTGCCCTAACTAGTTGACATACATAAGTGTGGTTCTGGTGTGGTGACCCTTGTTGGCTGAAAAGTTAGCTCAGTTAAAACAAAATAATTATTTTATAGTCTGATAGTCATGGCATTTTCCTTTGAAAATAGATTTAGAATGCCTAAAATATAGGGAAACATAATTGAATTTAGCACAGATTTTTGTGGATGGAAAAAATTTTAGTGTAGCAAAGAGCGTATCTTACATGCTTACTAGAAAAAAATAGTTGATATATTATCAAAATGTATTATCTGCAGTGCTGATGTGTTTGTGTGTTTAAAGAGAATAATATTTGATGGGCTTTTACTTACCTATAATCTGTGTTGCTGTTTTGTTTTAAGGGGGCACAGTGTATCAGCCAGTCACTGTGGTCACTCCACAAGGTCAAGTGGTGACACAAGCATTGTCACCTGGAACTATTCGGATCCAGAACTCTCAGGTTTGTTTCATGCGCTTCACAGGATAGTATTCTGAGTTCAAATAAATCTCAGTCATTTTAAGAATTTTCATTTAAATTTGACAGAGTCAGGACAAGCTCTGTGTACACACACGTAACAAACGCAAAATTGATGCAAGCACTATTACAGGAATTACAAGGTGCATAACATGGGATAAGGTCCTAGACAGATCTCCCCTGCATTGTCATCATAGTTCTTCCCTGTTAAATGTCTTTTCTTAGTGATGACAGAAAAGAATAAGTACATGGATTATTTTTTTTAAAAGAACAAAACCGAAAAAAACCCAACACTCCAACACTATCCCTGCCCCCAAAAAGTCACTCCGAAACCCAACAAACAAAAACAAACCCACCAAACCAAAACCCCTGCTGAATTAAATAGATACTTTTTTAATGATTAAATCTTTTCTAATTATTGAACTCGGTTTATGGCTGGATAGATCTACTGTGTTGCATTATGGTGGCCACATTGCTGTTATCAGAAATTTGACTTTTTATCATGATGGCAACCACTAGTACTGTGAAATTATGTATTTCAGAATTTCTATACGTTGAGAAACATTTTGCCGTTGAGACTATGGGATACCCTCACATTGGGCTCATTATATCATACCCTAAAAGATAAAAACCAGCACTCTTTTTGGGAGGGGTTCTTAAAGAGTTGGATCTGGACGGCTCAAATAAACAACTAAGGAAAAGGAGACATGAAAACTAGACTGTCTTCAGTTATGGAAAACTTTAATAGCTTTCTCTTGAAGCAGAAGGTGGTTAAGTCAAATATTCCAGGAATATGGAGTCGATTAAAATGTGGATGAGGAGCTACCATCTCCACAGCATCAAATCTGTTTGTAATCACTGACTCACTGTCTTTTCTTTTTCCTTCTTCTGACCTTCCAACCGAAAAAATATGCTTAGAGTATTCTTATGTTCTTTTTATTGGTAGTAGAATGTATGTATTTGCCCATATTCTTCCCTAGAATGCATGCAGTTCTGTCCTCAGATAACTTTCTGAAAGAAAAATTTCTGAAAGTAAAATTACTCTCCTAGACTGAAATGTTTTTAAAGAAAAATGTTTTTTATACCTCTGATGAAGAAAATAAACAAAAAAAAAAAAGGACAGGACTTGACCTTTTTCTATATATCTGTGGCTACTCTTGATGTTAGCAAGAATCTCCAAACCCACCTATACATAGGTTTGGACCTGTATTCCTTGTCACCCATAGGAAATCCTTCTTCAGATTCTTCTTTTTCAGTGTTTAAGAATACTGTAGAGATAGGGAAAAGATACTGGGTCAGAGCTATTGAAAGTTCATCATAAAGCCTCCATATACAAGCAGATTATTTAGAATGTAAAACATTATTTTTGGAAATAAAAATATGCTCCAAATACATTTTTGTTGTAACTTGATAGCTTAAATCTCATTTAAAACTTGTTTCATACAGGGCATAGACATAATGACTGGCTTGAAGAAATTGCTCTGCGTTGTCTGAAAAACCTGATTTAGAATAATTTCAGTTATAATTGTCTGAAATATAGTCTCATATGCAATTTATATGCTGTTTCTTCTCAGCTCTGTGTAAGCATTTAAGAACATATTCCCTAATGTTCAGATAACCAATGTGCAAATGATTTGATGTATCTATAGGAAGTGGAAAAGAAAGCAAAAGTGAGAAGGAAATACAAACCTTTAGGAAAATAGTAATAGTCTTAGAAAGTGATTTAAGGATTCTGCCATAGATATCTTCTTGCTCTTTGAGGTTTAGATGCATTTATTTTAGCAGAACCTTTAGCATCTTTGTTGCAATTCTAGCATAAAAATGAATTTGACTTCAAGGCCTTCATTTAAGTCTTCCAGCTTCCATAGCTCTTTATGTTTGCACAATGAGTATATTCAGCATTGTGTTTTTCAATTGCTCTTCACATGTGCAAATGACTACATAGGGTGACAAGGCAATCAGATCCTTAGGGTAATGTAGATAAGTGGAGAGTATCATTAACCTGACGTGTGCAATATGGGTGGATTTTATTCTAAATTATAGTAAATCGGCATTTGGCTATTCTCACAAGATCACATACACCGCCTGATTAACAGCTGTAATTCTTAAAACAGGAGTTACATGACATTTGAAAACTATAGAAATCTGATACAGCATTTTCCCTGGATAAAGACGTTCTGGAATACTATTGTAGGAGAGCTGCTTTTGTAAGTTTTCCCTAGGAAATAAAGTAGCTTTTTATAATCGGCATGCCTCAAGCCTAATTTCTTTTCATTCCTTCTATAAATGAGTTATTCATACATTGATACAGAATATTGCTATTACTGTGTTAACTGCCTTATTTCTTCTCAAATTATATGTGCAGCTTCAGTTGCAATTAAACCAAGATCTAGGCATCTTGCATCAAGATGATGGCTCATCAAAAAATAAAAGAGGAGTTCTTCCCAAGCACGCTACAAATGTGATGAGATCTTGGCTTTTTCAGCACATAGGGGTAAGGACTGAACATGATCAGGAGTCACAGGTTTTTATGTAACTCTTTTATGTGGTCTCTTATGATTTTGCTTCATAAAGAAGGTGAATTTATTCTGTTGTTAATTGTGTAATCTCAGTTCAGTTTTCCCTGAAGTCATTTGGACTAGTTCCACAGTCTAATGTCGGTTGATTTTATTATTATTTTAATAAGTATGTTACATTTGTACCTCATGATCTCAATAAACATTGTTAAAAGGGATCTTTCTTCATTGCATTGTGTTGAGAACTTAATGCTCTCTACACCCTGGTTCATGGCACAAGGCAAAATAGTTCCAGCTGTGTTTTGGGGTTTCTTTTTTGTAGAAGAGAATTTCAAATTTTCTGGCTTTATCTCCTTTCCAGCAATCCTTCTAACGTGTACCAAGTGTGTTAGTATCTACTTGTGCTTTCAATAGAATGTCTTTCCTTTGCATAAATGCTTATCCTGAAAGGATAAATGTGTCTCAAGTTATATCACAATGTTTAGCTGGTTGATACCTTATAATTATTACAACTGTTTTACAACAGGCATATGATACAGGGAAACTGCATGTATGCTTCTTACATTACATACACTCTCTTCAACCATTTAGTTCAGAGTAGCTTTATTTAACTAGAAAGTGCTTGTCAGTACTCTCATATGACATTGCCTTTAGACAGCATAACTAATCAGATCTTATCACATGCTGTGTTGCCCAGGGATCACGCTGTTAATAAAGACTGCCAACCATGAGAAGCTTTTTCTTCTGAATTACACATCAGCAGTTTAATGGTATCATATACGCTTCCAAGGATAAAATCAGTTTTGTGTAGTAAAGCAGTCTTTGTTAAATGATTTTTATCTATAAAAGTTTGTGAGGTTTCTGAAGTTTGTTTTTTAACGAGTCAGATGGTCTTAATCTAGCAGCTTGAATCAGTTGTAATAAAGGAGTCCTTATTTTTGATGAGGAGATGAAACAAGCTTATGCCTTTTTTGTTTGCTTTTTTGTCCTGTCTAGCATCCGTATCCAACAGAGGATGAGAAGAAACAGATTGCAGCACAAACAAATCTGACACTACTCCAGGTTAACAATTGGTAAGAGCAAAAACTCTTACTTAATGTCTGTTGTTGTCTCCACATGCTTACAACACAGAAATCATTAAGTGTACAACTTGGACTTATATATATGTATAAAGAAAAGTGTATATATAAGTTGAACTTACTGTTCTACCTATGTTACAAAACTTGTATAAAAATACAGGAATTGTGCACTAATACACAAGCACATTCTTTTTTATAGTAAGGTATAATCATACTTGTGTCATTTAAATTATTTAAGAACCACAGAAAGCTTTGCAACATTAAGGAATTAAAATTTGGTCTATTGCTGAAAGAGGTGGAAGTACTCTCATGTCTCTTCTGCAAGTAAAGAAATTGAAGTTGAAAGCCTTTTAGTGACCTGTAGCTCTGAAAAGTGTTCTCTGGTAATCGTGGTTGCAAATGTTTAAGAACTTACTGTCGACAGATACTCATTCCCTTGTATCAAAGGATGCTATCCTCTGAGCAGTGATGTCCGAATGGAGAGTGTCAGTACCTCAACTACTCTAGTTTGTGGTTCAACATGTTTTAGCATATTTTATCTTCACCAGAGGCTTAAGGTAATACACTTCCCCCGCAGAAGAGAGGAGCGAGGATGCCAACATGCATCTTATTGCCCTTGTGGTATTGGTTCCTAAGATTATTGCAGTCCAACAGGGACTTTCCTCAGATGTCAAAGATGATGCTGGTTGCATGGCTGCAGAGGGGACCAGTGGGGAAACACTCCAGACAGCAGCAGCACACTGGTTCCAGAAGTGGAACAGTGCAACTATACCTATGTGACACAGTAGTAACGGAGCTCTGTGGTGCTGGGATCTAACTAATGGCTCTGCAAAGCATTGTATTACACCACGTGGGCCTGTCAGCTGCACCCTCCTTCCTTCCATTGCAGATAAAGATGGGTCCTGGATGTGTTTTGTCAGATTTAGCAAGAGATGCTATTCTCAGTCACAACTCCTTGCCATAGCTAGCTACATTGAAATTGAGTCGGTTAAGTGCTGGTAGTTAAGTGAGATGTTGTGTAAGCATTTTCTTGTTCACTAGCAGGAAGGGCAGCAATTAGCATGCTAAAGTAAACAAGTGAAAATCAGGGAATAAAAAGGAATTGGGAAAGATTTGAAAAATGTGTTTGCTATTGTCTCCTGGATCAGGAACCAGACCTTGGAAAGCCGGGGAGCCTATAAAATAAGTAATGCAGGAGCTTAAAGAAGTAAATGAAACCAGACCAAGCAAACTAGGTTAGGCAGTGGCTAGATTTTAGGTGAACTGTAATGAGAGGAGTATCAGCTTTCTGAGCTATGCTGTCAGCAAGTTTTCTGGTGCTTAGTTTTTAATAAGATCTTGAAATGTACATCTGTCATGCTGTCTGGAGAATTTCCCCTTCTGAGGTGGGGGAAAAAATGCTGCTAGCAACAAAATGATAGAAGTACTTTCTTAGCTAGTTTGCCAAAATCAAAGGATGACAGTGTTCTAGGAGCAGTTTTACGCATTAAAAAGGATGTCAAGGCAAGCTGGTAGGGAGAAGATTTTATATTCCTGATTTTTTTTTTTCCTCGCTGTATACTTTGTGAATCTGAGAGAAGGAGACAATTTACAGCCAACTGGTGATAAGTACTTCTTGCCTTTGATTGTGTTTAGGTTTATCAATGCTAGAAGGCGAATTCTTCAGCCGATGCTAGATTCCAGTTGTTCTGAAACTCCCAAAACAAAGAAGAAAACAGCTCAGAACCGACCAGTTCAGAGGTTCTGGCCTGACTCCATTGCCTCAGGAGTTGCTCAGCAGCAATCTAACGAGCTCACAATGTCAGATGGTAAGGAGAACTGGCTAAACCACAGATAATACAGTTAATTCCTCTGTAACAGGGAAATGAAGGATTTGATGCTTTTGGGGGGAGAGGAACTTCTTGATATTTCAATATAAATGTGTTTTTAATCTGGAAAAACATAACAGAAATGTGTCAGATTTTCCCTCCTTAAAGGTTTCTGTGTTTTGAGGAGGTATTTCGTTGGAATTTATGTTGAGAGATGGTTGCTTTTGTTTCAGCAGTTATGAAACAACAGAACAAGGTTAGGTGTGCAACTAAGTTCTCTCAGTATGTGTCTGCATGTCAGTAGCATTCTGTTTGATTAGCAGTGTTGGACTGCAATTTCAGTTTCATGACTCCCCATCATGTTCACATTCCTTTCGCTGTTGCTAGAGGGACCGAACATTTGCAATTCTATATACACCTCGTGGTTTCAAGTAGAGCATTGAGAGGCCGAGAAATGTTAAGAGAGCCTCCAGAGGCTTTGGCTGAAGTAACTTCCTTAGCATTGGATCAAACAAATAATATAAATAACTGTTTTAATCTCAAGACCATCCTTTCTGTCCTGCTGCTTTATTCCTTTCCAGTTTGTAGCAACCTTTCCCTCAGCCTCCCCTGGATCTGACAACAACTTTATTCATTTAAGTCACCTTGAATCTCTATAAACGCTCCTATCTTTTTGCAATGAATTTGGTTGGAGTACTTTGCAGAAATGGTCTCCCAACTTGATGGGAGAATTGCTGTAATGGGTGTCCATAACAGCTAAATTTAAGGTTCCTGGCCAACTTAATTCTGGCATTTCCTGATACTCAAGTGTTTGACAACCTGTATAGTTTTTCTTTTAATTTAGTTCCTTAGGTTTTCTTCCTGTTAATTAGAAACAAACTATGTTATGTATAAATATGTATTACTTTATTATTAAATTAGAAACCAAGAAAGATGCTAAAGTACTATGATTGTGCTTCTCCAGGTGCTGTTGTAACAATTACAGCTCCAGTCAACATGAATGTAGACAGTCTCCAATCTTTGTCATCTGATGGTGCTACTTTGGCTGTTCAGCAAGTTATGATGGCAGGGCAAAGTGAGGATGAATCTGTAGACAGCGGTGAAGATGATGGAGGAGATCTCTCAACAACAAATATCAGTGGGCTGGTCTTGGATAACAGCGATTCTCTGCAGTAGGAAGCAAGAGAGTGACAAAATGTTTAGGAAAAAGAATGGACTGACTGACTGACTGTTTTTATAGTTTGCACAGCAAACATTTTACACAAGTTTTATTTCTAATATGTTTTATATGTAGATATAGAAGGGTGCACTTTTTTGTATTTCATAGTAAGCTTAAAGAGTGTTTTTGCAGGTGCAGCAACTTCTTTCAAATGTGTTTGTTTTCATTTCATTTCCTTTTCTTATTTCAGAAAATTATATCTAGTAATATAAAGAACCACATAAGCACCCCTTTGTTCTATGAATTGGAAGTGCTGCAATTTCTAAAGAATTACGCAGTTTCAATTAGTGCTGTTATTTAACACAGCTCTTGATGGGCAGGTGATGTAAATTTAAAGCATGTGACACTAGTGTGTGGAACTTGATCATTAAGTTAGATGCATATATTTGAAAGATGCTTCTGCACCTTAAAAACTGCTAGTCTGAGGTGGACAGCAACACACATAAAAAGAAAATGTTGATGTGTGATTCAGTAGCGAATGTATGGCAATTGAAATAAGTTTAGTTTCTCTCATAGTCCGTGAGCCTGTTTATCATTTGCTATAAAAACTCCTATTTTTACCTTGCCGGGGTTATTGGATAAAAAATATTTTTATAAATTCACTAGGAATTGGGATGACGACTGTATTAAGCAGGAGTGGAAAAAGATGAAAAAAAAAAAAAAAAGAATTTCCAGAGGGGAAAAATAAATGTTTAGTATTCCTATTTGGAAGGTCTGAAAACTGACCAAATTTAATAAACAAGCCTATGCTAGCATTCTATGATTCTCAGCTATCCCACAGTGATATACTATATTTGATAATAGCATAAGAAAGGCCCACTGTTTGATGGGATTTTGATATTGTCAAACATTGATTTATATTATGTGTAAACTAATATTCAAATTACGTTAACTCTGTATCTAGACTTGTATCTGAAGATATTTGCTAAATGAGTATTCAGGTAAGTAAATTCAAATACCCACAACTTTTCCAGTTATTAGAGGAATTTAACAGTTTATAATGTGTACAACTGAATCTGAAAAATGAAAAGTTGGTTACTATACAGTCATGAATTCTGCTATCACTCTGCTATTTTATTGCATTTGAAATATTTTCCCCTAATACAAAACAAAATATAACTTACGGATTTATATAAAATATCTTCAAATCTGAAGGTTACTACCAGAATGTACAGCAGGCTTTATTAGAGTAGAAAATCCATGTGTGTCATTTAAAAATGAAGAGCTAATGATGAAAACTTTTTTTTTTTTTTGTGGTAACAGTTCATTTCTTTTTTTCCCCAAAGTTTGGAGTCTATGTCTGTCTGTCCACGAACACTTACTTCTGGAACTTTGTATTTCCCCTTGTTAAATACAAATAACAGACTCTAAGAGTCTCATAGAGAGATCAATGTCCTCTTTTCCCCCTGTCCATTTGTCAGTGTTGGGTTAGATCAAAGCCAGAACATCCTGATTTAGACCAAATCCAGTTGCATTTCTAATGTGACAGGGAAAAAGATGTTAGCTTTTAGAGTTTCTAGGCATTGCATTTGAACAAAGCCCTTTGACAGATGCAAATATTTAATTGAGTACTTAATTTCTGCTTTACAAAACACTCAGGCATGTGCTTAGGTCCCATTGATTTCAGTAGGATTAATGAATGTACTTTTTGACATGCTTAAATGATTGGAAGATGATTTTTAAAGATTGTCTTCCAAGGCAAGTAAGTATAAGTTGGTTTGAAGAAAAACTTTGGAACAAAATGTCAGTAGCATTGGCATGCGTGGAGAATAATACTAGTTTACAATGACTAGTAGCTATTTTGAGAAATTGGTGTTGAGTTTTGCTCAACACAAGTGGTGTTTCTGCTATGGCTTTCGCTTATTCCTGGCTGAGGATCTTGCTTCTTAGTTCAAATGCTGTAATGATCTACTCCAGCTGGAGTGGTAATTTCTAAAGAATGTGTTTTCTTCTAACTTCTCTGCTTTGCCACTAATGTGCCATGTTTGTTAAAGAGCATAGTAAATGAATGATGAAAGATTTAATTAGGAGGGCTTTGACATAGCATAACTATCTCAAAAGCTACTGTCAAATCCAGTTTGACCCCAAAACGTTTTAAAAGACAGCTACTATATGCGAATCATGCTCATTTGGAAACATTCAACCTACTGCTTCTGCAAAGGATACCTGAGATGACTAGAACTGAGAAACAGATTCTGTATTTTTCTTTTTAGTTGTTTTTTATTTAACTCCGTAAGTGTTTCATCACCCCCACACTTTCCGTTATATAGTAGGTTATATTTGTTGGTTTGTTTGGGGTTTTTATTCAGCTACCCTTGTTCCTATTTAATAGTGCGTTAATCCCTGTACTTTTAGAATGTAGGCAGATGAATAGTCTACTTCTCAGTGTGTACAGGTCTATGGACAAATACGTGCTTTTCCAAATCAACCTCTGGTGGAGGAGCAGGCCATTTCTCACTCTCTCCTTTCCCTCCCTGACCAGTTGCTGCTGCCTCAGATGTACTAGCAGATCCTTCCCCAGCCTGCTTGGAGGTAGTCTAGGAAGCAGCTGAGGCAGCAGATCCGTTGGGGCAACAAGTAGGGAGCAGTGAAGGGAAGGATAAACTAAATGGCCAAAAAAACTTTTGTGATTTGGAGAAGGCAATGGGCCTTTGCCCACACTTCAAAACAATGAGAATTGAGATCTTAAAAAGACAGAGGGTATTAAAACAGTTGAGTATCTATACAGCTGGCTGGAAGAGGGTTCAGGGATATGCAGCTTATGTAGTTGGAACTCAATTGGAAACAAGCAGGCATCAAGTTTTGCATGCTTCTGAAAGTTTCTTTTTCGGAAAGAAACTGCTGTCTGGTTAGCTTTTTTTTTGTAATTCCCCCCACCTTATGTGCAGCAGAAGTACTGTGAAAGGGAGAATATGGAATAGTTTTACTGTCAAATTAGAAACAGGGATGTTTCCTAAAACTGAAAAGGCTTTACCAATGTACTCAAAGGTATTGCTTAACACATGGAACCTCAAACCTTGTCTTTTAACTCAATGAGAATTCTGTAGTGGGTATGAACTGCACAGAAGTGCTTTCTCTTTTCACGATTTAAAAAAAAAAAAGGGGGAAAAAAACCCAGTGTCCTTCCTTTTTTGCTAGTTTAAGTAAAGCATCACTATTCAGGAAAGGTACATGTTTACATTGGTTAAAAAGTCTTTATAGGGGACCTATCTTTAAATCCATGTATAATCCCTCCCTGACCCCGATTAAAGTCATGGTCATATGCAATAGAACTGACTTGGTTTTTAAATGAGTGTAATTCTTCTGCAGTTATGATTATTGAAACTTTTAAAATGTTTTCAATGTAATACGGATCGTTAACCCAAAACAGGGTTCTCATCCAGTTTTTCCAAGATTTCTGTAACAGGCAAGGCAATTTCCTGTTGTTATTTAACTTTAGAAACATTGCGATTTTATAAATCAATTCCAAATTGATCAGCATATATTTTTAAATGACTGTTCCAAAGAAATAATCATGTTGGAAAACATTCAGAATTGACAGGCATGGCTTTGGCTCTGGCTCTGCAGAGAATTTCCTAGATCTGGATATTGGGTCAAAGTGGAGTCCTGCTGACCTCAGGGAAACTCCATGAGGCTGCATGTCGGGCTGCATTTACCTGCAGGAGAACCAGTTCCTTGTTCTGGTCCCTGGTCACTATTAGGAACCTTTTGGAGAGCCCTCCAACTTTATCTTGCTGCATACCTGGGTTTTCTTCCAGTGGAAACCAGGAAACCAGGGTATGGACAAAGGGCTTAGAATGGCAGGAATTCGTGTTGACCTGGTGTACAGCACATACCGTTTTGATGTTCAAAATATGGCCAGAAGGCAGACTTACACTGAGGAATTAGTTCCCTCTTCCTGTGCTTGGAAACTAGCTTCAGGTTTATGAATATTCTAGTGGTGTAGGGCCACAAAGATAATGCATGAATAATATATCTATTCATTTTCTCTAATCACATGGAAAAAGAATTAGAAGGCAGTTCAGCTTCCTGACTTCATGAAGTTGACAGCCCAGAGGATGAAACAAAGCCTTTCCTAGGGATGGTAGTTTCCTAAAACCATTACGTTTGTAGCACTTAAGCAAAAATCCAGAACACCCTGCTATCTTGATAAATTGGAACACGTGCATTTAATTGTAATTAAAGTTGATTGAAGATTTATTTTCTGAAGCTGAGTCGTCTTGGGAGGAAAAAAATGAATAAGTATTTGTCTATGCAAGACATAAATGTCAAAAATGTGTGAATTACCCATTTTCAGGTGCTGTATTGTTATTGTCTTTATGACTTCTGTTACTTTGATTAGTCTTTTAAACCTTTCAGCCTTATATTCAGCTTAGTTTTTAGAGTTGAATAGGCAAAATGTAGTTTTGAAATCTGTTGGAAATGTAACTAATCTTCATTCCCTCATGAAGTTCTCGCATGTTAAACAATTAAGTGAAATGTTTTGGTTTCCTAATAATAAATTCAAACTCTCACCACCTCCTAAAACCAGAGCATATCCGTGAAAATGCAGATTTAATTGTAGCGTGCAAATGATCAAGTCATCAGCCTTGTGCTGAGTACACTTTGCTCTTTACTGTTCAGTGTAGCTGAATGGTAAAGCAGGTTGGTTTTGCCAAACTCAAACTCAGTGTGGGTTCCTTCCCTCCCCACTCCCGCCCTTGCCTTGCTCTAACCTCCTTTCAGATAGGTTTGGGGTTGTTTACTTGTTAAAGTCATCAAGTAACTTGATCATCCAGTGTAAAGTCTAGTGAAATTGGCACTAATGTGCTTTTAAGTGATTGCCCAAATCATGTTATTTGTTAGTTCTTGTCACCTGGAAATATAAAATCTGTTCCTTTTCTATGACTTAGTTCTTTAGGACCTGCTGAGTGCTCACAGCTGGTTTTGCTAGAGAAAAGCAAGGTGCGAGAAGGCAGTGAAACGCCTTACCGACCTTGTAGACTGCTACAAAGATACTGACTTCATGTTAATAGAATCCAGTGTTTTCAGGTCATGACAGAAGTCACACGTAAATCTTTTCAGGGGTTAGCAACGTTTGGTCTATACAATCGACAATCTTTAAAATGTGAAACCCTGTAACTTTTTTTTCCCCTTGGTTGTTAAGGGATTTTGAAGCAACTGATCTATCAAGGGATAAAATTAAAAATCAGAATGTGGTTCATGGGTGATTTACACTACTGTGCTTTGTGAACTGAAAAAGCACATTTTTAAAGCAAAGCATTCACACTACTTTAACAGTATTGTTTGGCTGAAAGACAAATATGTTTTCAAGAAATCTTGAGCATAGTTTCAAACTAGTTAACCAGTTCTTGGCCAGGGACAATCCTCTTGGATTTGCTGGGTTTTCTTGTTTATGCAAATGAAGAAAAATGTTTACTAGTTCATACCAGTATGGGGATTTTTATTACGCTTTTGTAATGCAGGAGCAGCTTCCATGAAAGAAAGAATTAGCAGGTAAATAGTCCATAATGTGTGTGACTTCGGGGTTTTTGGTTGTTCTTTCAAAATTGTTAATTGAAATGGCATGGACATCAAACTTCCAATAACAGTTCCAAGCGTATAACGGTAGCAACTTATTTGAAGAGAGTTCCCCCTGTGCAAGTCCCAGGTGTTAACTCGTTCAGCCAGACGGACTGTAATGCGTTTGTAAAATTGCCGTGTTCTACTAGATCAGAAATCTTCAGCCTTTTCACTACAAGGCAGCGATTCTTCTCTAGGAGGAAACTCGAACTCGTTTCATCCGGTGTGCATGAGTCTTACTCAGCAAAGACATAGTGTTCTGAAGACGAAACATGCTTCGGGTTAGCACTGAAGCATTATTTATTCCTACTCTTGCTTCCCCAGCATCTGGGGTGGTGACATCCAGCTGTGATCCCCAAAGGCTACAGCCCTGAGCCTGCTGCACCTGGCTGAAGGGGCCCGGCCTGGGACTGTGCTGGCTGCAGCTGCTACAGCCTCACCATGCCCTGCCCAACTTGTACAGCTTTTTACTTACTCCAGAACCTGTCCCTAAGGATTTTGAATCATACTTTGTTTTTAAAGGGTTAATCTGTGATTAACTGAATAGTATATGTTCTAGACACAGGGGTATTTGATCATTTCTTTGCTGACATTAAGAGTGCCGGAGAATAATTCCTGGAAATAGTTTTAACTCCACTGGTGCCAGGGAGCAATTTTTTCCTTACTCTGATGAGAATAAAAAAACAACCAACCAACCAAAGATCCCCTGCAAAGCAGATTTTATTTTTTTTTTCACTTTACCATAACTTTTCACCTAAGTTATGTCCAGTGCAGTGTGTGCCTGGTCTCTTGGTTTCAAATTCCCTGATGAATCCCCTTCAAGAAGGCATTACAGGAATTAGAAGCATAGTCATAAGCAACCGATGAGCCTGTTTGCTTTTGTGGAGTGCCTGTTTACAAAGCACTAATCCTTTAGTATGCAATTTAGGACTGTTTCTAAATACCCCCTTTTGTGGAAAACCAGAGCAATATCCTCAATGCTAAAAGGGGGGGAATAAACTCCAGACACTGTGTCAAATGAGGATTCCGCAAGAAGTAACAGATGCAGCTGGGATGCCGACTAGGTACTGTATTATTTATTCAAAATCCATATGTAAATTCATGCAAGTTCAGCATGTGCAAGGTATGCAGGATTAAGTGTGTGGTGTATTTAAGAAAAAAAAAAACCAAAACCAAAATGAAAATACAAGCCACCATTTAGATACCCTACTAAAATCTAAAAGGGATCTGACCTTTGTAGGTTGGGTTTGGTCTTTCTTCCTGATGCAACTAAGATGTGATCTGGAGTTTAAGAAGAAATCGGGGCCGAAAAACTCCTATGGGTGTTTATCATCTCTGTTGGTCTGTGGACTTGTGTGTCACTATTAGCACAAGTCAGAAGATGAGGCCCATGGACCCACTCCTGGCCAGTATCTCCAGCACGCTCTTTGTTAAGTTGGTCACTGAATCCTAAATACAGACTGATGCATATACTAAATGTGAATGTGGTAATAAAATTTCCTTTAGAGACAATTTTTGTTAAGATCCAAGCATTTTTAAACTTAGATTTTTAATTGTCAAGAAAAATATGTAGATCATACTTAAAAAACGAGTGAGTGACTTGAATGCCACCTTTGGTGTTCCCCTGCCCTACAGCCTTTCACTGTAAGCTACAAACCAGAGAGAAAATACTTCTGTTACTGGTGTCTCCCTGTATTTTTATATTGGAACATAGAGGGTGTTTTTTATTTATTTTTTTTTTCTCTGGATACACAAAAGGACTATTTTGCACAGCTGATGGTGATTAACTTTCTTGACTCGGTACTATAGCTGGTTTGAGGCCTGAAAGCTCTTGAAAAATTTGCATCATCAAATGAAACAGGGAGATACTGGGGAACTGGGTTGGCATTTGTTAGCTAATGCCTGCCCTGCCTTTTCAGATGCTGGGGAAATGTAAACACAGTGACACTTGAAGCAGCTACAGAAATAATAATTTTCCTCTGAAATCCTCCATTCTGCTTTCAAACAACTGGTTTAGTATTCCTGTTCTTTGAAAGCTGGCAACAATTCATCCTTGATTAGGTACCCTAGGCTTTTTCCTGTGTCTCTTGAGCTTTTGAATGGTGAATAGCCTTGAATAATGACTCTGCAAATCACTCCCAAGATTCCAAGCCAGCTTTGCTGGGAAAAGCCCAATAACTTTACAGAACTGAGTTGAGGATGCTGCCATGAATGCAGTATCAGAATTATAATTAAAAATAAGCTGCCCTTAACTGTAGTTGAACAACATTAAAACTAAATTACTTTAGACCTAAAACAATTTGTACATTATGTTCCCAAGTGAATGTGTGTCTATTATGTCACGTACGTCCTTTTTTTTTATGTTTGTGTTCATCCCAGTGAAAGGTCTCGGGCATAGAAATATGAATATTTTAATAGTCTGCATCACAAAATATGCACACCTTAGGGAAACATGCAAAAACCTTCCCTATTAGATCATGCAGATCCTTAATTTAAAGAAATTACACTTAATAAAGGGTCAGAAAAAAATCCATTTCTGCTTCAAATTTCAGAAGCAAAATACATACGGCATTAAGTGTGTGTATTTTGAGTTTACCCTGAAACTCCTGACCAGCGAGTCCCTCTTCTTGCTTGCTGTTCCAGAATTCTGAGTAAGATAACCCAAGTGTCAGCTCCGCTGCTCTTCCCAGAGGACATCTGCTTTAAATGGCAAATCTACACATTTGCTCCCCCCTGCCCACCCACACGGAAGAAGGAAAGGCCGTTATTTGTAACGCAGAGAACATCTGACACTCGGGATTTCTCTTATTACCCGGCAATATCTGTTTGCAGTTTCTTCTAAAATTCCTCTGTGGTTTTTCACTGCGATACTGGATGTGGGAAGAAGTCTTGTTTTAAAAGTCTGCTTCGGCTCGATGTCCTGGTGTAGGTCAGCTTCTACTTCATAATACTTTGATTTTCACGTTGACCCAATCACATTTGTGTGTGCAGGTTTAGGTCTCAGCCCTGTGCCCTTTGCTGGTTGGTTCCTCGCATCGTTGCCGCACCAGCAGGCTCCTCAGGGCAGCTGTATACACTTAACGTTTCCTATAAGGAACACGTTCAAAAGAGAGTGTCAAATTTTTCCTCTCTCCGTGCTCCATATTTTAATGGAAATGTATTTCCAGGGGGATGTAGTCAGTCCGTTACCAACACCGTGGGTATGGGTTAGTTAAATTGGGAAATCCTCTAGGAGGCCTCTGTCACGTTCTCCTGCTGATCAGAAGTCACGAGTGCAGAACTTGCCACAGGATCAGTATTTCTGATAACTTAAGAGCATAATACCTAGACAGAATGATGGGCAGCCACCCCCTTAAAGCAGGGCTGTACAGACACAGGCTGGGGGAGCAGAGCAGCGGGGATGCTAAAGCTGTTTGCTCACAGCAAACAGAAGGAATTGACTTCTTCTGGCAGGGTGTCAGGAAAGGCAGAAGGGCTTGGGTAGACACTTTTCTTGGCACTGGGTATAATTGTGCCAAAAGGACACATGGGTATTTTACCCTGATATTTTATAGCCTCATGAAGCAGGAACTGAGAGGGCACGTTAAAAGAACTGATGCCCAAAACGTGGTTCTACTTAAATCAATTATTAAATCATTAATACAATGAAGAAAGGCTCTGTCAGTTTCGAAGCAGCAGTGATGATCTTTTACAAAGTTATGGGATGCTGAAGAACACAAACAACCCCCCTAGACTTTTTCTGCTATATGTAAAATGAGTTCTTTTTAGGAGTTCCAAATTTCAGCTTTTGACTCAATTTTCAGGGCTAATTCAGGGATGCACAAGGGTTCGTATGCTGCTCTGCGCTTAAGAAATGTGTACAGCTCCTTACCTGCAAACAGGTGCCTACCTGTGAGGCAAAATTTCAGTGACCATGCCAATGGGGCCACCACAACACTGCGCCGTCGTCCAGACCATGGAGAAAATCTGACCTGGAAAAATATGACTGATAATACCAGCAATACCGAGTCCAAAATGTGTAGAAGCACACGGGTGATTAATACTGGAGAACCCAGGACAACACCCAATCAAATAAAGCATGCTGAAAGCCAAGACGTTAAACTTTGATGAATAAATTCTGGCAACTGAAAGGTGCGTTGTCTTTGACCAGGTTTTTTCCTTTCCCCCTGTGCTGGCGCCGCTGTTCAGGGGAAAAGCAACACCGTGGGGCTGCTTGTTTCTGTGTCACGAAATGCAGGCACAGATCCTGCGAGGCTTCCAGGCAGAGGCTAGAGGTGCAAGCTGTCCTCACATCAGAGATGGTGGCAGCGAGAAGAAGGTGTTCGCCACCTCCAGCAGGCGGCTTGCGGAGGAGCCAGCGGGAACATTTTTTGCACAGATGTTTGAAGAGTTAACTCCTCCTTGTTCCCGTGCTTACCCTGTCTGTAGAGCGGTCACGCAAACCCAGTACCATTCAGGGATTGCCATCTGTCGGTCATTCTCCCTTGTTCAAAGGTTATCAGTCACGCAAGGTAGGGGGGAAGTGGTGGGACAGATAAGATGTGTGACAAAGGATAAACAACCCCGGCAGACCACCACCCTCCCCAGGCGACAAGGAGTCTGCCCAAATCACTTGTGACTCCCTCCCAACAATCGCTACCCGCTTGCAGAACCCATCACTGCGCTTGCAAACCCACCCTGATATCCTTAAATGCTTGGCAAACACGAATGAGAGGTAGCCCCACAGACTAAGGTACTCACAGCTTGCAACCATGTATAGGATGTGAATTCTTAGAATCATAGAATGGTTAGAGTTGGAAGGGACCTTAAAGATCATCGAGTTCCAACCCCCCTGCCATGGGCAGGGACATCTCCCACTAGAGCAGGTTGCTCAAGGCCCCATCCAGCCTGGCCTTGAACCCCTCCAGGAATGGGGCATCCACAGCTTCTCTGGGCAACCTGTTCTAATGCCTCACCACTATCTGAGTGAAATATTTCTTCCTGATCCCTTCAGCTATTTGTAAATACTTGGGCAGCATGTAATTAAAACCTGTGATGGGAGGAATTTCTTGCGGTGCTGGCTTCAGCAGCAGCACAGGCTGGCTGGTGTCTGGTCTGTAAGGTGATAATGAGCTTTAACCTTATTAAAAACTAGGAGACCTTTTTCAATCAAATGGAGAAGAGCGGAGGGGGAAGGGATGTTGGTTAAAACCCTTTTCCCAGCGACAGAACCGTGTCCCCTGGGAGCAGGGCAGGCACGTGTGGGAGGCCAGGGGCTGGCGCAGCCCAGCTGCTGCTGGAGCTGGGGAGCCCTGGCAGCCGGCTGGACCAGGAGCATGGAGCACACGGAGG
>JAHREE010000459.1:2785622-2861968 GCA_033628505.1 Tringa tobata | reverse complement strand
CCTTGTGCCTGAAAGCTCATCCTGGCTTGACCCAGGTGTCCTCCACCCGCCAGGCCTTCAGAGGGCTGCACCGTGGGCACTGGGTTAGCAAAGCCCACGTTAGCTCAGCGCACACTGAGCTTTGGCACGGTGGCCCTGGCCAGCAAACAGCACCTGTCCACCCCTATATTGATGCTGATAATGGACGTTTTGGTCACTAATTGCTCCCGGGAGGCATTCGGCCACCGGCAGATGAAGAGCTGAGGGAAGCACTGCCTGCTTTGGTAGCTCATCCCGCAGCCACTGCTGTGACTGAGACGCTGCTTCCCCAGGACTAGGCCTGGGTGCCACCTCCCAGCCCCTCAGGCGGTGCCGCTTGCCAGCTGGCAGCTCCCTGACTGCCTTCTCCAGCCACCTCACTCCCTCGCGGGAAGCCCAGGGAGTCACCTCCCCCTCCTTCTCATCTGTGAAGCCTTCACTTCGTAAGGAAGATTTTTTTTCAGCTATTGGGCTCTCCTGTGTGACTCTGCTCTTTGCCTCCCTCGGGTTTTTTTGTCCAGTCCTGAGGGGCACGAAATCTTCTCCCCGTGTCCGCTCCCTCCTCCTCCACTGACGCCGCCCAGGAGGCACGGCACCGCGGCACCGCCTGGCAGCTCATCCTGCCTCCCGCCTCTATTTTAAGGCTGGGGGTTCTTTTTTTGGACCGCCAGCTTTTCAAGACACTCCATTTCTTTAAGCGTGGCCTTTCAGATCCCTTCCCCCTGCCGGAGCAACCTCAGGTCATGCCCTATGGAATACGCCTCCCTCCCGCGCCGGGTCCTTCCAGCCTGGGTTTCTTCTCTGGTTTTCCCAATGCCAACTTTGATTACAATTATACCATTACCATCATGCTGTGCGTTTGATAACCCCAATGTCTTCCTTTTGCAGGCAGGCAGCTACTTGAAATGACTTGTTAAACAAAACAAAAGAAAAATTCCAAATTGCATAACTGTATGGAAAAAAAACGTGAAAGCATGAACGCCCTCGGACTTCGATTTGAAAAAAAAAAAAAGAGAGACTGAACCAAGGAATTAACTTTAAAGCCTTCCTGTTTTTAAAACAAACTCTTGCTTGCTGAAGCAACTGTTAACTCTGCTTCATCCTTGCTGTAAGTCACTGTTCCGCCCCTTGGTTTCACTCACACATTTTGATCTGCCAGTTATTTTCTCATGGTTCCCAGCAGAGTGGTGGCTGTGCCCAGCAGCAGGGAGCCCAGACCCGCTCCCGGTGGAGAGGCTGCCGCTTGGAGAGGCTCTCCCTTCTGCAGCCCCGTGCTGAGACCCCCCTCCAGCCTCAGCCGCCCGGTTCCTCCGAGCTTCACACACAGAGCAGGGCACCGCCGTCATCAAGGCAAAGGCTTTGCACACCCAAACCTCTATCCAACCCCGGCGGCCCCATTCGCCGCCAAAACCCCTGACCCCACCAAGCAAAGAAACTGGGTTTCTTCAACAGAGCCCCGTTTCCAGCAAAACCACAGTATGGAGTTTGTCGTTCAGCGGGAACAGCCCCCTGCTCGCCCTGGGATGATGTCTGACCTCCCCCTTAGTTTTTGGCAAAGTAGGCTGTGGGGCTGGCTGAGGCTCTCCCCTCTTGCCCCACGCCAGGTCCCCGTGGGTCCCAGCCACAGCCGTGGGGGCTTTGGTTACCTGCAGGGTAGACGGTGGGATGGAGGGATGGGTGCTGGGGTGCGGTGATGGACCCTGAGCGGCGTCTCCGTTCTTCGCCCCGCAGCTCGCCCGGGCCCTCTATTTATGTGCCGCTGCTGGTGGTGGCTCCATGATGAAACAGTGGTGGGGGGAGACGGAGGAGGAGGCGGGGAAGGCTCCGTAACACAAAAGGTGGCTGGGCAGGGCCAGCAAGATGCTTATCTTGCGAGTGATGTTGGTTTAGTCTGTCTGACCACAGGCTAATCCGGCATCTCCCAGCCGTCTGCAGGTCTCTCATCTCTGCCCACACCCTTCTTTGCAGACTTCAGCCAGCGCTTCTGGAGAGTCAGCATCCCCCTGTGCTCCGCAGGCTGCCGGCAGCACAGACGCCGGTGTCCAGAGGGAAAACAAAATGATTTAAAAGCTCTCACGAGGCAGCAGAAGTGAAGGGTAGCCAGCTCCGGAGCTGTGACATCCCCTTTCAGGAGGTGGAGGTGGGCATGGACCTTCATGGGGTGATGCTTTATCCCTATGTCCTGCAGCTTCCCAAGGCAGGACAGCCCTCTCGTGCTGCGCACTTGACACACAGCGTCTAAAGCACATTAGGCCCTGCGTGACTGTTTTCCTCTGGATTGAGCTGCAGGGAGCCAAGGCTGTGTGTCCCGGTGGAGGAGACATGGGTTTCACGTGCGGGCATAACACGTGTGCCCTCACCAGCGCGGGCAGCCAAAGCTGCCATGGGGCCCTTCGCTCCCTGGTGTGAAAACATCTTAGCCCGACATATTAATGAGCTCATTGGAAATGTGTTCCCCAGCCTTGTGGAGCAATGGGATGAAGAACACAGGTGGGACTGTGGAGAGCAGCAAAGGTTCTGGGAGTGCAGACCCCACCATGCACACCCACATGAGAACCCACCGGAGCAGGAGGTGTTGGGAGAAGACCCCTGGGCTGGTGCTGCAGGACCAGGGTCCGCCTCCTGCACCGGAGCTGGGCGCTATGCTCCGTGCAATGGGACAGGGTGCTGCCCAGCCCTCAACCTCCTCCCACCACCCTCTCACCGCTCCTTAAGCCTGAAAATCCCCATTCCCGTGGGACGCTGGCGCCCTGTAGAGTTCGAGAGCTGCTGTGCTGAGCCTGGTGAGCACCCTTAAGCAGCCGCCTCTCACCGGATACGAGAACACTGATAAGGCTCCGGTGGCCAAGGAAGGGAAATAACTCGAAAGACCAGTTATCTGGAAGGGGTTGTCACTGCCGGAGGGCAGCCCTGGGGGTGCGAGGAGAAGGGACGGCAGGCGGTGGGTGCAATGCTGGGCTCTTGGCCCCACTGCTGATGTTGACACCGTTTCCAGGTCCTGCGTGCGTTTCTGCAGGCAAGGCAAATGAAGCCTCTTCCCCTGCTTGCTGAGGCCTTTCCCACCCTGGAGAGCTGGCAGGCTGTGTGCTGCGGGGCCCGTTTGCATCCTCAGGGTCACCGTCTGCGGCAAATGACATCAGATGTAACAGCAACACCCATGGCCAAGGCAAGAGAGGTCATCCTCCCCCTCTACTCTGGAGTGCTGTGCCCAGTTCTGGGCTCCCCAGTTGAAGAAGGACAGGGAACTGCTGGAGAGGGTACAGCAGAGGGCTACAAACGATGATGAGGGAGCTGGAGCATCTCTCTTACGAGGAAAGGCTGAGGCACTCGGGTCTTTTTAGTCTAAAGAAGAGAAGGCTGAGGGGGGATCTGATCAATGCCTATAAATAATTTTGCTGTCTCACCCAGTGCTGGTGCTGATGTAGTAAAAGGAGAGCCCAAATCAGCTTCCAGCTCACCTCCCTTATACCTGGGTATATCAAACCATGCCCCACAAAGGACAGATCCCTGTAATAGAGGCAATCTGTGCTTTATGCAGAAAATTACGTTACAGAGCCCATCCATTCACCAAGACCCTGTTTTTCAAATGTTTCCATAGCTACCCTAAGATGGAGCCCCATAAAAGTGACAGTGCCTTTAATCAATCAAAATCAGAAGATCCCTTGAGGACTTAATTATATATTTAGGCTGAACGAACCTGTCCTTTTTTAGATTATCTTCCCTAGTGCTGTCTCTTGGAACAGCCTGCATCTCCGAAGGTCATTCTCAGACTGAAGTGATGCTCAGGAGGCAAAAGGAGATGATGCTATGGTAGCACTGTCCTTCAGCAAAGCCTTGGCAGTAGAGCATCCTCCTGCCCCAGAGGCTGATCTGGCAATAGAAGAGCCAGCCCAGACACATCTGAAGGGTGAGATGACATAAAGAGCCTGGGCATTCATTCTCCTCTTCACAAATAAATTGAATATTTGACCCAACCCATCAGAAGAGAAATGACCAAACAGATGGTCTGGTCACACATACAGCCAATTAATACAACAATAATCCTTCACCCGTCAGCCACAGAAAACTATTCTTAGGAAAAGAGGATGGATTCCTAGTAAAGTGGGTATATATTAAGAGCAAATTTTTCTCAGGATTAATTTAGATATGTGTAAGTGTATATAAGCACCGTGGACTTTGAAGAAGTGCAAAGTTTGTCTCTGAAGAGAGCAAGCACCCAGGATGCTTCTCACCCTGCAAACCACTATTCTGAAAATTCAGAGTACACCTAAAGCAAACTCATCTTTGCTTTGGCCCAGAGCCTAGAACAGGTAGGAAGGAGCACAAGTAGGGAGTCTGGCCTGGGAGAAAAGAATGGATGGAAAAATGGAAATTTAACAAATCAGACATGGTTTTATTTAGATTTTAAAAAGTTGAAACTTTGTCTAAAAACTAGGTGTTCCAATTTCCTACATTTTAGAGACGGTATCAAGACAGAATGCAATTTAAGTAATTTCATTTTATTGAGTCTGAGGAGTTCTAGTTTTCTAATTTGAAGACAAGGCTGATTTCAGGTCCGCTTTCAATCATCTTTCCTCACACCAGGTCACTGCTGTTCTTAACCAATCAACAGTTTATTCATTCATCTGGAACTACACACATGTATAATCAACCTTTCATCAGGATACAATTACATTCTGAAATATTTTCAGTGAATACTAAAATTGAACAAAAAAAAAAAAATCAGCATCCACATGGGGCAGTTTATTCCAGTTTAGGATAAATGTCTTAAATAGGTGGGATGGATCATCTTTGAGCGGTGTCTGTTTTGTTCCATTCTCTATAAAGGAAAAGTAAATGATAATTTAAAGTAGATGTCTAGCTTGTGGGCAGCTAAAATTGCATGAGAAATATCTTTTTTTTGTTACTGTTGTATGTGTGGTTTTGGATTCATTTTATCCAATCTTAAATAAAGCCAAAATTATGACAATAACTTATTTGGAAAAAAAAATAAATTAGATTTTGTGGGGAAGAACATCCTTAGGATGTCCAAGAGCCTGGGATATCTCGGTGCAAATCCCTGCCTTATTTTAAGTAGAGACTAGATTTGAAAATGAGCTTAGCTCTAATTAGAGTGTTAATTATTAACTAGAGGGTTTTTTCAAGAAGAATAGTCACTTTTGTTGAGATTTCTTCAGACTGCGTGAAATATTTAATAAGTGGTTACTGAAATAAAGCAAGACAGATGTCCAAGCTGAGGGTTTGAATGTTGCTCCATAAAGGGTATTCCGCTGCTTATTTGCTGATTTTAGTGGATTAGAAGGATTTCATATTGACTAAATTAGAGTATTCCTGCTTACACAAATACCATGAAGAAGGACGGCTCATGTGCTTTCCTGGGGAATATGAGGTCAGCTTCTAATAAACAGGAGAGGAACCACCCAAGATCTCCAATATTGGGCTGTGGATGAAGCCAATGCCTTACCACCCGCTCCTTTCTGAGCACAGGGCTGTATTTCTTCTCTTCTTATGTTTTGGGGCAAATAAAGCACAATGTTTTTAGGTTCCATTTCAAAAAATAAAGTAGAAAAAGCTATTTGGTCCAAAAAGACATTTGATTCTTGTTTCTCAATTTAATTGCTAGAAGTGGTTTCCAGCGATAGGATGAGGGGCAATGCTTTAGGTGGACCTGCTTTGGCAGGCAGATGATCTCCAGAGGTCCCTTCCAACCCCATATCATTCTGTGATTCTGTAACGTCATCATCAGATGTGCCTGCTGGGGGCAGGTGGAGAAATCCTGAAACGTCCCGAGGTCGTTCACAACTTTATTAGTTCCCGCGCCGATAGTTAACCCACAGAAGCCACCGTAAATGTTGGTGGTTACTGTGCAGCAGTTACTTCCCCTCCACTGAAGTGCAGCTGCCTGCCTGCAGCTGGGTACCGCTGCCCCACAGCGCTGCTGCTGCTGGGAGCACTGGGGTTTGCAGGGGCCGTGTGGGCTACAAAGAGGTTGAGGGTGGCAGAAGCTGTTATCCCATCATCTGGTGTTTCAGCCGGTTGTTTTTTGAGAGCTGCCCAGGTTTTGCAGGCCCACCCAGCCCCCACGTGCCACACGCTCAGTGCGCCGGGCAGCGGCCGGCTCTGCAGGCAAACTCCCTCCTCGGTTCTGGTCAAAAAATCATAGAATCATAGAATCATCTAGGTTGGAACACCTTTTCCATCAACATATGCAGTTGCTGAGAGGACAGCCCATCAGCATGGCCTGTCACCCACAGCCTTGGTACTGCTGGACCAGAAGGAGAGCTATCTTAAGCTCCCGCTTGCACACACACACACGCACAGGCAGCAGCAGCCTGGAGCTCTCACTCCTGATGTAAAGCTGTCGGGGTGACCCAGGCACCCTAAAGCTCCCCTAACCCCCAGGGAGAGACCTGCCCAGCATGCAGGAAATTATTTCCATGTGCACTTAGAGAGACCGTCTCCGGGGCAATTGTGGCAGCGGTCTCCAGGCCGTGACAGGTCACCCCCTTGAAGGTGTCTGGGAGCAGCCCAAGGAGTCGTCTCACACTTGACCTTAAAGCTCATGAGCTGCTTTTGGGACAAGAGCCGTCGCATTGGGGCACTCACATAGGAGGTGGGGGACCTGGGGGCCAGGGGGGAGGGTCCCATCTCCCAATGAAGGGGAGCTCCCTGCAGAGAGAGGTGCCCCTGGTTGTCTAGTAGAAGCAAATCTCCACTCCTTCTCTTGCGGCCAGGTCTGCTGCACAGGAGGACATACTGCAGCCAGGGGCATCAGGAAGGGTCTGGCATGTCCCAGGCTTCAAAGTGGTCCAGATTCAGACTCTGTTCTGGGCTTCACGGAGTTATGGGGCACTTTAAGAGTCATACATCTGACTTTGGAATACAAGCATGGACTAATACCCATTAGTTTGCAACAGAGTTGCTGAAATAAATATGATAAAATGAGCTTGAGCTAATCAGTTTTTACTTTTTCTGGACAAATATGGTTATTACTCAAGCAAAACGTTGCAGAAGATCGGATAAAGCTTGTGTCACTCAGGAAACAGAAGACAATGGAGACACTCTTCCTAAATATAAATACTTCAGCATTCTATAATTTAATAAAAGTCTTGTACAAACTAGATTAGATTGAAGGTATGGACTAGTCACTTAGCAGCAAGCCAAAATCAAAATTGATTGTTATCCCCTTCGAGTAGCTCCTGGGACGTGTGGAAAGATTGCAAAGCTCTTGGCGTTTTTTGAGTGCAAGTCCCCCCAAACTGTGTTTCAACGGCACTTGGGTTTGGTCCCACATCCCTTCACATCTGCTTTCATTTACGTTTTTTGCAGCCATGGCAAATGGCTTTTCTGACCTTCATTATCAGTTCCTCGAATATAGTGCTCTGACACCAAAATTAAGATCAACCTTGGCCCCCACCCCTTGATAATGAGCTCTCAGGATGCATATTCATGAGATGACTGTTAGAGGACACAGGGATGAGCCATATCCACTTTCCCAGTTACTGTATCATGAGAATGAGTCTTTTCTTCTCAAACAGGTTCTGTTCACTGCCCACTCCAGCGGGATTGTGTGTGAGACACCCGGTGCCACCAGCCCCCCCAGAGGTGAGGAAGGTGCTTTCCAAAGGCCAGTTGCTGCTACGGGAGTGATTGTTCCCCATCTGCCCAGCACCTCGTTCCCCCTGCCTGTCACAGCCCTCAGCTGTCCCATCCCATCCCTCCTGCCCATGTCTCCCCACCTTTCACGTACGAGGGTGCCAAGTCCCACCCGCTCCCCTCCTCATCGCTCCTCCAGGGCTCTGCCTCTCCCACTCTGCCCCAGGCGGAGAGGAAGAAGAAGCCACCTTCTTGGCCCCCAAATGGAGCTGGGGGGTGAGAAGGAAGGTCTCTGGGAGGTGCCTGCATCCCTCCCTGTGAGGGGTGGAGAGGAGCAGGAGGGTGCAGCGCGATGTGGCTTGCCCCAAGCCCTCAAGAGGGCTGGAGCTTCTCGTGGTGGAGACAGTCTCCAGCCCTGGTGGGACCAGGACAACTCGCGGAAGCTACATCATTGGCAGTAGGTACTAGTAGGCAGTATGTAGGTACTGCTGGCAAACACACCGAACCCCACACCTGGTAACATCTGGGAAATAGCAACCATCCCCTTCCCTTCTCTCCCTCTGTATTACCTCTCCAGCCCTGGGTAGCTCCACGTAACCAAACATGGCTATTAAACCACAATTGCTTTAGTTATCTTCTCTTTAGTGGGATTCTGGGTGGCATTTAGCAGACAAATGGTTATTACATTACAATTTTCACCTAGTCATTTTTGAGAAACTATCATCAGCTGGATTAGGCCAGGCAGCCCCCTTGGCCGGGTGGTTCAGGCTGGGGGGGAGCAGATGGCCCTGTCGGAGGAGAAGAGGTGGGTGCAGCCAAGCTGCCCAGCTACTTCTTGTCGTTCCTGCTGACGAAGGTAAGGAGGTCCATGGCTGTGACCACGCCAAACACCATCTGCTTCATGAAGGAGCTGCCATTCCCATTGACTGTAAGCAGAGAAAATGCCAATTTAACGAGGAAAAAAAAAAGAAGAGCCCCTCCCTCCCCCAGCTGTGCAGAGGCTGCTATTCATTTATTAAAAGAAAACTTTAACAGGGACAGCAGCTGTCTCAGCCCTGCTTCAACTGAAGTGATGGATGCAGCCTTGGTCGGGTTACTGGGATCACGTCAGGGAGGCTTCAGCTGCAAATAATGCACCCTTTACCAGAGCAGGAAATTTAATTTCCCAGTTGTTTTTACCCAACCTCTGTTCCAGTCCTGCTTCTATCACCATGAACTTTTCAGGCCAAACTAATGAGACCCTTTAAGAGCAGGGGTGAGACCTGCTTTCTGCTCTGTTCTCTTAACGTCCCACACCACCATTAGTAAAGCAGCATTGCAACAATCGCTTTAACTATCTGATAAATGTTTTTTTAAATAAAAATAAAACTAGCCACCAGAGCCCAAACACAAGATAAAATGCGTGCTCCGAAGGTGTGGGAAGAAAGTAATAAATAAGGGGGTAACTGTGACGGCACTAAAACAGCAGCTCTGGAAAAGAAAACGGGTGTTGTTTGAAAACCAGAGCAAGAGGCACTGCACGCAGCTGGCTGGTATTTTGTGGTGGGTATCATTTAATTTGCAGATACCGTTTAACCTATATCGAAATGTGATACAGAATAGATTTTCGTTATTTTATGACAACATAGCTGGGAAATTCTGCCTAGCATTAATTTTGGTGAGAGAACCGGAAACGTGCATCAAAGGCAGTTCCGAGTGACAAGGCTTTTGTTTGCAACGTTTTGTGGGAACATGGCTGGACTTGCAAGCCAGATTTAGGGCTGATGGGGCTCCGGGGCCCCAGGCCACGGGGATACAGACAGAGGGGTTGGGATGTTTGTGCAGGGTGGGTTTCGGAAGCCCCGAGTTCAGCAGGCAACCCTTTTCTGGCAGTCGATACAGCGCAATACTGCCCGCTGCTCACCATGGGAATGCTTCACATGTTCAGTGTGTAATCCCATAAAATCAGTATAATTACACTCTTCAGCTCTAATTTAGAAGACTTAAACATGGGTCGTCTGACTGCTTTTTCACATTGCCAACGTTTTAAAACAAAGCAACGCCCTTGAGATAAGGCCAAATTTGTACTTCTAGAAGTTTTACAGTATAATTGCACTGGAAAGGTGTGTTAGGTGTGATTTGCAGAACAGCACCTTCCACCATACCTGTTTTTGTCAGAGGAGCAACAAGGTGTGATCCCTGCTGCCATCGATGTGTCAGCAACCCTCGTGCTAATGTGGTCCTGCTGCACGTGACTCCACTGAGCCTGTTTGCTTCTCTGGGAAAGGGGTGGCTGTACATACACTGGTTTGAGAGTAAACCAAAGCTGCTGGTACAGCTGCTTTATTGGACTAATCTAATGGTGCTTCTGAATTGGCAGAGCATCCCTGGTCCAGCTAAGGCTCATACACAGATGCCCCAGGCTGCACACATCAGTGTGCGTTGTGCCTCCTGACTCCCATCTCATGTCCCCCTGCCACAGGGCTTGCTCACAGTCTAGCACATTTGGTTTTGGCTTTCTTGACTTACCCTGGACCTCCAGGGTAGGTAAGTGTTTGACAGCACCCACCCTTAGCATATCAATGGACCCAGATCCCTTGGGGCACACAGGCATAAGGACATCTCTTGGCTGCATCTCCAGAGGTGGCAAGTGGAAACAGGGATGCCCAGAGAAGTTGTCACAGCCTCTGGGCGTGCAAGCCAAGCAGAAGGTCTTTAAGCATTGGGATGCAGATAGTGTAGTTTGTTCTAAATGCCCAAATTCCACCTAAGCTTTATCTAATGTGCCCAAATGCTCCTTTCAACTTCGCCCTTGAGGTACTAAGTCTATGGAGATCCCTAATTTCCCCCTTGTTTCCTCTGTTGCCCACAACCAGCAAGGCAGTGATTTGAATTCAAGGTCAAGAAACTAAATGAGTACTAGAGGCCTGAGCCTACAGCTGTGCAGCAAAGGCACTGCACCCCAAGCTGCTACCTACAGTCCGCCTTGGCCGTCGGAGGGGACCAAATGAAATCCCATCATGAATACCTTCCCATCCCCAAAAGTTCATTTCCATGGGAAACCATGAGAGGAGGGGAGGTGATGGAGCTGCTGGGTGCTTCAGCATCACCCTTGCGTGGGTAAACAACACAGCTCCCATGGCCAGGATCTGGGAAGCACTCCTGCAGGACACACACAGTAGAGTGCTGGTCCCAGGCTCCTGTGGTTAAGGCTTCCCCCCTCTCCCCTCATTCTTGTGATGTCAGGAAAGGAAATGGGTGAATAGTTGGCAGTTCCAGGGCAGAAATCCTTCCTGCAAAGGCTCAGGGACTGTACCTTTGGAGCAGCTGAGCTGATACCCAACCAGCTGAGTTTGAGCATTTCCCTTGCCTGTCTCAAACTTTTGTGCAAAGCCCGTATAGTGTTTCTCCAGATACCTACACTGCATTTGCTCGTGTACAACGATAGCAAAATGGTCATTCTCCAGGATGCAGGAAAGCTTCCCGAGGCTATCCTCCAGGCCAATCTAAACAGCACACACAAAAAAAGATTTTACATTTCACTTCACATCTTAAGGACAGTGATGCAGAGCTTGAATCCTGCCTCTGACTATAGCTGTGAGCAGGCAGGGTGGCACCCAGCTGGACCAGGATCAGGTATGCCTCACTCGCTAGCACTGTTTTGGGGAGATGGGAGGGGATGCAGGCAACCTGCAAGCCTGGCTTTGCTGTAGCTGAAATACAGCACTGTCTCTCGCCAGCCCCCATGGGCCAGCATGAGGTGATGGCTCCACCTCCCCTAAACTACCATCCATTTACCTCACTCCATCTCTGGACCACTGATGGCCATCCAGCCCAGGCATCCATCCCCTGCACACCAACAGGACCTGCACACCGACAGGACCTGTCCTGTCAGAGTCTGTGCCTGCTGCCCAAGCCCTGCTGAGCCCTGGCAATGGCTGGGCTCTGGTTTCAGAGGGTGCTGATTCCCCATCCGGATTAAATCCTCTGACAATAGATAATAAGATTGGGAGTGGACATTCACACACTTTGCCCCTGGCGTGAAAGCTCCCATGCCTGAACCCCACAGGCTCAGCAGCATTTTTGCAGGTGCCTGTCCTTATTATCATTTCCATGATGTCACCATTGCCCTCCCCACCTCTCTCTACCTTCACGTCTCTGTCTTTTCATTGACCTCTTCTCCCAGCTCCCCTCACACCTCAGGGTGGTGGTGCTTTTCTCCCCCTCTCCCCATCCCTGGACAGCAGTTGACACCAGCTACAGCCCTAACAGTACCTTTGAGAACTGGTCGTAGATGACCTTCGTAACAGGGTCTGAGAACTGTGCCTTTCCAGCCAGCACTGAGGTAAGGGTGTTGCTGAGGGTCACCATTCCCAAAATAAATCTGTAAGGGAACAGGGAGTTTTCCAAAAGGTCAGACCTGAGGTAGGGCACACGTTTTATGTAGGGGCTGAGCTAGCCCCCTTGAAATCAGTGGCTAAATTGCTCCTGTCGTCAGCGGGAGGCATCAGCTTTCTCCTCATCTGAGCAGGACAAGAAAATGCTTGTCCTCACCAAGCTCTTGGTTTAACAGTAGCTAAAACCTGCTATTGCAGTCCAGGACTTAGCAGGTAGGAGAAGGAAAACTTCTGGGCTCTCCAGTGGTTTATTTGTGTGGGTTTCTGACCCAGTCCTCACCTCTCCTCTGGCCTCCCCTTGCCTGTGCACTGATCCAACCTCTGTTGGGTCTGGTGGGCACTGGATTTGGCTTTGACTTTAACTAGCTCATTTACAGGGAGTTTTCTTGACAAATCCTCACAAGGAGGCAGATGATATTTTAAAAATATGCATCATAGAATCCAATGCAAGAGACCCGTCACTGGATCGGTAAATGGGACTTTCTCTTTAGCTTCATCATGGCTGCTTTTCCTAAGTGAATGGCCATCTCTGTAATGAGTAAAAATAGTCACCCTGATTCAGCAACAACAGGAGCTTGGTCGTATCCCTTCTCCTGGAGGATCTCAATTGCCTTTTGACAGCTGACTTCTGGGAGGAGAATGAGAGGGGCTGAGAGATTCAGTTTCTGCACCTTGATGTTCCACCACCTGTTGAAAGACAAATGGCAGCACCAAGCTGTTACTCTCTGCTGCACAGCTGTGGGCCTTGCTCAGGGAGGCAAGGCCAGTAGAGATGAGACCAACCATGCAGAGATATTCTCCCTGCCTGCAAAGCTCATCCCACTCCTATCCCCAAAGCTGTAACGCTATGAGTCCACCATGGCCAGGTCTTGTTGAAGCCAGACTTTCCCTGTTCAAACAACTCCAGAGGAAGGGCTGAGGCCAGCAGTTAGCAAGGAGCTGAGCTGTCCTGAGTTCAAGGAAGATACTGAGGGCTTCGCTTCAAGCTCATGAGTGTGGAGGCCTACCAGTTTCAGTTCTTTGGTTTGCATCCTTGGTCCTCAAAATGCAGCACTTGCAGCTCCTCCAGGAGAGAACCTGGCAGGGATGCTCATGCAACTTATGAAGGACAAGCTATGCTTGTTTGTGGGGACCACAGGCAACACCAAAATAATCTCAGCCCTTTGTCCTAGCAGAAAAGGCAGGGCAATGCTAGAGGCTGGAAGGGCCAAGAGCAATTCTAACCAGGCATGAAAGGCCTTGGAAGTGTATTACATTTTTAGGAAATATTTTGCAACAACTTTTGGTTATAGTAACCCAAAGGAGTAGGTGACACCAGTAATACCTGCTGTCTTTAAAGCAAGACTAGGGACTTTGTAAACCACCAGCATTTGCCCAGCCACATGTCAGCTGGCATCAGCAGTTGGCTTGTGATTCCCTGCCTTGAGGAGATTCTTTCCCCATGGTGTCCAAGAGACAGCTGAGTTGGTCATCTTTTCTGGCCCGCAGCTCTGGAAAGTGAAAATTTACTGTTCTGTTCCCTGCCTGAAAAGATCTCCAGAGCTGTTTGAAAGGGTATTTGCAACAGGAGGGACCCATCTCCCTGCCGGCCTGATGTTCCTTTGAACATCAGCTGTGGAGTAGAGAGAGGAGGTTTTGACTGCAGCTAGATATCCACCTCAGCCATTCTGCTCAGCAGGGTTTAGGTAGCTTGGACAATGACTGCCATGTGGGAGCAGATGGGCAACTTCAGGACAGAAATCACTCCTTTATAGACTTGAGTGGAGAACTGGGATATCTAACCACTCAAAAGAGAGGACCTGACATTAGAGTCTTCCCAGAAGGAGCTAGACAACTGCATTTTTTCTAAATACTAAAAGATAATACTTTCCTTTGAAGATAATAATTTCCAGCCTCAGAAAGCTGATTCCCCTAGCACAGTTTATACAGGCGGATGTTGTCTTACCAAGGCTTGTGCTCCTGGACGTCATTTAGGAAACCTTTTTTTATCATCCACTTATCATTCAAAAATTTTGACCTAGAAATCATGAACAAAGAGTGAGTCTGTGACCCTTCCAGAAGAAGTCGTGCTTTGTTTCATGCACTAGACCACAGCACTGCCCCGGGGCTCCCATGATTTTTGCAGCTGGCTGCTCTTAGCCCCTTTTAAGGTCAACGGGAGCTGCGGGTGCTCAGTAACTCTTAGAAGCATGCCAGCTATTTGCCTTCCTAACTTCAGGCATGCAAGTTCAAAAACTGTAGCTTGGCTGACTCTTGCTCCGTGCAGTAAGTCAGTAACAAGAAGAAATAAAACCCAAGTGTCCCAACACCCAGCCCCTGGTGCTCACTTCAGTAGTATGTTATTTCTTGCTGTTTATTTATATATATATATTTTTTTCTGAGCTGCTTGAGGGGGACTTGCAGCTCTGGGCTCATTCCGAGTGCAAAGCTATCCATCAGACTTATTGGGGTGGCTCTCCAGCAACCCACACCACCCGGGCTCAGCAGTGCTAGGCTCATGTCACCAAAGGGCCCCATGCCCCCAGCCCAGGCCACATGCAGAGAGGGTGGGGAGAAGAGTATGGGAGCTCCCACCCCACTGCCCGAAAGCAGGCGAAGAAGCAAGAAACTCACATGTAGTTCCTGACGGAGTCGGGCAGGATGACAACACAGCGCTGACCTTCCTTCAGGTCCTTGGCAGCCCGCACAGCGACGGACATGGCACTGCCCGAGCTGCCACCTGGGTGGGCACCAAGAAGAGAGGCAAGCATTGGGGCTGCCCAGGGTGCAGGGCAACAGTCCCAGTGCGTGGGGCACAGCGCTGCCCCAGCTAATGGCTCAGAGGCACCCCAGCAAAGCAGTAGCAGATGTGGCACCACGTACTCCAGGGCAGCTCAAAATGTAGGGAGTGGGAGGACAATCAGCAATGGCCCCATAGCCTTGAAGGCTTTATGGTCAGGAAGAGGTCGGGACTGAAGGGACGTGTTCCCATGGTGAGGGCAATGGGCTTTTGAGGCATCATAAGAGTCACCTCACAAACTTCACGAACCACTTCTTGTGGTCACTGTGGGCAGACCAATGGCTGAAAGTTTCAATACAGGGACGTTCACACCACTGCTGCCCGCACTGCACCCCTTTATTTGGGTGAGGAGGAGACCATGCCAAATCTAGAGCTTCTGGCTGACGTATTTGTCAATCAGAGATTGGCTTTAAATGCGTTGTGAAGACTGAAAAAAACCATAAACATTACAGTCATGCTTGGAATACCAGGCCAACGTGATGGGAAGACTTAAATGCTCCCTGTGTCCGTGTGCACGCATGTGGTTTGCTGCACGTAGGGAAAGCAGGTCCCTGCTTTACAGAGGCAATTCTTCCACCGGTAGTTCGAGTACTGGAAGTTAAACACATTCCACTATCTGTGTGCCAATTACACACTGCATTCAAGAGAGCACGTATTTTACTGCAGGTTAATTAGCACTGGGTCACATTTTTCAAACAAATGAGGAAAGGCACTGAAAAATGCAGTTCAGGGAACATGAAGCTATTCACAAATTATAGTTGAGTTCAGCAAGTGGTTTCTGTTGAGACACAGTGACTCTGTGCCTACTAGGTTAAATCAACATTTAAGCGTTTCATTACAAATGGCCTGATCTTTTTCAGAACTCCCTGGATATGAGCGCTCAGGAGTTTTATCGGCTGTAACTGCAAGCCTACATATTGTCTGGTCCTGGGAGCAAATGCTCGGCAGCAGGGAAGGCTGAAAAATGCTAATGCTGTGCAGAGGCTCTCAGGGGTACAGGCAGGGTTTGTCTGAGGGCACCTGTTCGTTTTGGAAAGCCATTGGGATCACTTACAGCTTGTTGGTACAAGGAGAAATACTCAGTAAGAACATCTTACACTTTCTTTACTTTCAAACTTTCCTGGTCCAAACCTGGCACCTCCAGTGTGGCAACCACTCAACAACAGAGAGCACAGCCTGGCAGAGTTGTTAGCGGAGAGACAGTTTTAGCCCACCTGTCCTGCCCTGAGTCCCATTAATCCTCTCCTCAGCCCCTGTAACACTACACCCCACAGAATCAGGCCTGAAGATCCAGTTCCATGCGTTGAAGTGCTCCAGTAAGAGGATAGTTATTGCTTCTATAATTATTGTGGCCGACGAGGCCGATCCCAGACCACTGACTCACTGCCACACCTCTGAAGTCTACAGCGACCTACACAGCAGCTCGGGGTTCGGCCATCCAGCCCTCTTAACCTAGCAGACAGGAAATGCAGAGAGCACCTACCCCGAAGCATTTTAGTCCCAAAAGGATGAGGTTCAGAAAGTTTATTAAGAGAAGCAACTGTTGTCATTGGTGCTTACCACACAATAATCCCTCCTCTCTAATCAGCCTGCGAGACATGAGGAACGAGTCTCTGTCGTTGCATTTATACCACTGATCAACCACCTGAAGAGAAAGCAAGAAGGTTGGTTCCTGGTGATGTTATTTCAGGCTGTCCCAACCCTCTGAGGCGTGTTGTGCTGATGCCTAGAACATCTGGCAGCCTTGAGCTGCTTTCCACACTTGTTGAAAGCAAATGCAAGGAGTCCTTGATCCAGAGGGTGTTTCCTTGCTTGCAAGCACCCACTCCAGCCTTTCCAGCCAGCACTCTTTCCCTGGAGAGTTAGGGATTCCTGACGGGTCCAAGGTCAGGATGTGGAAGAGGGAATGGTGTCATGATGTCTTGAGTTAGGCTGCACTAATGGTCAAGATTTTGCCAGGCAAAATCAGATCCAACTACAAAAAGAGTTTTGGGCTATTGCAGGTTACAGCTTTAAAGCCATGTGCCAACAGCAGAGGTGTAGTTAACACAACATCTGAAAGCAGAAAGAATTTGGGGTCTGAGGCTGTGGGGGACCTTTCTAAGAACAAGGCCGGGGGAACACAGGCTGCATGAATTAGGGCTTTAAAGCTCTGCGCCTGGTGGAAACTGATATGCCGAAAAGAAAATTGACAAGACGCGGTACGAGGTTCATGATCGCATCTTACATGGCTTGGATCTTGCCTTCCAGCCCATAAATGGTGCAAGGTTTCCACTGTGTGCATGTGGTGCCTGCCACAGCGAAGGCTTGGGAAAGGCTAGCATGATGTAGAGCAGCCTCAGCCCTGACCTCTTCTGTGTGATCGTAGTGACCAGATGCAAAGCCAAAGATCAGACAGAGACCTCTCATCACACAGCTACTTACTGATCTGTCAAGGACGGTAGGGATAAAGTCATGCCCAATGCCCTCTACTTCGATGGTTGTGGTGTTTGTCCTGTTCATCTCACTGGGCAGAGCGACGATGGAGCCCTCAGGATCTACACCAATGATCTTTGAGGGAAGGAAGTTTTGTTAAACCACAAAGGGAGTTCAGAAATAGTCAGAATCACAACTCAGTGTAAAAATCCCCCACACCCTTATCAGCAATGTTTTCCTACCCATGATATTCATTCATATTCCTATCCACTGGCAGCATGGAGACCTTCCAGGATAAAAGGGTAATATTTCCTACTGGCCTTTTAAATAGATCCTAGGTAGTGTTCAGCTGCTGCAGAAATGACTGGTGACTTAAAAAGTTATCTCTCTCAAGGTATTTGTCATCACCCCTTTGGCAGAGCCTGCTACTTCCAAGGCTCAACCCTTGGGATAGTGAGAGTTCTCCTTCATCTGCTCCAGAGCAAAGCCAGCCAGCTAGCTCAAACCCATGGAAAACCATGACTACAGTCATGCTTTCTGGATCTAGCTGTGCTGGCTGACAGTGGCACCTCCCTGGCTGCTTATAGCTTTACATCTGGGCCGAGGTTACCTCCCTCAGCAGACGGCTTAACAAGGGATGGTGACACCGCTCCACACACAGCCTCAAGCAGTCAGTGAGGTAATCTCATGCCTGGGTGCTCCAGTGGCTGGGTCCACACCATCTCAGTTTGTCTCTGGTGTATCAGGGATGGCTAACACAGTAACTGTCAAGCCTCCAGTCTGCCTTGAAGCACAGGCTCTGCAGAATGAGCATCTATGACTGGTGTGAACCATAAAGTGCTGTGTCCACCTTTGGAGTCCTCAACACAGGAAGGACATGGACCTGTTGGAATGGGTCCAGCGGAGGGCCTCAAAGATGATCAGAGGATGCTGGAGCACCTCTCCTATGAAGACAGGCTGAGAGAGTTGGGGTTGTTCAGCCTGGAAAAGAGAAGGCTCCGGGGAGACCTCATAGCAGCCTAACAATATCTGAAGGGAGCCTATAGGAGAGATGGGGAGGGACTCTTTGTCAGTGAGTGTAGTGACAGGACAAGAGGTAACATTTTAAATTGGAAGAGGGGAGATTTAGATTAGGTACCAGAAAGACATTCTTTCCTGTGAGGGTGGTGAGGCACTGGAACAGGTTGCCCAGGCAAGTTGTGGATGCCCCATCCCTGGAAGTGTTCAAGGCCAGGCTGGATGGGGCTTTGAGCAACCTGGTCTAGTGGGAGGTGTCCCTGCCTGTGACAGGGGTGTTGGAACTAGGTGATCTTTAAGGTCCCTTCCAACTCTAACCATTCTATGATTCTATAAAGCACAGAGGCTTTTGCAACAGCAGATGAGAAGCAATTGCATAGTCTCCAACCCCCACAGAGCTGCCAGAACAGAAACTTTCAGCAGGTGGGTTAGCCAGGAGCAGTAATGCCATCAGCTGGGTCAGCCACTTCTTCGTTGGAGGTCTGACAGTGTCCTGCAAAGGGCAGGGAACCCTGCAGGGTGGGATTAGTAATGGGGCTGTGGAGCCTTTGACTGCTAAGGCACTCGGATGGATCTAGGTCAAGCTGAGCATAACACCAAATTGCTTCCAACAAAAGCCAAGCTCGCTGTGAAAAAAACAAATAGGCGAAGACAACGACTGTTAGCTCAGGTGAGCTGTGGGGTTAAACTTGATCAAAAACACAGGTAGGAAAACCCACGAGGGCCACAACTCCCAGTGGGCAGCCCTGCCTCCATCTTACCTTGCACTCTGGGCACTTCTCCTTCAGCTTCCTGGCGATGCCAGTGACAGTGCCCCCTGTGCCAGACCCAATCACCACCATGTGGACCTTGCCTGCAGAACAGGGAAAAGGGAGGCTCAGGGACTCAGCATGGTTTCCAGCATGGTCCCCCCTTTATTCAGGGCCCTATGCAGACGCAGAGCCCATGTCCCTCATGCTAGAACCCTGTGTGCGGAAAAGATAGGCAGGGGTGATGCTAGTGGCCAAAGCATGGTCCTGTGGGGAAGCCCAGATGAACTTGCAGGATCTGAGCATAGTTGATCCTGCCTCAGTGCAGGGGGCTGAAGGTGAGTGACCTCCAGATCTGCCACTGGTTTCCATGATTTCTGCGTCTTTGGCATCTACTGGCTTAAGGGGGAGGGAGAGTATCTCAGCACTTCCAGCCCTTTCAAACCGCACCACGTCGAAGCAAGGCATGCAGGTGAATAAATACACATATCAATAAAGGGCACAACTTTTCAGCTACTGTTAGCATGCACAGTGGAGAGGTGGCAGAGCTCTGCTCTGGCACCTGTGCCGGTCAGATGTAGCCGCACTGGCATCAGTGAAGTTATACTGATTTAGGGCTGGTAGGAGCAGAATCAGAGTTGGACCTTAAGGGCCTTATGCTGCAGCTGCATGGGGAGAGGGGGACTTGCAATTCACTGCTGGCAGCCAGCAGGAGCACATCTAAGCCTTATAGTGGAGGGAAGGCTGGGACTCTTTTGTGCCTGTTGCTACCCGACTGCTTTACTGTTATGATAACTGCTCTCCAGTTAAAGCCCGTGAGTCCTGTTTACATTTTGCAGTGCTCCCTGTACTGACAATAAATTTCACTTCTATCTGCACAGACATGGACTGGGATAGTCCTTTATCCTCCCCCGGCCACCACATCAAATGTCATTAGCCTGTGAAGTTTCAGTCTATTTTGATTTGCAAATGAGTGTGCTGGACCAGATGCAGTGCAGCCATGCACTGATGGACCTGTACTCCCCAGTGGGGCCTCTTGGGCCATCTTGTGCTCTCAGCTGACAGGTCACAGAGATGTAGCTGCTGAGAAATGTGTTCTTCCTCCTTGGGTACAGCCTGAATTTGTTAAGCCTCTGGTGTCTTCCCTCAGGCTTTTGAAATGGGAGGCTGTAGCGGGGAAGTCTGGCAGGCTCAGGTGGATCTGGAGTAGATTATGTGAAGTTGCTACACTCTGTGTGTCAGCATTACCAAGGGTGCCTTCATCTACAGAGGCCCTGTTGGCCATTTCTGGACATTTAGATCAATAAACAGTGTAAAACAAGCCTCTCAGAGAGGGCTATAGCCCTCCACACATCCTCAGCATGTAGAAACAAGAACACAGACAGTACCTTCACACTGCTCCAGGATCTCCTCGGCTGTGGTGTCGTAATGAGCCAGGGGGTTGCTTGGATTTCGGTACTGTTTATTTCAACAGAGAACAGCGCGAGTTACTGTGTGAAGTGTAGGTCAAATACCAAACTAGCAATAGCTCCTGATGAGCTTTACCCAAAGCATGCAATTGCCCTCTCCTCTCCTTGGCGAGGGGTGGACTGCAACCCAGCCAGGCCAGGTCATAGGTATTCCTCCTGGTTGTCACTTTGGGACAGATTTCCAAGGACACTTGGGATTTGTCCACACTGGAAGATTAAATGTGCCCACAAACAGTTACTCTTTGGGACTTGGTGCCTATCCGTTATGGAGCGGTGTGGCTGTCCTATATGCCTCATAGCCAGGTTTGGTGGGATCGGGTGGTTTTGTTGAAGCCCTAGCTGCTGGCGGCAAGGGAGCTTTCAATATTTTGGCTATCGCTTAGATAGAAGTATTTTAGCCTTTCCTGTTGCCTTGAAAAATTTGAAAACACAGCCCCACAATGCTCCTAGAAAGCTCAGGAAACAAAACAAAACAAAAAATCCCTCCTCCAAAGCTGTATTAGAAAACTTTTTTCAGATGTCATATATATTTATATATATGTAATTTTGAGAGCTGCTTTGTCATTTAGGGGCATTTGTGTTTGGCAGTGCAGCAAGTTAGGTGGCTGAGAACCATGGGCTGGAGTAGAGGGATTTGCCACAGGGGGTACACAGGCACAGCACTGAGATGTGTGCAGCCCCACGCTCACACCCCTAGGCCAGGCTGCTTCTGAAAAGTGTACTCAGACATTGAGCTCCATTTTTCTTAAAAGGAGGCAGTATCCCTAACTTTTCTGCACTGTAGGGGCTCCCTACTCGCTCTGGGGCTGCCTTCCTGCAGTGGGGTGAGACCGGAGGGAGAAGTGCCCTCCTGTACAAGAACCAGTGCTGGAGGAACCACTGGCATGATTCATGGGTGTTTGCCCTTTACAGCATGAGGCTTATTTTTGAGGCAGAACAAAGCCTGCTAGCCAGGCACATAAAGTGATTTTTTTTTTTTTTTTCAGGTCAAAGTTAAATCTGAAGCAATTTGAGGAGTCTTTGAAGTGCACAAGACAACCCAGCCTCGCCCACATCCAGGCTTTGGCAGAAGTATTACAGGTTTGGAAGTGTCTCTTATTTTGTTTCTGCCACCACGTGCTTTACAGAGGAGCGATTAAGTTTCAAACACCATAAAACACTGACGAAATCTCCCTCCGTTGCCAGTTTGAACGAAGCCCCCAAACACAGGCACACTTGGAGGACGTGCTATAAACCGTTTTTGGGAAGAGAGTCAGTGGAGGAACGGCGTTTTACCTGGTCCAGGATGTGAGAGTTTGGGATTTCACTTTTCAGCTTCCAGGCAACACGAATGTTAGACTCCGGGGCATCAAAGCGGGTGCAGGGGGTCCTCACAATTTCAACACCCAGCGCCTTCAGAATATCGACCTTTGGGAGGGAAGAGAGTAGATGTAACACAACTGATCCCACGTAGCGATGGTAATCCGAACCTGCGGGCTCATGGCTGCGTCAGATGCCAGAGGAGCTTTGCGTGCGGGAGACACTTAGCATTTCGGAGATACAATGTCCAGTTCTCCGTTATACTATCTCTGACATCCTCCTGGCACCCAGGGCCTCCTGCATGAAGCTGGCACATGGATTCCAGCCTGGCCTCGTGCCCTGTCCTACTGGGAGGGCAGGCTGGGGATATGGCGGAGGTAGGTAACGCTGTGCTGCAAAGGGGCAGAGGGAACCGGGGTAGGGAGCAGGGTCTCCTATGTGCTGTGTTCTGAGCCCCTGCATGCCAGGAGGAGGTCTTAAAGCTGTCTTTGCCCCAAGTCCCTTCTCTCCCCTCACCAAGCAGGGTGAAGAAGCAACTACAAATAAGACCTAGGGTATGAATCCACTGGGAGATATGGCTGTTGGAAGGACAGGGGGTCAAAAGAGAAGGGTGGGTGAGTGTTGGGGTGCCTGGAGATGAAGCCCATGGCAACTGGAGATGACATCTGATCCAGACGGAGCTTCAGTGAGATGTAGGTTGAAATGAGGGTGGTGCTTTGGAGGAGGGCTCAGCTGTGAGACTTTTGGCTCCCCAAGGCAGAGGTTTCTGCTGTCCTGGAGACGACAGTTTTACCTGATCATCAGCTCTCATGCAAGTCACCTGACTTCCACCATCCCAAGAAAGCAGCTCAGACAACCATAAGTGTCTCTAGGTTAAAAAAAAACGTAGAGACACAGAGAGACCAAGTGGGACACCAGATGTCAGAGGGGGATTTAGCAGGACCAGCAGCCAAGTCCCGGCGCCATCCAGGGTCCCATCCAGCCCTTGCCCTCACAGACAGCAGACATTGCTCCATTTCTCTGCAGTCACGCACCGTCTCTGGCTGATGTGTGACCCCAGCTGCACTGCTGACGCTAGATAACCAGCCAGGCCATTACAGTGTGCTTTTTTTTTTGCTTTTTTTTTTTTTAAACCAAGAGGAAACCTTCTGAATAACTACAAAGCTATGTCGGTGCGTGCGGTGAGGCTCATTACCCTTAAAAGGAGAGGGCACTCCGTCACCAGAAAGGGAGAAGGCAGGGACAGACAGGGAGGAGGGAGACCCTCCCTGGCTGTGGGGTGATACCGTACAGTGCTCTGACCTTCTCCATGCTCATCTTCTCCGGCAAGACGACGATGCAGCGGTAACCTTTCACCGCAGCTACCAGTGCCAGCCCGATGCCTAGGCGGTGGGGAGGAAAGGGAACTGGTTGACAAGAGCGTTTGGCAAGGCCGACCGATGTGCGTTGCTTCCTACGTTCCTCTCTCCCGCTGGTGAACACAACCTAGGATGCCACAGGTGAACTCGCATCCTCCACAAACCTCTTGAGATGTGCCGGGAGGACCAGGGAACACGGGAGGATGCGAGCCCAGCTGCCGTATCCCTCTTGCTCGCTATTAACATGGCACAGAGCGAACGACGAGGCTGGGGAGCACTTTCCTCCCCTCACCGAGGCTCAGACCTCTTCCTTTGCTTTCCGAAACACGGGAGAGAGGGGGTGACTTTGCTTCGGGAGCGCCTTCCCCTCCCCCTCCAACACTCTTGGTCGGGGATGGGGTGACGCAGGCGAAGCTGCACATGTCACCCTGCGGCGAGCAGGCGACGGGAATCTCCGCTCCGGTTTCACTGGGGGTGATGGATGGAGCCAGCTGCTCCCCGGCTGGGGGAGGAAGGTGAGGCTGAGGCAGCGTGTCCCCTGCGAGAGGCTGTGGGGAACACGGAGCCGCCCTAACCGCCCCGGGTGGGCAGTGAGCCAGCAGGGAAACAGCCCGGGGGCCACACAGCTCCCCTCACTCCCACCTCTTGGGGGAGGAGGCAGGGACCACGGGGAGGGACACAGCCCTGTTCAGAGCACCTGGACAGCCTCCGCTATGCCTGCCCTCGGGAAAACACAAGCAGTGGGGCAGGGAGCAGCAAAGGGCCATGGAAACTTGCTCGGGTGGTGCCATGCAGGCTGCAAAATACAGGGGAGGCTCCTCTGTTGTCCTCCCTCATCTCATACACCACCATAATCTAATGCCTGAGCAGGATGACAGTGACAATTTAAAAAAAAAACAAACAGATGATTTATCCTCCAGCCTGTTAGGGAAACCTTCTCTGGGAACCTCTGAATATTCAAGGACTTCGCAGCCTGAAAACACCCAGGGTTGCCCCAGGTCCTCCAGCTTTTGAGGCTGCTTGCCTTGCTGCAAGGTAACCTGCTGGGCACATCTGTGCAGGCGTGGGACCCATGCAGGCCCTTGGGAATTTCAGGCACCTCAGCACCCCAGGATGCCCATGGCCCCCAGCAGATGAGCCAAGGGGAGGATGGAGCCAGAGCAATGGGGCCTCAAGCTGACCTTGTAACTGCAAGGGCAAGAGCTCCTCAAATCCCTTCCCCTCCTGCATCCCGTCAGAGATGCCACCCTGCCCGGTACCCCGGCACAGGGAGCATCCCTGCCCTTCCCACCTGTGTTTCCTGAAGTGGGTTCAATCAGCGTGTCTCCTGGTTTTATAATCCCAGCTCTCTCTGCATCTTCCACCATCCTCAGGCTGACGCGGTCCTTCACACTGCCCCCCGCGTTGAAGTACTCACATTTTGCCACTGGAAATGAAAGGTGAGGCTCTGTCAGGGACAAGCCACAGTGGAGGTCACAAGGTTTCCCCGCAGCCCCCAGCTCCCTGTTCCCTCAGCTCTTGCTGCAGTCATTTGAGGACACCCATTCCTCCTCCACAGGATGGTCCTTTGTTCTGGGGAGCGCATCCACCATCTGCTTATAGGGTGCTGCAGATTGTCATGGGATCACCCACGAGCACACCTGCCCATAGTCCATCTTTCCCCATGTTTCATCTACCTGCAGTACCCTGAAGGCAGTGGGAAGGACTGGTAAGCCCAAGGTAGTTTTAAAATCAACTGGACATACAGTGATTGCTAGCTGGAAGATCCCACACTGGCACGACACACCTTGTTGCCCTGCCTTGAGGACTTTTCTCTGAGCAAGGCACTGTCAGGGTTAACAGCAAGGTCTCACAGTCTTTCCTGGGGTACGGCAGTTATTAATAGGTATCTAAAAAGGTGTCGTTCTGCAGTGGTGATTCTGAATGGGGTGCCATAACGAAAATCAAACAATAGAAACAGCACTTTCAAGTGTCAACCAAAAGTATAATTTCTTCACTGATCTGCCGAAAACCTGAGTAACAAAGACTTTCCAAGGTATGCACAAACTGCAAGGCACACCTCAGCTCCTAACCAGGCCCTCTGCACCACTAACCCTTGGGGCAGGACCCTTCTCACCAAGGTTTATGGGTGGCTACATCTGAACTGATGGCACTGAGCTGTGTTTTACAGACAGCAGGGAGAAAAGGGTATCATTTCAGGGTGGCACACTTTCAGGGCGCCATTCACTTCATCCAAGAAGAGCAAGCTACTTCAGGCTGACGACAAAACCCGAGACCTGAGCAGCCAGAATGGGGGCCAAAAAAATCTTGTGCTCATCATTACATTTTATAGTGTAAAACTGCCAAAATTTCAGCTACGCAGAGATCCCTGGAGGCACAGAGACTACAAGGTCATCGTGTCCAACCATAACTGCTTTCTTGACATGGCAGTGCTGCAAGCTTTCCTCTATTTGCTTGGTAAGAGGCTCGGTGCCGATCTGCAGCTCTGAGAGGACCGTGCAGCTGCTCTGCCTGTCCAGCTCTCCTTCCTCTCCTGCACCAGGGGAGGGAGACACCATCGCAGCAAACAGGGTCTCCCCAGCTTCCCCGTTGTTGTTTGCACCAAATCCTCCCACTCCTCTCTGGTGCTTTCCCCAGCAAGACGTCCTCCGAGGGACAGACTGCTTCAGAGAGTGACCAGACATGGCAGAGCTGTCCTCCTGCATCTGCCACCTCTGTTCCACGATCCCCTAGAGTTCCCTGAATTCTCATTCGGGGAAGGGAGAGGTGGTGCAATGTGGAGGTTGCAGGGTTAGGGGTCCAAGGATCCCAGACCCGGAGGAGGGATCTGGTTGAAGAGCACAGCACGATCCATGTGGCTGTGTGCCCGGTGGGGGCTGGCTACTATGTGGATTCCCGGCTGCCACAGAGGACCACAAGGCCCCCTTGTGTCCTCTTAGTGAGGGTGAGCACTCATCAAGTCTCCTTCCTACCCAGCTATGGTCATGAATCTTACTGCCTCTGAGACACCTGTCCTTCTGCCAAGTTTGGCTGAAATTAATTAATGGGGTTAAAAGTTATAGGAAAGGAGACTGAAAAGTCCATATACACAGAGATAGCCTAATTGTATCATCCTTATGTCTGTAGGGGACTAAGCTAAACCCCAACCTTATGTGAGATACCACCACGCTCCGCTAACATCCCCTTGGGGTGAAGATTTGGGTCCTGCTGGAAAACCTGGCCCCACAGCCAGCAACTTGGCCCAGCTTTTAGCACCAGAGCCTGGCATGTGTGTTGCTGATAAATCCAGCTCTCTGCAGCCCCTGTTGCTCTGTCTGGGGCTGTGTTTTGGGAAAGTCCCCAAGCAAGGCTGTTCCTGTCCCTGGGACAGTGATACAGCATATGGCTGCACCTGGCTGGTCTCCAGCTGACCAGGCAGAGATGATGCCACCGCAGAGCAGAGTCGCCCCTGCGTGGGAGCTCTGCCTGGTGGCCAGGGACTACCCTGGCCTGTGTCTCCTGCAGCCCAAGCTGCTTCCTCTGCCTGGGCAGGCTGCAGGAGAAGTTCTGCCATGCCCTTCAGCCCATCCCAGGCACCACATTTCGGGAAGGTTTGGCCTGTCTCTCCTGGGGACGCTGCGTGCTACTTTGGGTGCTGCAGCATCCCTGCCCATTACCAGGATGTCATCCACCCATCCTCAAATTCAGCCCAGCTCTGCTCTGAGCTTGTGCTGCAGTTATTTGGGAGGAGAGACGCTTCCACTACCATTACCACCCTCCTCGTTGCAGCTTGAAACCATCCTGTTTGGTCTGACAAATGGCTGTAGCGTAGCCTAATAAGCAGGAGTACCCAACACATGCCACATCTGGCCCTCCCCATCTCCACTTGCTCACCATAGAGCTTCTTCTGAAGCCCCCCTCCACCACCGCCCCTCACCCTCACCTCGTGGCACGGAAAAACCTGGTGGAAAGGGGACACTCACAGAGCTCACACTTGAGCCCATAGGACTTCGCAATCTTGTTGACTCGGACCATTGGGGTGCAGCCAATTTTCTTCAGGATGTTGGGCAAGATCTTTGTTTCTTCAGGCCTGAAATAATGCAGGGAAAAAAAAAAAAAGAAATATGTCAAATCAAAGCAACTGTTACACAATGTGAATGAAGATAAATCTGAGTGAGATTTCAGCAACTTTAGTACTTTAGTAAGGCCACCAGAAGACACCTCAACTCCAAGAGAAAATGTCCCTCAACTTACGGCAATAGGAGCTAGTTAACAGTTTTCTATCACTCTTACAATGACTTATTCATTCTTTTGCACAAAAAAATAAAGTAATTAATATTCAGGGCTGTTCTGAAATACCTTGTTCTGGAAGGCCCTAGGCCAGACCTATAAGCTAAGTGGAGTGACAAGAGCTGACAAGCCTTGGGATTTTACATAGCGGGTGAGAAAGCCAGAAGACCATGTATAACACAAGGCTCCTCCTCTTCCCTCCATCCTACCCAGCACCACCTCTGCTTTTTGCATTTTCAGGTGTCTCTGAACCAACTGTTGCTTGACTAGCCAGGACTCCCAGACTTGCAAGGATGGCTCTAAGCCATTAGAAAGGCCCAAGCCACAAGAGGACTCTGGAGCTTTTTTTTTTTTTTGCAAATGATTACACTGAGGTCTTGGATCAGTGCAGTCCAGGCATCTAGTTTTGCTGGTCTCTGTCAGATTCTGGCAGAAGCCAAGAACCACGTCACAGCGATTGCAACCGGAATGAAAGAGACTTGTTTGCCCGACGCGTGACTGAACGCATCTTGCCACGCGGCCAGGGAACTCGTGTCCTTGAACTTTTTTAAAACACAAGGAAAAAGATTGACAAAGGCTGTGTTTATTGGGGCCACTAACATATTGCCCCTGGTTGACAGCCAGCACGTCTCTCCCGGAGTGGGGTGACAAAGCCCCACTCCCTTCACTGCTCGGCTCCCCTTTGCACAGCTCTCGCCTACTATCATCCGCTGAACCTTGAACCCGAGTTATCCTTGTCTGCTATCACAGCCAGGCAGATGGCTGTCTGCTGACAGAAAATCCATATGGTGCAGGCACGACGTGCTGATTTACTTAAAGGCACACACACCTCCCTCCAGGGTTTGCAAGCGTGATATAAACACTTCTTGCTTCGCAGGAGTGCAGGGGTAAGGGTTTAACACAAGCCTTTACTCCCAAAAGGAGCCAGCCCCCTTACATCTCAAGCACAGAAGTGATGGAGCATTACACGCATACTGTTACCTCTACCTCCACGGAAAGTGTTACCGTGCTTTCAAGATCTCTATGGAGTGCTGGTAAATGTGAAGCAATAACTCAATAAATGAGCTTCCCCCACCGCTGCAGCCATTTTCCACCTGGTCTAAAAGCCACCATAATGCTCAGGGATTCCAGTGGGGCTGAGCCATGGCATGAGCAGACTCCAGCTCCTTCAGGTGGCGTTTAACTGGAGCCTGGCTTTCAAGAGAGTGACCTGTGTATTATGTTACACATCTAGATTGCAGGAAGTCATCTGGAGAGGTAAAACCAAGAGCCTTTATTTATGTTCTGCCAGTAATTGTGGTAGACAAGATGCTACCATGCCCTTTCAACCCCAGCAAGGCGTGATGTGGCACAGCAAGGTGCTGTGTGGCTCTGGGGTCTGGAGTGGTGGAGCCTGCCAAGGGGATGGGGAAGGAGAAGGCAACCTGTGCTGCCTTGCATGCCGGGATGAGCCTTGCCAGGAGGGCGAAAGTGGGAACCAGAAGCAGGACTGCCCTTTTGTATTGCTGCTGACCGTAGTGGCTGTCCCTCCAAAAGAATAGTCTTTCTCTCACTCTAGAGCAAATTTGCTGCAGTTCCTGTCAAAATCCTTTCCTAATCTCTACCATATTTTACTACAAAAATAATACAAGCAGGGTCAGCTTCCTTCCCCAGCTGCGTGAGCTCTGTGCATGGGCCTGAAAGCAGCAGCTCTATGGGGATACAAGGATCTGTGGCAAATGCCACTGGATGTGGTGGGACACTCCAGTCCTGCAACTGCTGGTATAAGTTCAGGATCGCAGTGGAAAAGGATGGTTTTTCTCCAAGATTTCTGCCTTTATTCGTGGCATGTTATTCGATAAGATGTCCAGGGGAAAAACAGTCCTGATGAACAAAGTGATTCTTGTTGAGGTTGTAGCAGGTCAGAATTATCTCAAGGACTGTCAGAACTAGTGTACCTCCGTGTCTTTGGGAAAACTTAAATAATTAATATTCCCAATTAAAATAGCTTCTTGTCTTCTCCCTCCCCCCTCATCCTCTGCTTCTACCTCAAAACTCAATAGGCTTCACATGGGGATCTCAGAAAGTCCAGAGACTTTTGCCACATCAGCTGCCATCTGTGGTTTACTCAGAGCAGAGAAAACAGATAACCCTCCTCCACGGACTGCTGCAAAGTAAAAGAAACGCAGTGACGTGTCCCAGTGTATTTTCTTCACTGCTATACAGTGGGTCACATTTCAGTCCCACTCCTCCTTCACGGGCCAGACCTGGAGGCTGTTTTGGGCTTCACACACACCGGTGGCTGTGCTCTGTCCGTGTCCTGCCTGGTGTGCTGTACAAAGCTCCCCCAGCCGGCTCCCGGCTGGCAGATGTCCACACAGAGTGGTGCCGCACCTCCCACGGGCTCCAGTTCCTCACACGCTGGAGCTGAATTCGTGTTTTACATCTTTGGCACAGCAGGGTTGTGTCCGCAGTTCCCCTGACATTTATAGGACAGCCTTATCTTTAATAGCTTGTCTGGGTCTGGTTAGCCGGGCCATTAAAGCACCTCTTGTCAAGTCTAGTCTGGGCACTTTGGCAGGCTTACCTCACCCTGGGAGGCAACCGGCTGCTGCGAGGACAAGAACTGCTCATAGCAATCCCTTTGCCTTTCACTGCACTCTTTGGTCACTTTCACAGAGTGGGCAACCTCCACATGGGCCATTTTCTACTTATTTAAATGCCCAGGCCACGGTAATCAACCTGGTCACAACCTTGAGCAACCTGGTCTAGTGGGAGGTGTCCCTGCCCATGGCAGGGGGCTTGGAACTAGATGATCTTTAAGGTCTCTTCCAACCCGAACCATTCTACGATTCTATTATATGATTCTATGATACGATTCTATGAATCTGTTTTTGTGAAGGTCTCTTGGCCATCAGTGAAGACATTGCTAGTACTCAGAAATCTTCTTACACATAGCCTCAGGCTGTTTGAGTGGACACGGGTAGCTGAGCTGCAGCCCTTCGACTGATGACTGCATGGCTGTTACTGACTGTGCTGTACAACGAGCTGGGTGCCACAGCCTTGGGGCATATGAGAGCACTACACTAGAGCCAGGAGAGCCATTTCTGCATGTTCCCGAGTGCCTGGCAGTTGGGAGTGTGCCTTCACTTATGCTGTCCGACACCAGACCTCATGGAGTCCACTCCGTAAAATTGTACCTGGTTGAAACCTACCTCTAAAATATGTTAATCTTAATTCTTCTAAAATGAGATGCCCCAAACCAGCAGATGCTTTCAAGTGCATGGAAAACACAGAGCTGAGTCTCGAGCCAGCCATGTCTTTCTGCAAGATTAAAAGGAGTGAGAAAGTTCTTCCTGGAGAGGATATACTAGGTGGGTTTTGCCTTCCAGAAAATAAACCATCATTAACGTAATGTATTGTCAAACTACTGGCTCCTGATCATGACCATCCTGGTGTAACAATAGTATTTCACCTTCAGAAAAAGATACTGAGCTGTCTGCACTCTGAAATAACCGGCATAAGAGAATTACTTACAAGGGAATACAGGAATGTGGAGACTTGGTGGCAGGCGTTCCAGCTATCCATGTGCACTTACTGGGCAAGTTGGGAAGAACCCACGTGCTGTCAGCTTGGCTTTCCTGACTTCCCACGCAACTGCCGTTCATGAGCATGCACGTCTTGGTCAGCTCCTGGGTTGTGGAAATAGAGACCCACCATCAGCCAGGAGGAAAAACGGGTTGGCAGGCACCTGAGCAATAATTGCCAAAGGCAAGAAATGACATATGGGTGCGCAGACGGGGTGGCCAACCTGCATGGGGCATCCCTACCGGCATTTCAAAACCCCAGTTCTAACAGATGCATAGAATTGCTCTTTCGGAGTGCTATACTAGACCACATACATGGTAAACCATCATCTGGCCACCGTCTCCAGTAAATCTTCCCCTGCTCTAATGTACATTGAAGCATGCCCTCCGCTAGAAAATTTGGTGCTCTGTATCTAATTATTTGGTCAGGAGCAGTATTTTTCACCTTAGCAGTGAAGAAACTGCGGATAAGTCTACCCAGCAATAGTTTGAGAATACTTGTACGGTGGGTACGGGCCTCAAAGGGCCAGAGGACACCTGTACTCTGGCATCTGAGCATAATAAAAGTCAAAAAAGAGAACTGATAGAAATAAAACATCACGGAAGGGCAGCAAAGGTGCTCAGGGGTACCGAGCAAGTTCCACAGTAAAACAGCTTAAATAGAGGAAGATTCATCAGATTGGAAAAGATAATGGCATCTGGTGGTGAGAGGGGGCTGTAAATCCAGGGGGAAGTGGAGAAGGTGAGAAACACTTTTTTATTTCTCAGAATCAAATAATAAGGCACAATGAAATTATCAGGGACAACTATAAGAACAGAGCAGGCAAAAGTGGAAGCAGAAAAGGGGTAAAAAAGTTTGCAGAAGTCAAGTTCATTAGTGGCTTTGAAACACACTGGCCCTAATAGTACCTGCGCTCCGCAGGCATGGCAAATTGCTGTGCTGCTTTCTCTGTATGGCTGGTGCATATACAGAGAAAAGGAGGAGTCTGGTTTTATAGTTTATTCTCGCCGTCTGCCACTGACCAATAGTGGAAACAAGGGTTGCATGGAGCTTTGGTATGACCCTCTCTGCAGTTCATCAGCCACCCTTTTGTGCTAAGGAAACCAGCTGAATGGGGAAAAGACACGTGATTTTGGTAATTGGGAGTTTCTTTTCTGGCTTGTTCACAGAAAGAATTTACCTTGATTCAGCCTTTGTTGAATAAAGGGGTCTTGTAGTTCAGTAGGGTCATGGTTGGAGACTTTTGTCTTATTTTGATGATGTCCCTGCCCATGGAATAGGGGTTGGAACTAGGTGATCTTTAAGGTTCCTTCCAACTCTAAGCATTCTATGATCCTATGATGAAAGTTGACATTAATCTACTTGCTGTAGCATAGCCTGCCCTATCTTCCTACAGCACTATGGTGGTGCATTTTGCATTTAGAGCAACTGTAGTGCTCTTGATAACTTAACTGTAGTAGAAATTCTGGAGGCTCTCATGTGGGACCTTCCTTCTACATTTGACTTCAGATTGAGAACAAAGACGTAATTTTGAAATTTAATAGAACCAAGCCAGTGACGCAAAGAAGAACTATCTCATTTCTAAACGCAGAGGACTGCTGGCATAAGGACCAGGCCTGCTGCCATGTGTAGGGGTGAGGCTGTGGGAAATCCACCCTAGCTCCTACCCTGGGGAGGGAGTTCAGGCAGCTGACAGGAGGTTGCTGGAGCCAACATCTGCAGCATCAATAGCAGAGGCCAACAGTTTCAAAGAGCATCATCTTCATCCCAGGCCATAAAGCCATCACTCTGCCCCTGCTGGACACCTGGGGTGCACGCAAAGCATGTGAAGCCCAGCTGACTCACAACAGCCAGGCAAACAGCCAACATGCTGTTATGGCTGGGTCCTGATTATCTAATTCATTTGTGGCTTGGCACATGAGCCCAAGCCAAGCCTTAATTACCATTTCTGCCATCCTTCTTCTGTTCGATTGCTTGCTTCACCCCCTTGGCAGGAAGTTCTTTGAAGCAGGTTGGCAGGGCTATCTGAGGTCAGCTTTCCCGGTGCTTTCCGCACTGGTTGGGAGGATGGGGCTGCGGTTCACTCCCTGCGTGCTGGGCTGTCCCTGAAACACAGAAATACACCACACCGTTATTCTAGCCACAGCTGAGGGCTGAAATGGCCTGTGGCATGTGGCCGAGATTTCTTCTCAGCCAGGGGACCTAGGACATCTCAAAGATGGAGGTCAACAATTTCATGTCGATGCATGGCCCTGCAACTGAAGCTTGAAGCAGGATGGCAGGTAAGGGACCCTGGGCCACCTCCACGTCAGGTGTTGAGCCACATTTTTCTCATCTGGAGACACCAACCCCGGCCCCACAAAGCAGCAAGAGACCACAAGGGTGCAGGGCAGTCACGCCAAAATGTCTTGGACCAACCACAGCTGGTCCGAAAACAAATCTCCCGGCAAACTTTGCCTCCCAGCACTCTTCCCCACCACTGCCAAACCTGTTGCTTCTTGGGAGGGATTAAAGGCAAAAAAAAAAAAAAAAAAAAGGGCCTTGAGTGTATCTCCCCTCTCCCCAAGCAAATCCTTGTTTACCTAATGAATTAACTGGGAAGGAGCAAAAGTCACTGGTTGGTAAAGAAGAGATAAGCTGCAGTGTATCAGAGGCAGGTAGCACGCTTTCACAACAGAGGTCACCAGCTACCAACCAAAATGTTGGCAAACTAGATTTTACAGGGTTTCTTTTTTTCCCCGGTGATCCCCACCTCCACCATTTTGTGGTGAGGTGGAAAGAGAGGAGAGGCAGGGGGCTGAAATTATTAGGGCTGCTTTTACCCATGTTTTCTGACTTTGCTGGCCCATAGCTCCCTGCCTTGGTGTGTACAGGCCCCAAGGGAGGTTGGCAGTGGTGGTGGGGCCCCATACAAGCCCCTTCTCCCCTCCAGCCCTGTCTGCATGGGCATGCTGCCTCTGCCCCATCTTTCCTCATTGGGGCAGGTTTTACAGCGACATTAAGCTTCAGGGATCGCCAGAGAGGGCTCGGTGCCACTGGTGTCCCCCTCTGTCAGTTTGCACCCCCACTTTATGGCAGCCACCCCAGAGCCACTTTGTGTCTCAGCTGAGCAGGTGGGGAGCTGACTCCATGGGTCCAGCTATGGGGACAGCCACCTGCCAAGCCCTGGGTGGAGGTGGGTGACCTCCCCAGGGGCTCAGGAGCATCCAATGCCCCTCGGGCACCCAGCTGGGAACGGCAGCATCCCAGCACCTCCCTGGTCACCACCAAGAAGTGCCGCAGGCCCCAGCGTCACCCCTGCCAGGAGCAGCCAACCTGGCCCGAAAGCCAGTGCTGGAGGCAGCGTGCCATGATGAGGTGGTTGGTGCAGGAGGATTTCACGGAAGGAAGAGCATTACCGGCTTCCCACCTTTTAAAATAGGGATGCATTCTGCTCATTGTGTTCAGCTCCCTTAAGATCTGATATAAAAAGCATGGCAAGAATGGGGTTTTCATTTGTTCACTCACCCAGAGTGGATAAGGGTGTACTTTCTAGAGGCCCAGAGAACAAAGAAACAAGACCTGGCCCTTGACTAGGTCAACATCTACATTCCTCGCTGCTGGAGGGTTTCTTGTGTATCTCCTGGTTGGTTAATTCCTGGCATGGTGCCGCAGGACTGCACAGATGTCCTTCCAGTTACAAATCACTCTAAAATCATGGCATTGTTGTGCCCAGCATTTGGATTCATATTTAAATTAAGATATGTCTAAAACCACTGTGGTTCTGAAGGTAACCTTAAAAACTGCTTCACATGTACAACCCCAACACCATCTTTACGAGACAGCAGACGACCTGTAAGGGGGATGAAGGATAGGAAGAACCAGACCTTCCCATATCTTTTGGAGGACAGGACACCAGTGAGCTGCTCCCTTACCGACAGTCTCAGCAGCCACATCCCACGAACACGCAGGCTGGGTGGCAAGTGTGGGCAGAAAAGGGCATGGGGCCACTGTGGACAGTCTGACTGCAGCCAAGGATGGCTGAGAGGAGCAATGCCCAGCACAAACATCTCCCCATGCTGCCTCCAGTGCAATTTCAAGTCACCTTATAACACAAAGCAAAGATATGTCCTCTCTTCGTTACCAAAATTCTTACCTATGTCCCAATACTCCTCCTAACCCCTGCCTGAAGCTTCAGCTATCATCTGATCAGCCGTCAAACACATCTGACCTATTGGAGGTGCCCTGCAGTGGCCCAGTTACTCTCTTCTAAACAGAGAAGCTTGAGACGGCACAAGGCTGGACAAAGGATAAATGGAAATATCCACTGGAGCTGGGAGGCAAGCCAAGAGACCGCACATGCCAACACGCAATCCTGCAGCTGCTGTCACTTGCAGGGAATGTATGACAAAGAGCATAGGCTAATGCTGATAGAATACTTTGCAGATAGGAGATTTCAATTATTAGGTTATCAGACTGCACTGATAACTTCAAAAGGAAGAAAATCAAGACACTCATTAAGTAGACTGAGGGGAAAAAAACCAAAACAACTCAGCAGGCTAGAGAGAGTTACCTGCAAACTTGCCCCGTTCAAAGCAAAATGCTATTTTCTTGCTTTATTTTAAAGAAATGGTATTGCTGTCTCTGAGCAAGACGAATGCAACATCAGTTTCACAGAATGACGGAGTGACCCAAGCTGGAAGGGGCCTCAGGAGGTCCCGAGTCCAGCCTCCTGCTCAAAGCTGGGTCGGCACTAAGTTCAGGCTAGGTTGCTCAGGGTTTTGTCCTCTTGGGTTTTGAAAACCTCCAAGGATGGAGACTGCACAAGCTCTCCAGACAACCCGCTCCACCGCCCAGCTGACCTTGTTGTATAAAGCCAGAACCTCCCCAGTTTTCAGATTTGCTCAGATCTTGCTGAAAAAAGCCCAGACTCTCTCTGGATCAGAGTCTATCTTTGAGCAGGCTGAGAAGCAGAGGCTACCAGATTACTCCTCTTTCCAAGCCTCTCCATGATAACAAAATTACCTGGTTAGTAGGCACGGCTCCCATGCAGACTGCCTTTAGAAAAGCAGCATGTTGGGTAATAGATAAGCCATACTTACCGCCTTCAGTGTATCAGCTGAGCACCTTTGCTGTGCTCCGGCTCTGAGCTTATATGTGCCGGGTGGCAGGGGACACCAATGAGCAGCGGTAAGCGCTCTGCTGGGGGACGCTGATTGGGTCCTGCCCCACACCTAATTATGCCCAGCACCTGATTGCTCTCCAAGCATAAATGATTGGGGTATAAAAAAAAGATAAGCAATTTATTGTTCATTTTATTTCATACTTATCTTCAGAAGTGCTCTCAATCCACCCCCAGCAATTCTGTGTTGGCTTCAGAATCTCGTTTCTGATCTGATTTCGTGTCTCATGCTTAACCTGCTGCTTAAACCCGGCTTGTCTGCGTCAGCATGTGCCTTGCTGAATTAGGCATAAGCAATGACAGAAATGACATATTACATTAGGTGTTGTCTGATACAGACTCCTCGTGTCCTCTGGGCACCTAAGGTTAGTCTGCGCATCGCCTCCAGACCTAAATCTCTTTCTCACGCTAGCTCCCGCTCCTGACGCAACTGATTTACTATTAAATCAGCAGAGAGAGGTGAACAGCTTCTGCTCCACGGTGATTCCCAAACACCGGCTGGGCAATTTGGAAATTACTTGAGTGCAGATTTACTGGAAAAGGAAAAGGCCATGGGAATTTCGGTCCCTCCTTTCCCCACTCCTTCCCACAGTCGGGGCAGTGCCTACAGCTGCCTGGCCCAGGCTGGGGCCATGCTCCCCCAAAACACTGTCGCGAAGGAAACCTCACTGCTATTCAGATGATCAGGCAAGAATAAAGCTTATTGGAATGCTTATTTTGGAATTAAACCTTTCAAAGCCGTGACTGTTGTAGGCGTTAGCACAGGATTGACATTACCTTTGGTGTTTTTGCAATAGATGAACTCTCTGGAAAACATTGCCAGAGGTAATCCGTCGAAGAAAAATCTTGTGGGCTATCTGATGTGACGCAGAGCATGCAGGTCTCTCGTAAAGAGGCTGCAAATAACCCTAACCCCGGTAAGAATTGTGTTTTCTGGGTATTGCAGTTACAGAATAACCCAGCCGCCCCTTCCTGGCTACCTCCTGAAGCAGCGCCGGCTCCAACTGTCGTCATATTAGAAAAATAAGATTCTGACCTTCTGTGACCAAACTGTAAGAAATGGTAGTCTTTTCAACCTGAAATGAAACAGACATTTGGATGGGCATCTGGAAGGACAGAAGATAATTTTGAAACAAAACATTTGGTATAGAGAAATTTTTTTTAATGAAACATTTTCTTAAAAAAAGGTCTAAATGGCAAGTTTAGGCACTTTGGAAAAAAAAATTCCCCTGTGCCCCCCTTTTTGGGCAAGGTAAAAGCTGCATCTGGTCAGAATGGTCAAGTAATTGGTCCCCCACCACCTCCATCCCTGAGCTGCTACACGGTGTGAGTCTGCTCAGCATCACCAACCGTATGGGCACCCATTCAGCCAGATTTGTCCCTGGCAGGCGTTTTGACATGGTTTTTCCTGCTTTGTGGGTGCCTGGGTGTTATGGTTTGAGAAAGTCCATAACAATCCATTGTCATTTAGACAATTATTCTATCACCTGATGACCCCTCCCCACCTGGAAAGGGGAATCGCAGAACACAAAGAAAAACAAGGGTTGAAATATAAATAGATTTAATAGACTAAGACTAAATAATTAACAATAATACTAAATAACCAGTATTAATCCCAATACTGATATAAGATATACAAGAATTATACTCACCCAGTTCTGTCAGCAGGAAGCTGTGCACTCCCAGCAGGGGACAGCAAATGGCGGACACTGCCAGTGCAATGGCTTCAGGAGGAAGGGAAGGCCTCAGGGTTCCGGCACCGGGGCGAGGAGTTGTCTGGACCACCACCATCAAGGGAGAGAGAGCTACACAGCAAATTTTTCTAATTTATATTGAATGTGACATTCATGGTATGAAATAATCCTGTTGGCCAGCCTGGGTCAAATGCCCAGGCCTTGCTCCTCCTTGTCCCTGCGCCTGGGAAGGTTCAAAACCAGTAAGACCTTGAATCCCACAGAGCCTGGCTGGCTATAAAGTAAATATTTTCACAAATTCAGACACTAGAGTCCTTCTAAAAGTGGCATTTTCCCCAGCACTAGAAGAAGAGTTAGTCCTGTGTCTCTCAACCCAGGACACTGGGTTAGGAGCAGCGGAAGAGCTGGTCGCTGGGGGGCTGGCTGGGTCTGCATTGGCACCCCTGGGGTGCTTCCACTCCACAGACACACTAAGCACTTCACAGCCCCTGCACGTAATAAAAACGTGGCCTGTGGGAACAGCACAGGAAGGACATGGACCTGTTGGAGAAAGTCCAGAGGAGGGCCGTGAAGATGATCAGAGGGCTGGAGCATCTCTCCTATGAAGACAGGCTGAGAGAGTTGGGGTTGTTCAGCCTGGAGAAGAGAAGGCTCCGGGGAGACCTTATAGCGGCCTTCCAGTACCTGAAGGGGGCCTACAGGAGAGACAGGGAGGGACTCTTTATCAGGGAGTGTAGTGATACGATGAGGGGTTATGGTTTTAAACTGAAAGAGGGTAGATTTAGATCAGATACGAGAAAGAAATTCTTTACTGTGAGGGTGGTGAGACGCTGGAACAGGTTGCCTGGAGAAGCTGGGATGCCCCATCCCTGGAAATGTTCAAGACCAGGCTGGATGGGGCTTTGAGCAACCTGGTCTAGTGGGAGGTGACCCTGCCCAGGGCAGCGGGGTTGGAACTCAATGATCTTTAAGGTGCTTTACAACTCTAACCATTCTATGATTCTAATTTTACCTTGCTATTCTGCAGTGCTTGTGTTTAAGTGTCACTAAACTGAAAAAAACATGAGGGCACATCACATAGCGATGTTTATTCCACAGCAGGCTCACACCACCCTGTCCTTTATCTGAATGGTTACCTTGCAGCTTTTACCCTGCAGGATCCTGCTGCTGAACCGGCAGTGTCCTCAGGCCAGGAAGCAACAACCGGAGAGAACTGGCCAGGCGGCCATAAAAAAGAGAGGGAGGCACGGGGGAACGAGGGAGGAGGCTGAGAGCACCCCAGGCGGCTCGTGGTTCTCACAAGAAGGTGGGATGGGAGAGTTCATGCCCATATGCGGGGACAGGGCCTCTGCTTCTAAAGCACCATGGAAAAGACTCTTTGCAGAGGTAGATCCCTAGTACTCATCTTGGCAAGGTCAGAAGAGACATGGCACTCAGGTTTTGCTTCTGAGCGTTTGGAAGAAGAGATCCTTCACGGCAACAGAGCCATCCCTCTGGTGAATTTTTCTCCGAGAGGAGATAATCCAGTCTTAAAATGTTCCTGATTCTGCCATGCCAAGTGGGAAGAAATCCAAGTTTTTCCCTTCCATGTAATTTAATAATCAAAATGGCTTCGCCAAAGCAGTTGAGCTCCATGGTAGGGCTTGATAGGATGTCTAGAGAGGAAGGGTTAGCGATGCTCTGGGAAGGCCCAATAGATAACTCAGGACAGAACAGGCTTTCCTTGGCTCTTGGCTTGTCTTTGGCCATCAGAGAAAGCCATTTTGCTGTGAGAACATAGGGTTCTTGACCACTACTGGGCAAGTCAAGTGGGGCTGTCAGTTGGAATACCGGTGATGATATCCACTATCTAAATAACATGGGTAAAATGAGAAAAAAAAAAAAGGAGGATGTTACTTGCTGTTAAACATATTTGTCACCTCTTCAACACACTTGTGCAAAAGCCTTATTTTAGTGCAAAACTATTCCAGCTGAAACATGACACATGCCATGTGTCCAAAATACGGATTTTATGAAGCCCTCCTCTGCATAATTTAAGTCTTACCAAAAACAGGTGAATAATTTAATTGCCTGTGGCTACACCCCACTGACACTTCTGAGCAGCGCCGGGTTTTGGGACTACCTCCCCTCGGCAGGCATCTGTGTTACAGGGCAAGGCTCCCAGTATAAGGTGCATGAACCTGAGCCTGTCACAATCCAAGGAAGAAATGGGTTAGAAAATTTTCTTTTTTATTACTGTGTTGAAGCAGATGCTCACACCCACCTGTCTGAGGAGGGTGTACCACCCATGGATGTTTTCAATGGATCTGATGTGCCTTTACTTCTACTGCTCCTGGCTGTAGGGACAGCTATGTTCCAGAGGCAGGCAGGGGGAAAGAAGACCTGCTGGCTTTTCTTAGGAGGACACTGGAAGGAGCCCAAGGCACGAGCAGCTCCAAACACACTGGGTTTCCCACCCTTCGCAGATCAGACCCGCTGCGCTCACCCCATGGGGCTGAGCAGCGCATCCCTGCATCCCGGTGGATCCCAAAGGCAGCAGTCTCACTGTGAATCAGCACGCTGCCCTCACCCCGGTTTCCCCAAGGAAGTATCTGTTACATATCACACTATGATGAGAATATAGGGACAGTCAGTGCCCGCAGTGCCTCCACTCGCCCCGTTTGTTTGGGCATACAAATCCAGCTGGTTACCACGGGAAGAGCCAGCGACTTTTCAATGTCCGAAAGCTGGCAGGTGCGAAAGAAGGAGGTGCGTTTGTTTGAAGAAGCTATGGCATATATATTTATAGCAACCAAAAGAGTAGTGCAACCTGCAGGGTGAACAGCACCTGGCTTTTCCCCTAAGTAAGGGCAGACTTTTTCTTAAGCCTAAAGCAGGGGTGGTGGCAGGTGAGTGGGCTGTTTTTCCCACCACGCCACAGGTTGGGTCCTGCAGGCTCTCCCCTCGCTCACTGTCCCCCAGTGCTACAGCCGCTGGGTGACCCCCAGTGTTTGGCACAAGCAAAGCAGTGGCCATGACACATGGCTCTCCTCCGATCTTGAGGGAGTCACAGCGCTGGTCCTGTTTTGCAGGAGCCACTGGTTGATGCAGCAGCCAACCCTTGCCTGACCACAAGGGTCCTCCTGCCCACCCTCCTTCTTCACCCTCCATCCCTGTCATGCATTGCCCTCTCCATTATGGATGTCTAGAAAAACCAAGCAGGAAAATGATTTAACTAATGAGGTCATATGGCGTGGGGGAAAAGCTACGTTTTGGCTGGATGTGGTCTGCAACACAGTTCACTGTGCAGAGCTAGGGCAGCTTGGCTGGGCGGGGCTTTGAGGAGCCTGGTCTAGTGGAAGGTGTCCCTGCACATGGCAGGGAGATTGGAACTTGGTGATCTTTAAGGTCCTTTCCAACTCTAACCATTCTATGAAGACAAGGCCACGGCAGGTGAGATTGCCAGGCTGGGTACAGGCATGGCTGCAGCACAGCTTAGGCAGGGACTGAGAGAAAGGGCCCAGGCTCCGTGAGGCCCACATGCACACACAACATCCCCACTGTATGTGTTTAACCCTGTGGCAAGTGGGTCCAGATCCCTGGTGCAGGCTGTCACTCCTTGTGCCCTGGCAGGGGCTGTGCCTCCCCACAGCCACTTCCTGCTCCAAAGCTCCGTTTCCCATAAGTCCATATAGATAAAGAACGCCTTCGGGAATATTTCATGAGCAAAGCTCAAACACGTCTGCTTTTACCTTGCAATGGAAAAAGGCAGCAGTACTTCCATCAGCAACACTCTCCCCCCGCCCCCCCCCCCCCCCCCAAGGGGAATTTATTGCTTTCCTAAGGTAGCTTTCTGGACTGAAGTCCTCCGTTTATCTCCAGCGCCAGTACAGCAGATTGCACCCAGTACTTTTCCTTGGATCGGTGACCCGTGAGGAGGGGCACCTCCACAGCTGGAGCCAGTTCAATCCCAGCGGTGCCGTTAGGCAGTGCCTCAGCTGTCGGGAACGGTCTGGCCTCCCTCTGCAAAAACAGGGTCTGCGGCCTAAGACACATCGAGGAGCCCCAGCTCTTTCCCTCACTAGCTGCACTGGCTAAAACTGCCCCTGGATTTAGCTCCCTAGGGTTTTGTTGTTTTGGGTTTTTTTTGTTTTTTTTTTTTAACCAGCTGATCTCCATGTTGGGGGCCACAGCCCAGCAGAGAGTAGGGCCCAGGCATGCCTGTAGCTGCTGGCAGGTGGAACTTGATCCAGCACTGCCCACTGCTGCTCTCCCTGCCAGCTCAGCCTTTGGCCCTGCTGCTGAGACACTCTTTCCTCCCAGGGGTGAGACTGGGAGCAACATCAGCATATCAGGCTGCAACTTCAGGATCCTTTTTGCCTCTGAGCAGAGCGCCAAGATGTAAGGGTAAGGCAATGATCTGCGAGGCTGCCAGCAATGACAGCACTATCACATGAAGATGATGGGTGAGGTAAAGAAAGTTTAGTGTAGTATGTGCCTGCTGTGTCAGTCACATCATACTGCTGGGGAGCACACTGGATCAGGAGAATGGAGATAAAGCTGAGGATAGAGCACTCTGTGCCTGTGAGGAGGCAGAGGAACCGTGCCTCTGTAACAAAAGCTGGCATGCAGGCGAATGAGCCAGCAAGGAGTTCATGCCACATGCCCATGGGACTGGCCCCGGCCCCTGAGACAGGCAGAGAAAGCCCCCCTGCACCTATCACCCACCAGCCTTTCTCATTAGACGGAACAACATCCCAATGAGATTGTTCAACAGTGTCCTAAGCTATCTGAATAGGACTGAGCAAGGCCTGGAAATGGTGACCAAAAAACCAAGGGATGAGGGGTTTATTCACCTGCCTAACAGATATAAGCCACCTTCATTGCGGTTTAACCTGAGCAATCAACCAAGACATCGAACAGCAGCACAAATACACAGGTCTGAAACAAAACAGCCAGCCTGCTCAGTTTCTCCCTGCTGCTCCTTATCCATAGGCCAACATAGAATCATGGAATTATTAGAGTTGAAAGGGACCTTAAAGATCATCGAGTTCCAACTCCGCTGCCCTGGGCAGGGACACCTCCCACTAGACCAGGTTGCTCAAAGCCCCATCCAGCCTGGTCTTGAACACTTCCAGGGAGGGGACATCCACAGCTTCTCTGGGCAACCTATTCCAGTGTCTCACCACCCTCACAGGAAAGAATGTCTTTCTGGTACCTAATCTAAATCTCCCCTCTTCCAATTTAAAACTGTTACCCCTTGTCCTGTCACTACACTTCCTGACAAAGAGTCCCTCGCCATCTCTCCTATAGGCTCCCTTCAGATATTGGAAGGCCACTATAAGGTCTCCCCGGAGCCTTCTCTTCTCCAGGCTGAACAACCCCAGCTCTCTCAGCCTGTCTTCATAGGAGAGGTGCTCCATCCCATGCACCTCTTAACATTATGGCTGTAATTCCCAAAAGACATTGCCTTCTCACAGAAACACAGGCTGGCCTGTACCCTTTGCATTTAATTCAGATATATCCTGTGTATTTGTGCTGCATCCAGAACAAGGGGCAATGGTTTTAAATTGGAAGAGAAGAGATTTAGACTAGATACCAGAAAGAAATTCTTTCCTGTGAGGGTGGTGAGACACTGGAACAGGTTGCCCAGGCAAGTTGTGGATGCCCCATCCCTGGAAGTGTTCAAGGCCAGGCTGGATACAGCTTTAAGCATCCTGCTCTAGTGGGAGGTGTCCCTGCCCATGGCAGGGGGGTTGGAATTTGATGATCTTTAAGGTCCCTTCCAACTCTAACCATTCTATGATTCTATATCAATCCAATTGACCACACAGGCACCTGTTGCTGTAGAAACTTCACCAGTGGCATCTGAACCCTGTAGTTCTACATTCTTTCCCTTCCCACCCTGTACCAGGATTGTACCAAAGCCAGCCACAAGAAGCAGATGATGGGGCCAGCTCTCTAGAGAGACAAGACAAGAACAGCAGAGCATTGCAGTCCACGCATTGAGAGCGAGAGGTCTTCTGCTGCCAATAGAAATTGCTCAATCTAATACACTTTCAACTTGAACTGCCATTAAAAAGCCCAGAGTCTTTCTGCAATCAAGCAGCTTTTATTGAACTCTTTATATTGTACATTTGTGAACATTTGTGCAATAAATAGAGCACATAGTATTTTTTCCCAGCTCCTTAAAGCATAAGATGTCTTCCCTTTGTCATGGTAGCGTGTTGACACTACACAATAAGAAAGACTTTTGGATGGCAGTAGCAACGCCAGGCAACCCCTGAGAGTGAGCATGTTGTGTGAAATTCGTAACAGCAAATAGACATTTTTCAGAAACCATTACCAACTAGCTTTCCAGACCAGATGAGACTGGTCTGGTTTCTCAGAGTGAGCCTCAGCTAGACAGAGCTCTGGAGTCAGCACAGCTTGTGGAAAAAGCGGGAAGTAATATTGGATGCAATGACTTCAAAATGACCCTTGAGGCATCGCCCCAATAACTGCTTGCAAAATATTATACAGATTTTACTGGATAATTGTCTTAAGGTGAGAAAATAAAAGCATTTTTGCAGAGCCAACATTAGACCAAAAGGATTGATAACTGTCTTACAGTGACAAGCAAATACAGCATAAATTGTTGATAAAAATACTCACGTGCAAAATGGTTTTCAGGCTTAGTCAGCACTTACATAAGCAGCATAGGTAAACAGAAGATGCAAGGCACCCACTTCAGAATAAAATACAGTTCTGTTCAAGCTCTGGACTTGAATTTCAGGTTAAAGACCAAACAAATTGCAGCGTCTTTCTTGGTCCTCAGAGTATTTGAAACAAAGAGATGAGCCCAGCGTTAATCCAGCCCTACTGCTACTAACCAGGACCAGGCTAGTAACAACATTCTCACATATGCAAAAAAGCATCATGCTCATAAGCTTCTGCAACAGAGAAACCTCAGCTTTGCAGACTCGCTGTCCCCCTCTCTTTGCTGCCTTCATCCCTACTACAGGAAAGAGCTCTGGAAAGTTTTTCAGTCATTCAGCAACTCCATCTATTTCCCCAGTTCCTCTGGTCTAACAGGGCTGCTGCTGTGAGTAAGAGTGGCTGGTGGCCACCATTTTCTCCTTGTGCCAGGGCAGAAAAGGAGACAGCTCTGGCTCTTAACAAACCGCACAAGCGGAGTGGCACACATAGATTTCTTTGATACTTTGGCTTATCTGGATTGCTTTAGACCCACATTCCCTCTTCCCTACCAGCCCTAACCACCCCTTCTTTCTTAGTCAGCAATACTACCTGATTTCCTGACACTACAAAGACTAATTTATGAACAGTAAACTAAAAAAGCAAATTAAAATCTTTACACTTTTCTCCGTATCACAGGTAAAGTTACCCATTAATCCTATGCTGCCCCAACTCCAATTTCTCTCCTGTACTGCTCTTCTGAAAAGCAGCTTTGGGAATCTCCTTCTACCCTACCTGTATTTCTTGCCAAATTTGGCTAGGCTGGGACACAGAGCTTTTAAAGGCACAAAAAAAAAAAAAAGCCCCATATACTTAAGCTTCCCCTCCCTGCCACCATCAGATGAAAAATGGGGGGCAGGGGGAAAAAAAAAAAAAAAAAACAACAAAAAAAATCAGAGAAAAGCAAGTAGGGTAGATTTTCCAAGAGCAACAGCAACACCAAAATTTAGCAGCGGTGATGGCTACAATTGCAGCAAACACTCCAGTTAGTAGCATCCAGTGAAGTATACAGTTTCTTTTACAAGTGTGGGAATCAAGGGATACAGTGAAAATACAAGTAATCAAAGAAATAAGTCCCTCTCGGTCTCCTCTATAAATTAAGAATAGGTATGAAAATATGTCTGACAACAGTATTCGAAAGAATAGGGAAACGAGTTTAGAAGGTTGGCTGAAATACTAATGTCTCAAGGGGTACAACCAACCATTCACAGACTCTCTCTACACTGAGAAACATAAAGGATGTTAAAGGTTCTGAGATCAAAGACCGTGCCCTTAACTGAAGTTAAGTTATTTATGACCTTGGGAAGTAGCTAAAACAATACAGTTTGAAAGATAAGTTATTAGGCTCTGCCAAGCAGCTACAGAGGTAAGACAGAGCTTTTCAGCCTAAAGCTAACCCAGATTTGAGGACAGTTTAACACACAGGTACACATATCTCATACTCACACTAGTTCAGCTTTTCAGTAGTCAAAGCACTCAAGCTGGGGGTGCTATTACAGTGAGGGGAAACAGAGAGAAAGGAATCACTGCACAGCGTAAGGGTAAAAAAAATAAATTAAAAACCAATCATCCCTTAAAAGCAATTATTTTTGAAGTTGCACATTTTTAGACCTTATAGTAGTTTACTCCAGGGCCTTGAAAAAAGTTGTCGTAAATCTTAAAGTATATAAATGTAATAGTTAAACCATAGTTTAAAGGTAAGTACGGGTCATATTACTTCAGAAATAGCTCTAATCCAAAGGGAGAGCCAACATCTAAGGAAATAAACTGAATAAGGGCAGAATAAACGTATAATTCACCAGCATGGCATTAAAGAGTTATCAGAAATCAGTCTGAGGCTTTTAATTATTATAGCAAAGTTCTTAACATTCACAAATTTAAAGTGAGAGAAGCTGCTATAAGACAAACCAGGCTGTCGCACTGCTGGCAGGCAGACACCATCACTGATGTCACTTCTTTGGCTTTGAGCTCTTGCCTCCCTTCTCCAGGCCAGCACCACCCAAGGCACAGATGCAAAGGCTCTGCTTGATGTCCTTTGCTCAGCACTGACGTAGGACAGGGTGGCTTCCACCACCTCCCTCCTCCAGGCACACACTTCCAAAATATACAGCAAATTCCACTGCCACAGGGAGGCCAGCAAGGTAGAAAGAAATCTATATACAGGAGGTAGTAATTGTGATTTTTAAATAATTCCTTTGTTTTCTTTTAGCAGACTCACAACTCCCTTCAGCTTTTTTTTTATTAAAAAAAAAAACAAACCACACAACAGAAAACAACCCAACTTTGCTATCCTAGCAGCAATAGCCCCAGCCTAAATGGCATTTTTCTACTTGATTGGAGAGACAAGCTAAGAAGTGTTACTCTTACTGATCAAAAACTTTATTCTTGGAAAAGGGCCAGTCAGAAGATTATTAGAGCAGTCCTTATGAAGATGAGGAACAGCTACTTTTCTTCTATTACCAGAGGGTGATTCCACTCATCATTCCCACTAAGAGCAGCCGGTAGCCAGAGCATACCAGTGTACGGATGGGGCTGCCAGTGCCAATCCCTGCCACAGCTACACAAGTCAAACATTACTGAAAAATCCAGAGTTCAAGTGGTGAAAAGCTGTAGTTGCAAACACCTAGTGCATGTTATTCTTGTGTACTTTTGAGTACCAGCCTACACCATGTTTGCCAGTTACTTCCAAGCTTGGCTACAGTAAATTCACTTAATAGTAGGGCCTTTCTCCTGGAATAAGGCACTACAGTGTGGGAGCACTTGAACAGGACTTTAAAGAGTTTACAGCTCTTGACAGATTACCTTTGGCTTTTCTGAAACAGGCATAGAAAGAAGCACTATAAGATAAATAAGAGGGTACGAAGGTAAGGTGAAGGTACTAGATGAAACTGATTTTCAAAAACCTCTAGGCAAGAAGCTTGATCTTTTAAATCTTTTCACTTGTGCTTATAAAATTGGGTTAAAAAAAAGAAAGGTCTGTCTTTGCAATGAAAGCAGGTGCACTGTGCAAAACAAAAGTCATTAGTTTGTCACTTCACTGTCAGGCTTCTACTCAAGCCAGTTTTTCCTCAGAGCAGCTGGCTGAAACAAGCCTCAACTCCAGCTCTCTGGGCTTCCTCCTGTTTTACACCGATCTCACCAAAGAGAAACCCCCCCTCTCTCCTCTCTCCATGTCCCAGTTCCATTTTTGTCTCCACACCAGTATTACCTAACTTAAAACTCTTGCATGAAAAAAAAAAAATCATCCAAAACTTTCCAGAGCTCTCTTTGGCCCCTCCTCCAGTAACTCTTTATTTCAACACATTATATATGAATGTGAAACAATGTTTTGGAAAGCCAGACTTTAGACATAACAAGTTAGGAACTTACCGGTTAATTTAGGCAATATTTTAACATATACATATAGGTAAAAAAATAAATTGTCTTGATAAGAAATATGTGTAACCCGATTAAGAAACAAGACCCCAGAAGCTGTGCAATACAGCATAATGCACTGACTGTATAGCTGACACCAGGATAGCTAACTGCTTATTTTCAGAATTTAAAAAACAAAAACACCCTAAGGACAGACCATTCTACCTAAGAAATAAACCTGATTCTTTGTTGGAGATTGCAAAGTGGTGTTGAAGAGGGTCCACACTGCTACTTGACATTAGGTGGACCTTCTTTCCCGTTCTCGCGCCGTCACAAAGGTAAGCAGGTCGATGGCTGTAACGATGCCAAACACCATTTGCCGCTTACTGGAGGAACCATCAGTGTGATCTACACAGAAACAAAGAGGAGATTCCAGCTTTAGGAGGCACAAAATCACACAAACCTACTTTGTTTTAATGGCAATGTTTTTAAAGACAGGTGCCAAGCCAACCCAGCTCTACGTGCCAGGGCCTGTCAGAGGAGTTGGTTATCACTGATGACCCTTGTACTTTGAGGGGGAACCCAAACGTCATATTGACTGGCAGTCACACAGTAAGTGGCAGGGATTTAGAAACTGAAAACATTATGGAAGGAAAAGTAGGAGTCCATCAGATTTATTCTTCTTGACATGAAAATTTAAACCAAATCCTCTATATGTTATAAAACTTATTTTCCTCATACATTAGTTTCCATGACTCTACCTGAAACAGCTGCAAACTGATATGATCCCATTAGAACCAGGGATCACCAGAGGACATGCAACACTACCATCTTCCTACACCACTGTCAAATACAGAATTAGTACAAAAAAACAAACCACAAACATTCACAATGCATTTTCCCATTTATATCCAAAAAACTTAGTAACTATTTAATCATTGCTGCATTGAGAGCACAGGTTCAAGAGATCTTTCATCAAGAGCATAAGCCTTTGACCTGGGAACCAAGTGGCCAAGTGACCTCTGGCCCTTTATCTATGGTCCAAGTTCCCTGTTCCTAAAGCCTGGCTGTATTAAGATGTTTAGCGTCTTATATAAGCAGTGTGCTCAGCCAGCTGGATTGTCCTGGCCTTTTCATTTACACAATCTTTGTTTCATTGCAAGCTTCCAGTGAGATTCTAGGTTGATAAACAGGACAGAGGCAAGAGCACATCCTTATGGAGATTATCAGGAACAATGCCAAAATTTCATTACTATTCTTCATTTACAGTTATAATTGAGATAGCTGTCAGATAAGTTTATCTGGGGAGTCTTAATATTGTTTTTAGACTAGTTCCTCAGTGTTTGTAATTTTGCAAGTTACCTGCTGTAAGGAAGACAAACCAGGAAAAAATATTATTCACACATAACAGTGATATATCCTAGCTTGGAAGATTTATTTAGTCCTTTCCAGTTCATACAGAAGGCAGTGTAAAGAGTTTTGAGAAGGATGAAAAAAAAAAAAGTAGAGTTTGGAGGAAAAATGTCAAGTGAAGGGGAGTAAGTTAGTTAAAATAAAAAAGAAAAATAAATATTAAGCTGTCTTGAGACAATGATGTCAGTGTTGACATCTAGCTCTTATTAAGATCTTATTAAACTTTATTAAGTTATAATAAGGGTTTTGCTTTAGAAAGGCAAAAAAAATTAAGTGTAGTTAACCTGGGATGCTCCCTGAGGTGGAACCTCATGGAGTAGGAAGTAGCAAAAATCAGTAGTCGTGCAGGAGCTTATTCATTGGCTTACTGCTACTAACAAAGCCACTGTCCAGCAGACAAGACTCAGGCGTTCAGTTCTAAGCAGTAACTTGCTCCAAAAATCAGGTACATTACAGTATGTAGGGTTCTAAACAGATTTAACATTTACTCCAAAAGAATAACAGTGTTAGTCTCTTACTAAGTGTTAGTAGCACATAGGTACGTACACAGAGAGAGGCTTTGGCTTCTTCAGAACTTGTTTACACACTCACACTTGTACTTGCTTCTTGTTACCACTCAAAGATTATTTCTTATAAGGTGCAGTACATCATACTCACATTGAATTTGTTCATGAACCACTAGAGCAAAGTGGTCTATTTCCAGGATATGAGAGAGTTTCCCCAAGTTGTCTGTCAGGTTTATCTGAGGAGAGAGATACAAAACTTAAATAAAACAGTCCTTTAGAAGTTTAGTGGTCAATAATCTCCATACACTTTGTGCAGTATTAAAAACAATACATCAACATTTATATACTGCTCTCCATGTGAAGCGTTGTAAAACACTAACAAATCAAGGCTAACCTAAAAGATCTTTTGTTTCTAATTTAATTTTTTTTTTAAAAAAGCACTATATGAAGCTATTAATTCTGATTCTGTAAACATAACGAGTATGCTGAATATCTGAAAACCTCAATGATAGAAGATCACGTATTCCATGTGTCTAACCAAAGAATTTACCGTAAAACTCATTATACTTGGTGATTTTACTCTAGGGAGTAAAGACTGGGAAAAAGTGAATGAATCAGGCTGCAAATCATTGTGGAAGTGAATGTGATCTGCAAAGACAGCAAGTGAAGAGAAAAGCCCAAACAAGTCAAAAACAAAACCAAGGGTGAAGATTGCTAGCTAACACTGTATTCAGGTGGGAATCAAGGAACTCAGAGTTCAGAATTCATCTTTAGTGAAGTTCAACTTTGCTGAAGACTAAACAAGAAAGCAGCCAGTGTTGACTGCAGAAACAATACAAATCCTTCTGAAACACTTAGCTGATGACCTGCTGGACCCATTTGAAATAATGCATAAAACTGTTCTTCCTACATGCTGTAACATATTAAGCAGGAGCAACAGGCCTATTACCCACGTGACTCTCTCCAGGTAACAGCAGCAACCACTCTCTGACATACTTTCATTTAAAGGAGATTAAAGCAATTTATGGCAAAGAAAAAGCCTTGCACTCCAGATTTAAAAAGCCTTTATCCTGCAGTGAGCTCAGCTTGTGACTAAGGAATAAATGCATGAGCAGTTGGGCTGCACTGGGACACACAGCTCTTGTCTCCACACTGTGAGTTAGAAGAGATCAAAGGATTCCCAGCAGCCTGTGTTTAAGGGACCAGCAGGCTGTAGTGCATGCTGAAGCACTGATCCTTAAACTTGTGGGCCAGGCAAGAGGTGGGAGGAAATCTGGACCTACTGCCACGTGAACTCAGCTATCAGTCACCACCACTGACAAGCAGTTTTATGCAAATGTACGTGCAAAGCTTAACTTTTGAAAGTTCAAAGCTCACTGAAGGGGTAGAGCCCCTTGACATCTGATTGTGTATACTCAATGGACCTGTTTTCAGGGACTGAGTAGGCTAAAGATGACCAGGACAAGCAGCCCATAGACAGCACTGGGACAACTACGAAAACATGAATTTCTGTTAAGCACTCCAAAACATGTTTAACAGAACTCCCACAGAGTTTTTACCTGTCTCACTACTGCTCATTCAAGCTCCCTAAAAATTTTGCCCCCAAGTTTTCCCACATGTAGTCTTTTTTTTTTTTTTTTAAACCTACCATCTTTAAGACAATTAGCCACATTACAGATGACTGTGACTGCTTGTTTGGCTCCAAAGGCAAGTGACGTTGCACTGCTCACGGTCCTACAACTAAATTCCCTCCTTCCCCAGAAGGAGGTTGTGGTCCACCAGAGGTGCTGGGGACACCATGCCTTGCGTTGTTTAGCAGAATGGTAAATGCTCCACGACACTAACCAAAAATCACACCAGGGAACAGGCAAACAACTAAACAACTAAACATAGTAATAAGAAAGCAGAGACCAGGCTCCAGCCCTATTTTCTGGCAAAGGCAGACAAGAAATCTGCTAAGGCTATGCCTGCATCAAACCTAACAGCTATTAGTAGTTGATGCAAAGATTCTTTGGGAAAGAAGGGATAGAGAAACTCCAAAGCACTGGAACTAACATCTGACTCCACAAGAATGGCTTTCCGATCCACTAACACATAGCACTTGTTTCAATTAGCAAATTGTCCTGTGACTAGTGTACTCGAGTACTATCCTAGAGTATTCACTCTTTACTGTGAGGGTGGTGGAGCACTGGAACAGGTTGCCCAGGGAGGTGGTTGAGGCCCCTTCCCTGGAGATATTCACAGTGAGGCTCGACGAGGCCCTGGGCAACCTGGTCTAGTTGGGGGTGTCCCTGCTGACTGCAGGGAGGTCGGACTAGATGACCTTTGGAGGTCCCTTCCAGCCTGGACAACTCTATGACTCTACTATCCTACTGGAGACTTTAAAAAAAGCTATAACCATTACTTTTCCATTCCAAGAGATCGCCACAAAATAACTGCAGTGATCATACCAAAGAAAGCTTCCTTTGTTGCCAAAAGATAGCTTTGCTTTGCTAGTCACAGGCTAAGCTGACCTCTTATTGATGCATGCTGTGGTACAGATCCTAACTGTAGGATATTCTAAGTCATTTCAGTGACACAGGTGATGCATTTTCCCAATCTCACCAGTAAACAAGCCAAATAAGCTTGACTAAAGTGGCAAGAAAAGCAAAATCTACAATACCTCTGAGGTTATGTGCATTTAACCATGTTTCTCCATTAAATCATCAATATAAGTGAAAATAAACAAAAAATGATGCTTCTAGTTAGCACGTTAGCAATATCACTGCTTTTGTGTAACTCTTCTTCCATCCTCCACCAAGAAAAAAATCAGAACTAAAGAGAAAAGAAACAGTTAAGCTCTTCTCTACTGAAGAAGCATGAGAAACTTCAAGCTGCCCACGGAAAAAAGCCACAACCTCAGAAGCACAGAGAATTGGCTACTACAACTAACACCAGTGTAGCTACAGAAACGATTGCACACCACCAGCCCAGAAACTCTTAAGTTGTCCAAGTGAGGGAGAACACGAACTAAGCAGTTTTGTTACGCACCACATTTCCACCTGATGCTTGATTATCTGTCTGGGAAGGAAAAAATATATTTACATTTTTCCATAAAGAACTAGCGTCCTTTCTCAACTTCAGGGACTTGCTACTTTGTAGGCTGAAGGGAAGTATTACACATATTTCCAGAATACAGCCTCTACTACAAGACATTGTTGAAACTAAAAAGCCTGGTAAAAATAGGTCAAGTATTCCATGTTGAAAACAAAATCCATTTCCTGCAAGAGAAGAAAAGCAACAGCAACAATACTTATATGTTTTAGAAGAGCACCCATACAGCTGGGAAGTTGTGGTATCTTGACACACCACATTGGATGGATGGGTGAAACTGGCTAACATGAAAATTCACGTCTGGACAACATCAGCTTTGAGCAGCCATCCCCCTGTTTCAGCAAGGCATCTGATACAAAAGGCAAACAGTTGCTTGTGTTTAGCCAATATAGCAATTATTTTTAAGAGCTGTTTCAACATCTCCCTGTCTCTTTTCCTGGATAGGTACATTGCCAGGTTTGTGACGGGGTTTTAGGGGAAGGAAGAAAGGACAAGCATACTAAATATATATATAACATATACACACATATATATGTATACATAAAGCACAACATAGAGCCACAACATAAGCCTGGGAGCTATTGAGTGACCTAGGTCAGAGTTTAAAGCATGTCTGTGCTCAGTAACAGCTGCTCTGCATGTTCCCAGGTAAACCTCACCCAATCTGACAGCACTGTAGTCTTAGGACACCTACAGTAGTACTTTAAACCAGAGAAAAAGGAGTTGTAGAATGTATCTGCTCACCTGTTTAAACTGCTTGTAAATTACTTTGCTGACTTCATCAAAAGGCTGAACTTTTCCAGCAAGCAGCGAAGACAGCATGTTACCCAGGGTAACCATGCCTAAAATCGCTCTGGGGAAAGAGAGAGAGAAGATAGGGCTAAATAACACAACAGCCTCAGGTGTTCCTGTAGATAAAAGCATCAACTCTCAGTTCTCAGAGAAGTCAGTTCAACTGCTTCATGGTATAAAGCAACATTATTGATAGTATACTTGGACTCTTTGCAGGAGACAGTCCAATTCTGGAGACTCACACAAGTCAGCAGGTGCTGTGGGTGCCTGGCTCTGCTGAGCATCAGGCTTTTTGTGTCTCTAGTTCTTGCAACTGGAGAGCTTTCTTGCAATCTGAGAGCGCTTTTGAAAAACAGAGCTTCATTGTTTTACACCCTCATCTGTCATTTTGAAAGGTGTGACAGGGCCAGAGACATGCTCACTTCAATTTTGCTTATTCTCCTTCTCCCTGCAAGGATGTTGCAAGGGCCTGCAACAATTAATCCCTTGAGTTAGCACTGTAAGCAGAGAGAAACTGAGCAACTCTTCATTATTCAGCCTGTTCTACAGGAGACTTGCAGGGTAGTAATACTGTCTTGCTGGGGACACCCTGGTTTATAGGGGTCATCACACCATTGCACTATAGTGCAAGGCTCAGAAGAAACTGGGTAAGAGCTGTGGTGGAGATGGGTAGGTTCAGGGCTGTTTTAAATATTTTTTGATTTGTTAAGTTCAACAGCTATTATAAAAAACAGTGACATTATCCTGCAGAGACACACTGAGTACATATATCATATTAATCCTTAGAAGCTTATTATGTGAAGGGCAGGACAGTCCTGGAACAACAACATGTCATGATTTAACCCCAGCCAGCAACTAGAACCATGCAGCTGCTCACTCACACTGCTGCCTCTCCTCCTCCAAGAAGTGTGAGGACGAGGACAAGACCGGGAAAAAAAGGAGGGGAAAGGGAAAAAAATAGCCTTGTAGGATGAGATAAAGACAGTTTAATAAAATAATATTAGAAAAGGAAAAAGAATAATAAGGCCATGGGTCATTCTTACTGCCCAGTGAATTGGCACCGTCTCAAGCAATGATCACGGATTACTGCCTCTTGGCTAATCCCCATTTATATACTAAGCATAACGTCTATAGTATGGAATATTTCATTGGCCATTCCATTGTTCTGTCTATGCCTCTATGGGAAGCTCAAAAAAAGTCCTTGAATAGTGTAAACATCATTTAGCAACAACTAAAAACATTACTGACATTCCTTTCACAGCAACCACTAGAAAGAAAATTCACTCTTTCCCAGCTGAAACCAGGACAGTATATTAAGTCCAGCATTTGTGTGTTAAAGGTAACATTTCTGAACTGTGTTACTATAACTGAAGAAAGATGAGTGAAAGGATAGTATACTTCTAGTAAGCATTTAAAGACATCCCTTGAGACCCAGTGAAAGAAGTGATACATATGGATGAAGTGATATATGTGGACATACCCAGATTCATCAACAACTGGTACCTGGTCGAATCTCTTCTCCCGGAGAATTTCAACAGTCTTTGCACAGGTAACAGTTGGAAGCACAGTCAGAGGGGCAGAGAGCTTGAGTTCCTGAACACTGATGTTCCACCACCTGAGGATGAAATAAGAAACAAATCCATGCAAATCTTACAGAGAGAACAGAACTGGTTGTTCACGTACAGTGGCCTTCAACGCTATAGAACGACAAAGGGCTATAAGAAGAGTCAGAATTCAGCCAGTGTCAGTAAAGTTTCAAGGCTTTCAAGTTTTCTCCCCAATATCAGAAAGTCACTGAAGTATGAGAAGGCTTTAAGACTGAAACTCTTTTCCTCATTTCATCTACTTTCTAGGATCACAGATGGGTACTGCAGAGCACTGATCTCCCTAGTTTCTTTATTTATATCTTACACAGAAAGTTTCGTGCTCCTACTGAAAGAGCTACCCATATTTATAGTCATTATAGGTAGCAATTTACCCACTCCACCTACGTGGAATTGCTTTGCACTCCAGAGCTCTGATCTTGGAGGGGTTCTCTGTATACTACTTTTTCATTTCAGATACAACCCCTTTCATTAAAAAAAATAAAATCATGAAGTAACAAGTTTTCTTCTGCTGCAATGCAACTCAAAGAAGGAAGTCAATTAATTTAAGCAGATTTGATTAATAGCTGCAATTATACATCAACATAATAGCATGAAAGTAGTTAAATCAAAGGAATATAAATTGAAATTAACTTTAAATTAGCAACTGCCATAAAGTTGACTGAATAGACTCATGAAAAGCCAAATGGATCTGACATGCTTACCAAGGTTTTTTGACAAGGTCGTCTTCTTCTTTCATGAACCCTTTCTGAATCATCCATTTGTCGCTCAAGAATTTGGACCTGGAAAGCACAGGAAGTGAGACGCTCATTAGAAGGCTGAACATCTGACTGCAAACCTAATAGCACAGAGGCAACTGTTTACCACTCATTACCACTAACAACTAAAGAGTAACTGAAAATATATTGCCATTCACCATCCAAGCCTACCAGCCCTGAACACTGGAAGAAGTACTCATAGGAAGAAAAAGGAATCCCACAGGAAACAAAGTCTCATCTACATCAGTCCCTTTTAACACAACAGAGAGACAGCTTGGAATGGACAAGTGTCAACCTGTACTCAGGCAAGGTCTGTTTGCAGTTTCTAGTTTTCTAGCATTATGCTGGATGCAAGAGAAATCGGGAAACATCGTGGTTTTGGACATATTTCAGTGTGGCAGGAGAGAAACAACTTCTTGGCACAGCTCAAAGCCCTCACAGTTCCACCTGTAAACTCACCCCAGCATTGGCTGCTGCTACAGTAGTGCCATGTTCTGCTGTGGACACAGGCAGAGAGAGCAGACAGCCTTTCAGGGACCCTTCCAGGAATGGGATAATAGCAATGGTCCTCAAAATATAAAACAGTGAAAGCAAGTCTTTTCCTGTGAAAGATGCTAACCAGTGATGGTTATATACTGAAGTCAGATGCAAGGAGGAGCTCAGCTTTCAGAGCACTAAGGCTCTGACATGGAGTAGAAGGGAGCTTTCTAGATACCTCAGAAGTTGTGCCCCAAACACATTCCTTGCTTTGGTAACTGGGTTCTATAAGAAACACATATTCAACTTGCCACTGACATAAGGAGGTCTGAGGGAATGCCTCACCCTTTTCCCAGAGAGGAAACAAGCAGGTTCTTACATGTAGTTCCGGATAGAGTCAGGGAGGATAACAACACAACGCTGACCTTCCTTCAGTTCTTTGGCTGCCTTCAGAGCTACCGACATGGCACTGCCTGAGCTGCCACCTGCCAAAATGCATATCAGGGTCAAAACTATGAAACCATAAGTGAAATGAGAAAGAATGAAAAAGAGGAGGAGAGAAAGTAGAGGAGTCCAGGGCAAGGAGCTTCTGAAGTGGAAGAAGGTCTCTCTGACTTGCAACCCCCCATGTATTTTTCAGAGGAGTCACATCTGCTCTTACCACACAGCAGTCCTTCCTCTCGGATCAGCATGCGTGCTAAAGCAAACGACTCCTCATCATTGCTCTTGTACCACTGGTCCACTGCCTGGAAAGGGGTAGGAAGACAGAAACAAGAGTCTATTTAAATGAGGAGGGCTAGGGGAGTGACATAACTAGTACAAATTCAACCCATGCTCTTAGAGGTAACAGCTGCCCTACTGAGTCATGTGCCTGGGTTTCTATCCTCCAAATACCAAGTGGTTGGGGTTTTTTTTGCCAAAGTACAGACAATCACATTAGCACAACAGACTCCTTATTGAAGCCTTGCTGTGAGAACAGGCTGTTTTGAGACAGCCACAGAGAGTATCAAACAGTTTCCTCCCCTCCTGGAGAGCTTCCCACAGACATGGGCTCTGCTCAGGCCACAGTCATATAACTTTTGGCTGGGAGGGGTTGGGGTATTGTGGTTTTTTGTTTTTTTTTTTGTTTTTTTTTGTTTGTTTGTTTTTTTAATTGGTTGCTTGGTCTGTTTATTTAATTAAAAAAAAAAAAAAGAAGTATGGTGGTCTAGGAAAAGGTTACCTGCTCACAGCATTTCCATCAAGCATTGTAAAACAAGTGTTTTTACACTTGTTTACAGAAGTCCTCAGGAGGACTTTTCCTGATGGAAAGAACAGGAATAGTTCTGTCTGCTAGCCCTCCCCTTTCGGCACAAAGAAATACTTCCACAAGTTTTTCCTCCACCTTTCACCTCACTTCTGCATTCCAACAGAGAGCAAAGGGCAGTAAAATAAGCAGTGCAACTTACAGATCTATCCAACACTGTGGGCACAAAGTCATATCCAATTCCTTCTACTTCATACATTGTCTTGTCAGTCTTGTTCAGTTCTTCTGGTGTAGCAAGGATGGAGCCTTCAGGATCAACACCTATAATCTGGAGAAGCAGTTTCCACTTTGGATACCATGACACTTCTTTTGAGAACACAGCTATTTACTCATGAGCTCTGGCCTCATTACAGCTGTTGGTGTCACATTAGCTGTGCACACAGCCAAGCTAACAGCAACCTAGTCTCCTATTCATTTCTTCCTGGCAACATTCACCTCCCCTGTGAGCAAAACACTTTGCTGCTTCTGGCCCCTTGGCAACACATCCTGTCTCCTCAGGCTGTGGACACTAAGTGAGGGGCACCACTTGTTCTATATGGGGTTTGTTTGGTTTAAATAGAAGACAGGGTTTCCCCAAGACAAGACTGTCCTCATTCATATGTCAGGCACCATTACAGCCAATATATTTTGTGCCAAGTGTAAGCAGAGTTGTTTTACTTTGTTTACTGCTCCCTGCCTATGTAGAAAAATATTCACAATTGAAACATGATACCAATTTCTGTGAGGAAATCTAACACAGCACACAGGTAGACACACATGTTGGCACATACAGAAAAAATTTCACTCGGTAAAACCTCAGCAGGTCCAGACAACTTAGTGAAGGCACAGTCTGAGAGGAAAGAAAAGGCTGCAGTACGTACTAGAGAAAGAAACTTCTCAGACACCCCATGCAGGGATCTGTGGGCCATTTTTCATTTGCTGAGCCAAACTTGAACTCTGGTCATCAGTGAGACCAGAGTATGATTTCAGACAGTCTGAAAACCTTTCTTTACTGCTCAGAACTACCTTCTAACTGAGAACAACCAAGAGGTTCCCAAGGAGACCCACTGCAGGCGTGCAAGAAACGGGACATGCCAAGTGGAGCAGTTTGAGGTTCACGCCACTAAAGAGAAATGCTTTAGGCTTACCACTTACTTTGCAACCTGGACACTTCTCCTTTAGCTTTCTGGAGATGCCAGTGATAGTACCTCCTGTGCCAGCTGCAGCCACCAGCATGTCTATTTTTCCTGTTTAAAGGTGAGGGATAGAAGGCAGCTGTGAAATCTCCCCCAGACTGATGAATTAAAAACCCACTTAAATCTAAGTATGGAGTTTCATTAACAAAGATTGGCAAGATAAGGGTTGCTTCCCAAGAGCTGTGTTATGAGACCTATCTTGAGACCACCTTGCTCTACCTCCATTTACTTCAACAGTGCTTTTGAAATGTCCATCCAGCGGCCTGGCAAGGCACTAATTTGTGGTACTTTGGACAGAGCTGGAGGTGGCCCACACAGCTGACACCTGTAGTTTCCTATTACTATATTTCCTGATGCAGAGAACCCATTCTTTAACTTATAATGACCAGCCCGTTATATTAATTTACTGAATGAGTGCCAAGAGCGTGGCATAGGTACCCACTGAGAGAACAGTTAACACAACTATTCTCTGATTTTCATATGAAAAATACTGTTTTGGTCAGGAGCACTCAGAGTACAGGTATGATAGTTCATTCTTCCACCACCCCCTAGTTTCCACAGTGCATCCACATGATAGCTTTTTTTAATAATACACACACACCCCAATTCACACACAAAACAAATGCTTGCCAGTCAAAAGAATAACACCCTGCCAGGTATAAGCTCAATAATAACTGAACAGTGACTGGCCTATGAGGAAAAGTAAATACAAACAAGCCTAAAGCTAGAAATAATCTATACTCTCAGTTTGTGGGTTTGCAGTTTATGAAAGTATACTCATTTTAACTCAGATTTAAAGAAAGTTTGCCGCAGAAAGACAAGCCAAATCCCCTGAAAGTGTTACTTTTCAGGGGGTGGGGAGGAGAAGAACCTTTCACACGGTCCTCACCTTAATGAGAAGGAATTTAATAGCCAATTTTCTTATTAGAGGGTCCCATCAGAAACTGTACTGTTTTATAAGGCAGGTCAGTAGCTTGCTTTAAGACTTCCTTCTACCACCTATTATAGCAAATGCCTACCTGGCAGACCGCAGCATCACACTGAATGCCTCCAACAGCTCTCAAACTAATTCCTCCGCTGGGTGAATTAGCCCAGCTAAAGCTCTCTGCTGCCACAGCTCAATCACTTCTGGTACTCCAACCTGACTGCCTACAGCTAACATGAAACCCCTGCAGAGTAAACAGGTCTTACTGGTGGTAAATGCAACACAGAACAGTTTGTACTCCTGAGGACTCCTAAGTGAAGAAGCTTTCAGTGTAATGGAGTATTTGGTCTGAGAATATAAAAAAAACCTCAAGTGCCGGGTCCTGCACTTGAGTCACAACAACCTCATGCAACACTACAGGCCTGGAGAGGAGTGACTGAAAAGCTGCCAGGAGGAAAAAGACCTTAGGGTGTTGGTCAACAGCTGGCTGAATATGAGCTGGCAGGGTGCCCAGGTGGCCAAGAAGGACAATAGCATCCTGGCTTGTATGAGAAATAGTGTGGCCAGCAGGACTAGGGAAGTGACCATCCCCCTGTACTCAGCACTGTTGAGGCCACTCCTCAAATGCTGTGGTCAGTTTTGGGACACTCACTGCAAGAATGACATTGAGGTGCTGGAGTGGGTCCACAGAAAGGCAACAAAGCTGGTGAGGGGTCTGGAGAACAAGTCTTATGAGGAGCGGCTGAGGGAACTGGAGTTGTTTAGCCTGGACAAAAGGAGGCTGAGGGGAGACCTTATTGCTCTCTGCAACTACCTGAAAGGAGGTTGTAGTGAGGTGGGAGTTGATCTCTTCTCCCAAGTAACAAGCAATAAGATGAGAGGAAACGGCCTCAAGTTGCACCAGGGGAGGTTTAGATTGGATATTAGGAAGAATTTCTTAATTGAAAGTGTTATCAAGCATTGGAACAGGCTGCCCAGGGAAGTGGCTGAGTCACCATCCCTGGAAGTATTTAAAAGAGACGTAGACGTGGCACTTAGGTACATGGTTTAGTGGTAGACTTGGCAGTGTCAGGTTAACGGTTGGACTCAATGATCTTAATGGTCCTTTCCAACCTAAATGACCCTGTGATTTTTATGATTCTGTATTTGTGATCAGAGAAAGCAATGCTGTTTTTACACCACTCTAGCCATGGCTTGTTTTGTTTAAAGATAACTTAAGCATCACTGCTTTCTCCACCTGATCACAAGCAGAGGAATTTAAAAACCAAAGCACCCCTCTTTAATGGGGAAAAAAATTCATTACTATGACTACTGAAATAAAGTAATTCTCTAATGACACACAGGAAGGACATGGACCTGTTGGAACAGGTCCAGAGGAGGGTCACAAAGATGATCAGAGGGCTGGAGCACATCTCTCATATGAAGACAGGCTGAGAGAGTTGGGATTGTTCCGCCTGGAAAAGTGAAGGCTCTGGGGAGATCTTACAGCAGCCTTCCAGTACCTGAAGGGGGCCTACAGGAGAGACAGGGAGGGACTCTGTATCAAGGAGTGGAGCAATAGGATGAAGGGTAACGGTTTTAAACTGAAAGATGGGAGATTTAGATTAGATCTTAGGAAGAAATTCTTTACTGTGAGGGTGGTGAGACACTGGAACAGGTTGCCCAGAGAAGCTGTGGCTGCCACATCCCTGGAAATGTTCAAGACCAGGTTGGATGGGGCTTTGAGCAACCTGGTCTAGTGGGAGGTGGCCCTGCCTGTGGCAGGGGGGTTGGCACTAGATCATATTTAAGGTCCCTTCCAACCCAAACCATTCTGTGATTCTATGATATGTATGGGATTTGCTGTGTGAAAATCCATGCACTTCTCAACCACCTTGTGTCCCGCAATACCTAACAATAAGAGAATACTAGAGACTCACTGAAGAGGGGGTTAGTAGTAGATCAAACATACCGTCACACTGCTGCAGGATCTCTTCAGCTGTGGTGTCATAGTGCGTCAGGGGGTTGCTAGCATTACGGTACTATATTGGAACATAGAAGAAACATTAAGTAGACTAGAAAGACAAAAAAAATCACATTGTGAGGCATTTCAAGAACACAACAAACATCATCCAAGGCCCACAACAGCCACATACACTCCTTCCAGACTGTTTCCTTATTACTTGGACCTAGGCAGAATGCCCAAGGGAAGGTACAACCTTTCTCAGTGAACTAATTTAACATTAGTTTCAAGGTGCCAGCACCCTCCAGTGCCAGGATCAGATCTGTCTGCAGGACAGCTTCTTTTAAGAACGCGACCCCTGTACTATTCTTCCACACAGGACTGCCTAGTCAGTGGAAAGTCACACATGTTCTGCAGGTTTTGCAAATATAGGCCCGTTGCTGCCCTCTAGTGACTATAAGAGCTTGCTACCCTATAGCATGGTGATGCCTCAACTACACCTCCAGACTCGGCATGCTTTATCTCCAGAGACACACCTAGGCTGTTGAACAGTCAACCAAGGACAGTAAGAAACAAGACTGCAAAACCTCCTCCCATGCTACACCTGCAACTCTGACGCTTTGGCTCTTACCTGGTCTAGTATATGTGCATTGGGAATTTCATTTTTCAGTCTCCAGGCTACTCCCACATGAGATTCAGGAGAATCAAATCTGGCAGTAGTTGGGGTCCTCACAATCTCAGCACCCAGAGCTCTCAGGACATCCACCTGTAGGAAATAAAGGTGGTCACAAAACCCAAAAATGGTCTTCTAGCACAGAGACTTTATCGAGATGCAGGGGAAAAAAAAACATCTTCCCTTTTACCTGGTCTGCAATAGCCTTCTAGTGGTTCTCCTAAACGCCAGCCTTACGTCACTGAACCATGGGTCCAAATCCTTAGTGTCATTTGGTCTTAACTAACTTTTACTTGGAAGCTAGATGTGAAATTCCTGTTTCTATTCTAGGCCTTCAGACCTGTAGGGACTGTTGGTACACAATGAGAAGCCTCATTCAGGCAGAACGCCATCTCCTCTCATGCTGGCCACGTATGTTTGTACTCCAACAGTGCTATAGCCCAGTATTTTCTGTGTAAGTGCAAATTATGAATATTTACCTCCTCCTCTGGACGCAGGCAGCAAAGGAGATCCTCCAGGGCCCTATGTACCATTCAACTGCTACAAGAGCAAGAAGGTTTACGACACTGAGCTAAGGCAAAGCCTGTCTCCAGAGGCGGGGGGAGGCAGGCCTTTGGTGCTGCATGGCACATGGCAATGGCCATGTGGTACCTCTCCCTCTAGAGCAGGTAAGAGCAAGCAATGGGTACAGGCCTTCAGGGGACACTGTTCTCATTTACGTCACTGCCTTTTAATTGGAACACTGGAAGTGTTTGAACTGAGATAAGTGGTTTTGCTGACAATTTGCTGTCTCAAGCGTGAAACACGGGGGATCTCTTCTCTACTCTCTTCTCTTGTTTTGTCTGCTAGTGCAGCACCACAGGACCGGGCTTGCTCTAGAACCAGATGTTTTGTGCTTTCCAAAGTGAAGGTAAATTGACATTACCCAGGCAGCTTTTCCTTCTCCTTTGTTGTTGTGGTGACACAACTCAGATGCTTGCCAGTACCCCCAGTGTAACTTGAGGAGGTAAACAGGCTCCCTCACAGCCTTGTTTAGCCCAGTGCAGAACAGCAGAATATTCAAACCTTTAGCACTGCCTTCCTTCCTACCCTTTGCGCAATGAGGGGACAGCTAACCCAGGGAGAGGTAGTCACTTCAATGTGCTAGGCAAGTCTTAAGTTCCCTTGACATTTGTATTTAAAACAGTTATTCCAGTTTTCCAAGTGACAGTGCGGGTGGGTCTAAAAGACTAGCCAGCCTGGATTTTTCTGGGCACTGGCAACAGCCCCTTGGCAGAGTTCTGCCTAGCCAATGACTTGGAGACAAAGAGCTTACATCTTCGTTGCTAAAGCCACAGCACTCATCTGCACCAGGAACTCTGCAAGCGCAAACAAGCTTATTTTTAAATTCTTGAAAATAAAAGCAGATCTGACCTTCTCCATGCTCATTTTCTCTGGCATCACAATGATACAGCGGTAACCCTTCACTGCTGCAGCCAAGGCCAGTCCAATTCCTGAAAGCAAGTAAAGACATGTAGAGCATACAGTAAGGAGCAACAAAGAACAAAACCCACAATGCTAGCTTTGGCATGCCCTGACTTTAATCAGATTTTCACCAGAGGCTTCGGAGTACAGTGTCCCTAGAGGGGTGGCAAAGGGAATATTTCTGGCTACCAGGGAGAACTGGATTTACAGATGATACTAGTTCTTTGAGGATCACAGCTAACAAAGTTTAGCCAAGGGTGGGAAAACTTAACACGTGCAAATTTTACCACATGCACATCACCTTCGTCCTGTCCCACCCACTTCATTTTTACAGAATTTATTTGGGAAAGCTTCTTCTTCAGCTTTAAGCTAAAGAAGACTAGAGCAATTATTTTGATACTGTCAGAAGAGCATTAGAGCTTCTATTGACACACCTCTACATTAAATCCCTATTTTATAGTGTGCCAAAACAAAGTCCATTCTGAAAAAGAAATTATTACATGTTTGAAAATACAATCTAGCAGTGCAGCACAGACTGGAATCTACCTGGCAGGGGAGCAGCTCTGTGGAAAGGGACACCTAGAGGTCCTGGTGGACAGCAAGCTCAGTATGAGTGAACAGTGTGCTGCTGCAGCAAAGAAAGCCAACAGGGTGCTGGGTTGCATCAGAAATAAAGAAGTCATTATCCCACTCTGGCCAGTACTTGTCAGGCCACACCTGCAACACTATGTTCAGTTTTGGCCCCTGCTACACAAAAAACATGTGGACAGGCTGGCGAGGGTCCAGAGAAGGGTCACAAAGATGATCAAAGGAAGCCAGCCAGGAAGAGCTGAGAAAACTGGTTTTGTTCAGCCTTGAGAAAAGAAGGCTTAGGGGAGACCTTATCACTATGTTCCAGTATTTAAAGGGTGACTACAAAGGAGATAGAGATTCCCTTTTTACAAGGAGCCACATGGAAAAGACAAGGTAGAAGTTACTGCTGGGAAGATTCCGATTGGGCAGAAGAAGAAAATTTTTCACAATGAGAACAATCAGTCACGGGAATGATCTCCCCAGGGAAGTGGTGGATTCCCCAACATTGGACACTTAAGATTCAGCTGGACAGCACACCTACCCAGATTGTGCTTTTTCCAAGAAAGGTTGGACCAGATGACCCTTGAGGTCCCTTCCAACCCACTACTCTATGATTAAACATTGTTTGTGATTAAGGTTCTAATACACTATGTCAACTTGCTACCACAGTGAAGTACCTTGACTGTTAGAGACAGACACCACATTTCTACTTTAAAAATCTGCACCTCCAGCCTGTCATTGTCTGCCCACCTGAAGAGCTAAGCTCAGAAGGGCCTTCCCCATAGAAGAGAAGCTTACACCTGCTATCAGATCACCTCTCTGCTGGATAAGCTAAACAGATCAAGTTAGTTGATATGTTCTGAGGTCGGGCTGCACCACACCCTCCCCTTGCTGTTCTGGGTACCAGGCACAATACCAACACATGCTCACGACAATGCCTCACAGGCAGTTTACCCTATACAGAGACTTGCTTGTTCAAAGCTGGCTCTGTTTCTACATGGTGTTGAATTGCGCAGGGGTGGGGTGGGAGGAAAAGTATCTTTAACTGTTCCTGTAAGAGAAACATAACTCACACCTCAAGTAATTCAAGTAGTGTTTAATTATTTGGGATGGGGGGGAGAACTTTTCCTGGTATATTATAGACAAATATGTATGCCCGACTTAAAAAAAAAAAAAAAAAAGACAGCAAAGGCCTCACTAAGGTCAAAGACTGAAGAGGAGCCATCCAGCACTCTACTCTCCCTTACGGTGATGAAGACAGCATTTTTGAGACCTGAACTCTAACACTTTGTACTTTCTGCTGCTGACCTGGAAATGCAGCAAACATCCAAACAGGACTTTGGCTGAGGGAAAAGTGGGATGCAGAGAGGACAAAAATGTAACACATTAGTTCTCACATTTAACATACTCAGTAGCTCTGAGCAGTAACCTAGAGCAAAAGCCATTTCTCTCAGGTTATCGTCTGCTCTGGTCTTTGCTTTTACACGAAAAGAGACATATTTCTGAAGTAATTGTCCTGTATCTCCTTCAGTTCTGCTTTCTTTCTGTCTTTTGGATTCTGTGGCAAGGAGAACCATTTATCAGGTACTGACCCAGAAAGCAAGATGTCATAGTATAACCCCAGATACTAGAGGAATGGAATATGGATATTTTCCACTACATGCCATTGTTCAAGGAAGAGGTATAGCCACAACCACAAGGCACAAGGACTTCAGTCACACTGCACCCCCCACAGAGCAGCTGCCGAGCAAATGGCAACAGGTATGACATCCCAGTTTTCTGCTGAAGGCAGGAGAACTGGTCACAGATCAGCTCATCATCGTAGTCCCTCCATTAACAAAGGCTGTACTGGATCAAAATAATAAAAGGAAGATCTGCCTGGATTATGTCTATCAGAAGGCAACAGTGGATGCCAAGGAAAAAGTTTAAGAACAGGAAAGACAGAACACATCTCCAGAACACATCAGGCAGGACAGTAGCTTGTAGCTCAGCTCAGGATACTCCTCAGAGGAAGCAATACATTTTATATTGAACTAGCTCAAGGGGGAGCATTTCAGTATGTTTACTTCTCACCAGCAGAGCAGCTTAACAGAAGAACAGCAGCTGGAGCCCAGAGTTAACTCCAGGCTGCTCAGATCATCAGATGCTCTGCCCGGTCCCTGACTCACGGGACTGTTCCTTCCTCCAGCCTTCCAAGGAGAAGACAATGACCCAAGTGGAATCTGTTGAAAAATGTTGTGCAAGGTGTGCAAGGCCTATGTCAGCAGACAACGCTGTGGGGATGCAGCTCATCTCCCATCAAAACTGCACCAACATGGAAAGGCTGTTTCTCAAACAAGGCCCACCTCACCTGACAGGGACCATTCTATTCCTAAATAGAATGGGAAGATCCAGATTCACACTAGTCTTTTGGTGCCTTTTTTTTTTAATCAGTAATTTCAGTCAGACTAATTCCTGACTAGAACTTGAAGACCCTACTGAATCCAGACAAACACTTCCTTTTTTATAAAGCAAAGGACCTCTGCAAAGTTACAAGACCTCCTGCTCTGCTCAGCATAGGACACTGCAGAATTGTTCCTTGTGTGAGATGGAAGAGGCACTGCTCTGTACACCATGCAAGCAGGAAGGAATCCCCTTTCTTCCTTGCACAGGTAGACTCCATGCTCCAATTTCAAGTTTGTCTCTTCGAGGAAAACCACAACAGCATTTTCCCCCCACACTTTGCTAGGGTCTCTCCATCCCCTACCTGTGTTTCCAGAGGTTGGCTCTATGATAGTGTCCCCAGGCTTCAAGATCCCAGCTTTTTCAGCATCCTCTACCATCCTCAGGCTGATGCGGTCCTTCACACTGCCCCCAGCATTGAAGAACTCGCACTTTGCCACTGGAAACAAAGAAACCAAGCAGAGTTCTTAAACAGCAGTCATATGTGCAAGAGCAACCCTGTTAACATGTCTGCCCAATTCACCTCCCTACTTTACATCAGAAACAGGGACTCAGTTCACAGCATCTCCACTGTTAAGAGTCACGGAAACAAAGCAAGTTTGGTATTTGTTGCTGGCCACAGAAGCCAGGAACCCCCACTCTGTCAGTCTCAAAATATGACCTCTCCTTTCATCTTTCCTCTTTATTACAGCCCAGTCATTCGGATGAAAAGCCCTAGGGCTCTTCCACTGCAATAGCATGGGAGAAAGAGAACTCTAACATGCCTTGCCTCTTCCCCACTACATTCTCCAGCCAAAGAGTTTCTGATCAAACTCGAAGTTTCTCCCATTGTTCAGCCTACACTTTCACTTAAGTACTCCCAGCACTAATCCCTTCAATGGTCTTAAACACCTTTCAGGACTTTGATCAGAGCCTCCAGATATCTCCAGTATGGCTAGGTTTAAGAAACAAACAAACAAAGACATTCGCTGACAGTTTCATCCCTTTGATCATTTTTCAGTGATCTTCAGTGGTAACTGCAGATTTGCATTTGTACACAAACTGATGAATACTTTGAATATGAGAAGCAGTTAAAAACATAATAAAACATTTTTAAAATCAAAAAACTATTTTCTATGAAAAAAATTTACTTTTTCTACAAAAATGGAAGAGTTGTAGGAAATGTCCTCATGAAGTACAAATTGAAATATGTTTTAGATGACCAAGTCCTAAAAACCTGAAAATCTGCTAAAGAAAAACAGGAATTTTTCTCATTATTTTCTGCAGGATACCTGCATTCCTCCTATGCCTAGATGGGACTCCAATGGTCCCACTGCTAACCAGGATTACCCAAGTTTCTGAAACGGTGTTTCTTATTTTGATTTTCTCTCTGCAGAAGTACTCACAGAGTTCACACTTGAGCCCATACTGCTTCCCAATCTTGTTGATTCGTACCAAGGGCGTATCGCCAACTTTATTGAGGATGCTTGGCAGGATTTTCAGAGGTTCTGGCCTGGTACACACATAAACAAAGTCAGTGTATTCCCAGAAGGGGCCACAGGCAGATCACACAAAACCAACACAGTGCTTCCAGTGCTTTTTATTTCAACCAGCTTTCTCCCCCAACTCTACCAGGCTAGTTATTTTAGTTTAAAAGAATGTCCATTAGGTACAAATTCACAAAACATCAAGTCCTTGACCAAAACAAGGATTAATCAGATATCAAGCCAAGTGCTGAAGCAAGAATGAAGCGCTCTGCACTTCTTCTTGGCATGAAGTAGCTTAGCACTGCTGAGAGTCAGCTATTCACAAGCAAAAGGCATTAACAGTGCAATCTTCCATCCAGTTAGGGAACTGCTCGCCAGGTTGCTTAAAATAAGTTAGTTCCAGTCCATGTCGTTTCATATCTTCAGTGCAAGGCCCCTTAATCTGGGTTCTTAGCTTTGCTTATACATGGAAATTAAGCACCAGGATATCTACATGCTAAACAGCATCAATTTAAAACAGTCATCTTTTGTTAAATCCACGTGGCTCTGAGAGAACCTGGATTAGTGCTCAAACAAAAAGTAATACTTACACACTGGTATGACGATGAGGGGAGGCAGAGGGGGGTGTCCCAAGCTTCCATGTGCATTTGCTAGGTGTATCAGGGCGGATCCACTCCCTTTCCTTGTCATTAGCCTTGCAGTTCTCATTGTCCACCCCACCAGGGAGGAAATATTTGCCAGGCACATGAGGGCATGAGTTCATATCTGGCTTCTGCTGGGGAAGAAGCATAGGCATTTCACACTTGGGGGAGGGGGAAAAAAGAAAAAAAAAAAGGAGGGGGAAGAGAGAGAGTGATTTTTATGCCTTGCTGTAACAAGGTCAGAGCATCTTTTGAGGCTATCAAAGTTACTCGAGTTCTGCACCATGGGAAACCAGCCATTCACATCACTGTCCTCCCTAAAATAGCTAAAATTCATGTTACTTATAAGGAGTCCTTATTCTTGTCTCTGTCCCTTCACCAACGTATCTATTTCCAGTCTAGTGTTTCAGCATGCAGTTCTTCTGAGGGAAGCTTGAACAGAAACTGCCCTGGTGGCAATTGTCAAGAGAGCAGAATTGCCTATAAGCCAAAAGGAGGAATGGCAACAGTTAGCCTTTAACACACAAGAACAGGTTCTGCCACTGACTATAACAGATCATATCACTGTATCTAAGATCCAGGTGTTAGGGGAGAGAGCACAGTATGCCTCAGATAGATGAATCCCATCCTCAAATGTCCCAGTCTTTTTTTTCCTTTATGTGAAAAAGGTCACAACAAACTTCACTTCCCACTGTGAAGATGGGAAAGCATTTCAGCAAAATTTTGATTTGCCAAATTCTTATCACCAAAATGAGAATCTTGCACTGCAACACTGAGTGCAAAAGCTCAATGCAGCGCTCTACATGAAGAGAGCTTAAACACACTGAAACGTTCTAACTGTAACTAGCCTCCATAAATATCAAGAAAACAGAACTAACCCTCATGGGAGACACCCCTCCCACACCAAAAACAGCTCTCTGAAATAAACACTTCCCATTCCAAGCAGAGAGGAACAGAGTAAGACTACTTGGTGACTAATTAGAAAATGTGCCAAAAAACTGAATTGCTACCTGTGGTCATGAAGGAGAACTCTTCCAGAAAGGCCATTGGTTTCAATAGCACCTACCTCCACAGCATTCCCGAAAAAAAAAAACAAAACAAAAGACTGTAGAAATCCTTCCAAGAACAGATATGTCTTTCCCAAATTCTGGTGACAGAAAAACAGGCAAACAGTATTCCCCAAAGACCAATGAGTACCTTAGACACAGAAGCAGGCCTTTCTGACATCAACTTCTCCATGTTCTTTGGTGAAGGTGACCGCACAGTAGACTGGACTTTCTTCAGAAGACTGAGTACTGTGGGTCACAAGACTGGAATCCTCTTCAAAGCTGCAGATTGTGGGAAAAAAGAAGAAAAAAAAAAAATCAGGAAAAAAAGATCTCTTGTAGGGGCAAGACACACATTCCTCTTTCATAGGGGAAAAAAAAGAAGCTGCAAAACAAAGTGAAGATGTCTTGTATAAACAGGATAAAAAAAAAATAATAATCACACAGCAGAGGTATTGCACAAGATCAGTGGAGGGTCTCCAGATCCTGTTCTTCCTGCATTACCTAATCTTTCCTCTGCCCTGCCAAACAGCTCAGACCCTGTAAAAGTAAGCAAAAAATACCTCCATTGGACTGTCTGCAATTCCGTAAGCTTGAAAGCCACACAAAGTAATAGAAAATACTCCAGTTTACAGGATATATACTTCTAGGGACATCAAGGGTGAAAGGGCTTCATGGGGCCATCACCAAAAGATCCTCTACAAAACTTGGGAAAAAGCAAGGGTTTATATAGGAACACTTGCACAGGCCTCTCTACCCTTGAGACCTAAACCTCACAAGTTACTACCCAAACTGAATCAGTATTGCAGGCACAACTGTAGTGACACTAGATATAACACACACAGCAAACACTTCAACCACAAGGAAGCAAAGAAGCCTTCTAGCAGGCTTTTTGTTTCAGAAATCAGTAAATATAAATTAGAATCAGTAAGTTCATTTCTCCTACTCCAAACAGTTGTTCATAAAGCCTCCCTGCTTCCTTTCCACTGAAGACAAAAATCTGGCTGAAGTCTCAGAAAGCGTGGGGGTTTTTTTCCTAATATTTGATTTTCTCATCACCATCTTGCAGCAAGATTCAAGCTCTTTCCATTATTGAATTGTGCTAGGCCTGGAAAGGGTCCCTGGACTCAGACTCTTCCTTCTGACACAGACACAGTTTAGATCAGAGTTGATGGTCTGGCAACACATTGGAAAAAATCTGAATCACAGGATCAGTGAACTTTAGCATTTGATCCTGCAAGTTAACATGCACCGCTAACCACTACTGCCTTGTGTTCACCAATTCCTTTCTTGTGTACTGATTTAAAGAAAATGCCTAAGGCATTTAAACTGCCCTCCTTTAGGAAAAAAAGCCTCTGAAAGTGCCAAGTTTCCAGATTAAGGCTTGAAATAATTGTCCTTCTGGGTACAAGTCTCCCATGCCACCAAAATTACATGAATCTACTGCATTTAGGCTAATAGATACCTGAGAGCCAGGATGGACTACATTCTGTCCTAGACTACTAACCAGGACTAGTTTGAGAGACATCAGTCCAAGAAAGCTAATATCCCATAAATACACATAATCTAACATCAATCAGTCTTTGTTACCAGAAATTAGCTTACTTCCAGTTCCAGAGTGAAACCCAGCCTTCATTTCTGTTTCTAGAGGATGCCTGGTTCACAGTTCAGAATAACAAGACATTTTTTAGTAAAGAAAAAATACTGAAGAAGTTTCAAGTCTTTTTATGAGCCACATTCACATGCTCCTTCAGACAGCTGGCATGCAATACTGAACGTAGACACCATCTGCCTCTGCTCACAGGTAGCACTTATAATATTTACAAAGTCCATCTAATAAGGGTACCTTGTTGTTAAAGGATCAAACCATTTCAAATTCAGGAAGAAAACAGCAAGGGGTTATAGACAGGAAACAGCAGATTTTGTTCATCTTCTAGGTTCTGATAAAATAGAAATGCAAAACCTTTAAAAGCTTTAAATCACCACTCCTCAGTGTTGTTCAAGAGGGTCCAAAAATCGAGGAGGAAAGGAAAGAAAATTGTTTCAGTAAAAGTTTCAGAGGTTTCAAAAAAATAAGTATTTATTCTTTTTATTGATGGCAGGAAAGAAATGAATGTGGTTCTCTTCAAAAGCTGCCTTTTGGAGGATACCCTCCAAATTGGGAAAGACAATACCATCTCATTTCCTCTATTGTAAGGCAAAAAAATCCACAATCCACTAACAGCAACACCCATTACCTCTTGAACTAGAAACAGAAATGGAGGGAACAGCAGAAACAGAGAAAAAGCTGTATTTATTGCCTTCAACTAAGCTGTGATATTCTTTCATGTGTTTAGAATGGCAATACTCTGATGTTTGACCAAAGCTTCAATAATGGGTCTAGAACTCTGAACAAAACCGAGGATAGAGAGAAAAAGCTAATCACAAGCATTGCCAACAAAAATCTTGTCACCAAATAGGAGCCTTAAGCAACATCATTCATTGGAAGGAACATAAGCTCCTGTTCAATAAATCCCTTCAAATAATTTTATTAGGCATTATTTTAAATAACCCCACACAGCCCGAAGTAGATAGGTATGCATACATGGATTTACAAAGCCAAATTCTAATCATACCAGTAGAGAATCAGTCTTAGCTATGGTCTACCTAACATCTTAGGGTTTTGAAGAAGGACAAAATCCTAGGACAGACTTGGTTGTTCTCCAATAAGAATTATTACTAAAGCACTCAGCAGAAACATAAAAGCATCTGTGATAGCTTACTGTTACACCTAAGAAACAGGTCAGGAGCCCAAGAGTGACTTGTCATGTTCAGAACCAACAGGAAGGTCTCAGATCTTCGAACTCCTTCAGTGCTACCGATGAGCTCCCTGAACACCACCCAGAGCATCCAACTGGTGCTTACAGTACTACATGATGCAGCTGCAGCAAAAGAGGGGGCAGGGGTGGTCAGCCTAGGACATCCAGATTCCTCCCAAGACCTATGATCCTGCTTACAGGCCCAAATCAGGCCATAGGAAGCTGGTGCATCTTTCTACTAGAGTGATCTTTGGAGGACAAAGGAAAGGGGGTGAACAGAAATCATCAAAAGAGGACAATAGCAACTTCTTTGCTAGCCTTACCCTCTTCCCAGTCTTTCTTTCAGGAATGTAGACTGGGGAGACAGGATAGGAGAACTGTGACTGCTGCTCCAACTTGTAACTGAGTGCTGTTCAGAAGAGCCTGAAGGACATAAGCTGCAGGAAGAGTTGCCCATCTTCATGAAAGAAATTCTGTCAGCCTGAATTTAAGCTTGCTGTAAAAAGGAACACTCCCATAACTAGCTAGGGGTGTGGGCAGAGTCTAACTAGACAAGCTGGACTAACTTCTGCAATTATATCTGCAGAGTACATGAGGCAGAAAAATCAGAAAGACAATATACAAAGTCACTTATACCTAAGTCACAAAGGGGACTGGGATATATGCAGAGGTACAAGATCCAGAAAGCCTCATGGGCAAGGCTCACATCTCTGGATCCATCTCCACAGGGAACCCAAGACCTGAACTATTTCTCAACTCCTACATAACTGAAGGCCACTGAGTGAAATTAATCCCCAGTCAGACTGAGCTGAACTCACTCCATAGATATGTTAGGATCTACAGTTTCTAAGGCTGTTTACAGTATATGATATCAGCACTAATGTGGACATTTAAAGAGTATTGTGTATGCAAGAACCTAATTAACTTGAGTCTTGACTGAAGCAGAAATGAAGCTGCCAAAAAAGGCAGGTGTAAGAGGTGGATCAGAGAGAGATGCCCCAAGGGCTAACTAGTCAGCAAGAGATAAGATACAGGATTTCATTACACTGTGGCCTGAGAATGGGAAACTTGGACATTAAGCAAGCTTTACTCCGTGAACAAGTAAACCACTACAAACCAGTTGTTCTGCTCACTCTGAGTATCATACAGTCTTAGAGAGCTTTAGGATCTTACAGGTTTAAAGATGTAGCCGTAACCATCCAGCCTTTGGAAGCTGTTCAGAAACACCACAGCTATAAGTGATTCAGGAGGCAGTCAGCCATCTGTGTTTTTTTGTTGTTGTTGTTTGAGGTTTTTTTATCCCCCCCCCCCCCTCCCCTCTGCTCCTTACTCAGTCACAGGCAGCCATTGCTTCTGTGTCAGGAAACATCAAGTGACCTGAAGTAACTCATGTATGAATTAACAACACTCTGGCTCTAGGAAGAAATACTTTGAGACTCTAATCTTATCTGTTTTCTTTTACGGAGCAAATGAGCACACCTGTGTCCTCTCAATCATCACTCTTCCTTTCAAGGCTGGGCTGGCGTACCCATAAGCCTCCTGATAGGAAATGAGCAGTTCTTTAACGCCTCTGTAACACTGCAAAGATGTTAAAACTTCAACACTAAAGCAACTTCCACTGCTATGGCAATTGTTACACCAGAGATCAGCCTGTGAAAATATAAAAATGTTCAGTCTGCCTTCCCCCCCCCCAGAATGGAAGCTGTGCACGAGTTGTAACCGAGGTGCCTTTTGACATCTCCATTTCCTGAGTTTAGTCCAACCCTGTCCAGACTCGCTTGATAAGCCTCCTGAACGAAGACTGATGTCTTCAAGGAGCACAACAGCATTAGAGAAAAGACTGGAGAATATCTTTATCTGCATTTTCATCTGTTGCTATCAGAAACTTTCATTGTTTCTTTCCCTGCTTCTAGTTCCCTTTTCTTAGCACACAAAGATGGACCGACACTACAACCTAATCCCTGCTCTTGATCTGCTAAACTCACCAATTTCGTGGAGGAAGGCATTACAGATAAGGTAACAGAGGCTCAGAGATCAAGCAAGGTGCCCAGCATGACAAAAAGAGGGAACTGGAGCTCTGCTCCTAATTTCTGTCTGGGTCTATAAAACAGGTAGAAGTACAGCTCCCCTGCATTATGAGGCATTGCATCTTTTGTTAGCCCAGGGACCTGTGATAAAGGTTGGCAAAGCAGCACTGGTCACTACTGTCTGAGTAGGAAGCCAGAATTTTGGCTGATGCATGTTTTGTGGGAAAGACCAGCTGCCGCCTGCTCTGGCTACATCTGTAGAGTTTTTGGCAGGCATCCACAATCCAACCACGAGGACGGTACAGCCTGCTGCCTGCCTAGGTCCTATGTGTCTCACATACAGACAGCAGGCACCTGCCAATAGCCAGAGGCCAGCCTGTGCAAGCCGTCCTGGCAGACTGCTATGCTGCCAGCGCCAGATTAGTGACGTACCTGAGCCAGCGTGCATGCTCCAGGACAAGGGCCCTCCATGACCCTTGCTACCAACCACAGTTTTTAGAAGTACTGCTCTGCCTTAAGCAGGCTGGTTAACTCACAGGCAGAGAGGGGTCACCAACTAATATCAAAGAGGATAACCTGTACAAACGCCCCAAGTACTGGACTTAACCTAGCACCTAAACTATAGTTCATCAGGAGCGATCTCACTACAGCCATTCTCCCGCTAAGAAACACCAGGTTCTGAGCAAGTCTTAGTTTCCCAGAAAATGCTTTTCCTCCCCTGACATAAAATCCCCAGATTTCACCTGTCTCCATGCTCTGAGTTTTCCCTCCTTGCTGCGGCACAACTTTTGCAGAAGACAGAGCTCGTGCGCCTCAACTCAGCAAACAGACTTGTTTAAAGGGTAAACACTCTGAGTAACTTTGCTGGAACAGAGCCCAGCACTCCAAAACCTCCATACTCAAAGGTTTTATGATTTTTAAAAAAATAAATATAAATATATATACAGAAGACTAGACACTCAAACAGGAATAGGAGAGGAACTGCTTGTCTTTCAAGTAATGGCTAGTTCAATAATATGCCAGCACCACATTAACACTAATATTGCTATTAAGTAGGTCTCAGGGGTGTCAGCCAAGTTCAGACCCTTCCTAACAGGGGAAGGGTAATGCATGCAATAAAGTGTAATAGAAGCAAGCTTCTCAGTCCCCTGCATTAACCAAAAAACATTGGCAAGAGACCGCCATGGTACCCGCGAGGACAATGGATGACAGGCCAAGAGCCAGCGCCAAACCCAAGAGAGAACAAAAGCCACGACTTCGCCTTGCGAGCCTGTGTAAGAAGCCCTAAGCCAGCCTTTCCTCCCCCCGCTCCTCGCCCGGAGGAGGCGGCCATCCTCCGCCCGCCCGGAGCACCCACGGAGCACGGCAGGCACCCTCCCGAGGCCGGAGC